>BMAV01015614.1:106576-152813 GCA_019973955.1 Trichonephila inaurata madagascariensis | reverse complement strand
AAAATATATATATATATATATATATATATATATATATATATATAGCTATTACTCTTAAATAACTGCTAGAGTACAATAATCTAAATAATAAAACGTATAGACAACACTTAAATAAATTCCTTCCATCCAGGAAAAAATAACAATCGAATTCTTTTTCTAATCTGATTGCACCAGACCAATAATTCCAGCAAGTTTGAGAACACCAAATACAACAACAACAAAAAATCGACACCAAAACCTTATACATAGAATGTGAAAGCGAGCGATGTTTGATAGAAATTGTTCCTCATTTGGTAACAATGGAAAACCATGACTCATCTGCAGTTGTGACAATGGACCATGAAAGCGACCACGAGTTGAAGGGTAATAGCGGACGCAGGGGAAGGGGGAGGGCAAAGTGAATGTTTCTTTGTGGAATAGCAAAAATGACATACATCAGATTCCTTCGTTAACCATCCCAATAATTCACCGCACAGGTGAGCACTGTATATGCAGTCACACATCGCTAAACCTATATTTTTTGCGTTATTTATTTAAGGTTGAATGTGTTGATTTTGGAGGTATTTTCTTTTTCGATGGACGCACCAACTGTGGATTTTACTGCCTATTTAAAGAATACTTTCGACTATCTTAGATTTTTTTATTGTATTATTTACGCTATTCAAGACAGCTTTATGAACTAAAGTTGAAACACGTTCAATAATTTACAGATATATAGATTGTTTATTGAATATATGGAGAACAGAATAGAATGTATATAACTTCTTATATGTCCACACACATATTTAAAGTGTTACTTATAAATTTTATTAAATGCTAAAATGTAATTGTTATTATATTAGTTTTGGAGAATTCAGCACATTAAAATGCATGCGATATGTGCAAATAAATAAAGACAACATACTTTAATAAAATGATTTTGTTAAAAAATAATTTCTATTATTTCTAGAAAGTATTTATATTTAAGATATTAATATTTTTAGAGCTCTGTTTAAACTTGAATAGTATTGCATGCTCCTATTGAATGAATGTATTAATCCTCTTAATATGGTTATCATTGTTTATATTTTACAAAGAACGAAAAAGTATTTCTTTATATACATGTATTTTATTTTTTTTAAAAAATATATTATGATGATGATATACATTTTATGTCAGAAATTTTGTGGATAGTGAACTTCTTACACAATATGCAATACATTAAATTTTTATAACATTCAAAATTTTTAAAGCGGTTAAGAAATATCTGTTCAGTAAATAGATTTAGATCTCAAAAGAACAAAAAAATTACGAGTTTAAAATTAAAAAGTTATCTCAAATTAAAAATTACAGCAACATAAATGAGCATTCTTAATGTGTTTAAGAATGCAAGATACAGTACACGCCATCATGACGTACTTGTTGAAAGAGCGAAAATAAATGAGATACTTCAAAAATCAAGAACAATGGCATAATTACGGTAAAATAATAAATTGTACTATTGACGAACGAATTTGTAAATCAGAAACTAATTCTAATTGAGCTTTGAGATCAGCTTATTTCTTAATAAGTATTCTTCGAGATAACTTCACAATAAATAAAATAATGAATCTGCTCTGATTTTTTGAACTTATTATTTATTACGAGCTACTAAGCTCTTTCTTAATTATTTTTAATTTATACACCGAAATCTTAAGGCTAATTATACTGTTACTTTTAAGATAGTTTTGTCAATTGTTTATTAATCGTTTATTAGCATCGTAACACGAAGTTACACGATAGCTATCGGTGATGGACCACGTAATTTTGAACCATGGTCCAATCACGAGGACGACACTCGAAAAACTGTTTTATCAAAAATATTATGTTATGGCAAGAAAAACCCAACTTTTTAGTAAATATTGGATTTTTTTTTTCATTAAATTGAAAAATATATACTAAAATATTTTACTCAGTTCACTATTTAATATTTTAAGACAATTTTAACATTACCAAAAAATTTCCGAGAAGCTTTGCAGAAGTACTTTATTAAGTCTTTTAATCACACTTTTAGGTATTACTGTACACTAAATAATATATGCATTTTCAGTAATGGCATTTTTTAAATTTATTTAAATGCGTATTTTTGAGATTAAATTTATATATCTTTTTTTTTTTAGATGATACATTTCCATTCCCAGAACGAAAATTTTTTTATCTATTTCATGGGAAACGATGTTTATTGTATTATAAGTGCAATCTGGTTCGATCAATCTTTTTTTTTTTTTTTTCTGGACCAAATTTCGGCATCCTATGACGACGAATATTGAAAATATTTTATAAATAGCAAGCGAATGTTATGCTTAACTAAATAATAAAGGCAATATGCTCATTAAAATCCTAATTCGAAGTCTTTAAAAGAAATAACGCGTTACTTTAAGCTATATTACAGCGTAAATTCCTTTAAAAAGATTTTTTGTGGAATATAGCGTGCACAAAAATCAAAGTATGCTACGAATATCCCATTATTCAATCGATCCAATTTTAAAAGACATAACTCGAAGAATTTAACAGCCTATTTAATTCCAAACTATTTCAATTTTGCCTTGGCATTACAATGCTATCCATTATTCTATTCGATTTTTTTTTCTTCATTTCAATAAATTTTTCTGTTAGTCTCTTCCAGATTACATAGCATTCCGATATATAATATTTTGAAGAATAAGGAAAAACTTTAAAAGCTCTGCAGAGTTTAGTAGAAACTAAAAGAGTTCGTAGCATCATATAGCCAGAAATAAATAAATAAATGGATGAATTTTATTTAATTCATTCAGTTCATGATGTCGGAATCTATAAATCCCTGATAAATAAAGGATATTCAAGTAAAAGTCCGCACCATTATAAGCTTTTCACGTTCCTACTATTGAAAGAAGCTTTTAACTGAAGTAAATAGGATTAAAGTATCTAACCAGAATTCATTTATAAGAATCTAAATAATAAGTCGTAGTTCGAGATTAAAGAAAATTTCGGGAAAACATCTTTGTGTGAATAGTATAAAATATAATCAACCATTTTTCTTTTAAAAGAGTAATTTTAATTAAGTTTTAAGACGATTACTTCGAGATCTTTTGTATCATAATGAAATTCAATACACTCATTTACACCGTTATAAAAATGTGCATGTTAACTGCTTTCAGATAAAATTATTTTACAAATATTGAGTTAATAGTAATTAGTTGTTAATTAGAGTTTTTCAGATATTGTTAATTTAGAATATCGTAACATAAATGTAAAATTAAAATCAAAACACTTTTTAACATGCTGCTCTCCCACCCTCACCCCCCATTTTATATTTAATTATTGTTAATTTAGGAATGATTTCTGGAGATTACTGGATTTTGCAATGAGTAAAATATTTGAATGCATTTGAAAATTATTAACTTTTGGAAACTTAGTTACATGGAAACATGATATTGTAAAAATAGTAGAAAATAACGCTTTTTTTGTAAATATTTAAATGAATGATAAATTTATTGAACTGGAATATTATATATATATATATATATATATACAGTCGGACCTCTATAAAATGAAGTCACTAAATCCCAGAAAAAAACTCGTTGTATGGAAAATTCATTATATAGAGGTCCATCTTTTAATATACTTTATAAACCCCATAAAACAAATTTTAAATTCGTAAACACTATATATTGAAAAATTTAATTATTCACACCAATTTTTAAATTAAGATATGTTTATTTTGTATAGAAAAAGAAAGAAAGAAAAACTGCAAGGAAAACAAGAAAAAAGAATGTCGAAGAATTCATATATTTTCAATATCAAGCAAACAATTTTATACTAAAATTAATTAAATTTAAGGACATATTATTTTTTAAAGAATACAAATAATATTAAACATACATTATTTTATAATTAGAACACGGGGACACGGAACAACTCCACTGAGGGTGAAAGAGGATATCGAAGATGTTTCTAGTGAACTGAGCAAGGGGGTTAAAGGTTGCACTTCTTAAATGTAATGTCCAGAACTCTATTGATCTTGGCGAGTTAGGATATAATAAAATCAGTTCAAGATATATGACCACTATAAACTGTGTTAAAGAGAGAATAACTTTTTTCAGAAATACTTTAAAAAAAGATCAAAAACTGAATCTCAAAATAAAAAGTCCGTTATATAGAAAATAAACTTCTTTATAGAGAGGTTATTTAACGAAGAAAATCGTGAAATGTTCAAGATTCCAGAAAAATGTTCGCTATACAGAAAAATTCGCAATATAGAGGTTCGTTATATAGAGATTCGACTGTATATATAATTGTTTTGAGAATATTACTGCAATAAAAAATATTTAAAAGGAATTTTTGGGTAAAAAATAAAGAAAAAAATAGATATTTTCAAAACAATTCCCTTTTAAGGAAAACGCTTTTATGATAATGATGTTTTCCCCATATATACCTATGATTTCTCTCCAGAGCCTGAACTAAGATTTCTCAAATATCCATGTTATTTTCTGCGTTACTATCAGACAAAATAATAAGCGGTAATTTTTTTTTCTATTCTGATATATCAAATTTTGAATAAATTCACTTCACACACAAAAGTATACATTTAGAAAAGTCCTAGCTGAGCCACTTTACAATAGTATTAGTTACATATAGGGAAGCTATTATTATTATAAAAGTATTTTCCATAAAAAGATAATGCTTTGACAATATGTCATTTGTCATCATTTTTTTTTCTTTTGGAAAAATTGCATTTATCGTAAAATCCGGCTTAAAACGTTCCACCGTAAAACGTCCACCTATACTTTTTGGCTGCTATTTTTAATTTTTAAGTATATTCGCCCTTTAGTGCGCTCCCCTTTTTGTTACGAAGAAACCTGAAATGTACGTACGCAACGCTCTTAAGTTTTGAAGTCATTTATTCCAGGTATTATCCAAAGGTTCTACAAAAGTTGTATACTTTTGGAACTATAAGCCTTTAAGTTCATACGGAATAACATTTCTTTTAAATAAACAGTATTTCGATTTATGCAGGAGCCTAATTTTTTTTCTATGCTCATTTTGTTTAAAATTTTTATTTTTAAAACTCTCATCTTTACACCCAGTGTATAACGCGCACCCGTACATTTCGATCTTATTTTTTGTGTTCAAACTGAACATTGCACGCTGGATTTTACAACAAATATTTTTTTATTATAATATTCTTAAGACTATTTTATATGTATATTTTTTCTAATTGAAGTGACACTAAATATATAAAAAAAAAAATATTCATTTATGTGCCCTCCATTGTCACGCCATCCGACCAAAGTCAGATACCTTAAATATCAGATTCAAAAAAATAAATTATTCCTTAACTTATCAAAAGTAGATAAAGTAAAACAGCCTTTTTTTGACACAGTGGGAAATTTAACACACATTTTCCAAGGTAATTATTTTTAATATCATTACAAATGCTTGGATAAAATACAAAATATTTCATAACTCATACATTAGATTAATCCTCATATGCTATTTACATTTGTTTTACTATATATATATATATATATATATATATTAAGCAATTGGTTTCATGCAGTATCAACGTACATAATTATTTTTCTGTCTGTTATTTTTTTCTATTTTGCAACATAATAATTTATTCTTTAAAGTAGAGTTTACTGTAAACTTTATTACAACACACATGTGCGACTACTTTTAGATGACGGCAGCAAGCACCATAAAAGAAGTGTTAATAATATGTTAAAGTTTAACTTAAGTAAAATAATTAAAATAATGCAAAAAAACATAAACTAGTTTTTGTTAATTTTATTTACTGACTACTTACTTTGCTGTGACTCCTAGATAGTAAGCAAAATACATTTTTTTAAATAAAGAATTAGAGAGATAAAAATTTTTTAATTTATACAACAATGAATATATCATAATACCGCAGTAGTTATTTTACACACTGAATCTTTTTAAATAAACTGAAGAGTTAATTTAAAAAATTCCACATAAGTTTAATATAATAGAATAAATGTGTGAACAATTGAATTACGTGGTGCTGCAATTTGTGAGCAAGATAATTAAGAAAATTTAATTATTTGTGAACACACAATAACATTAACATGCTTGGAAAAATTTTCTAAAAAATTATTAAATTATCTTTTTTTTATAATTAAATTTTTAAGTGTTCATATCAAATGTATGCTTCATTTATAAATTAAGTTTGGCTTGAAATGCCACGTTGCTTTATTTTTTCTTTCTTCATTTAATTTTGTTTGGAGACTAATTCTGGATTCATTCCAGAAATGCTATTTTTCTTTTCCTTTTTCCCCTCCAAGGTTCAAACATCTCCTAGATGCACTTATTTAAAGATTTGTCATTCCTGTTAAATTTATTTATCAAATTCAGTTAATTAGGTGAAAGAATCAAAACAAAATGAGTGAAACAATAAATATATTAATGCTGAACAATAATAAAGGAAAATAAATTCAGTCTAACGATTTAATTTTTTTTTAAATTTACATTTTATAAATCACTGAATGCCACGTTATTATCTCTCGAAAGAAGAAAATAGCATTTTATCAGCAAATGAAAAAGATGCAGAATAAAACGCGGTGTTTATTTTCTTTCGATAAAATTGCAATAAAACATTACACTCTTTAATTTGAAATTTGTATCTTAAGTATTTCAACATTGTATACTTTGTTAAAGAAATTCTAGGCATGCTTTGTTGATTTTTTATTACTGTTTCATCACTATAGTAACTTGTTCCCTAACTATTTGTATTTAATTATCGTTATTGCTATCAGCACTGCAATTTAGATTAAAAGGAAGAGGGCTTACGAATAATAGATAATTTCTTTTCTCTCAAAGATAGGATTAGGTTGGATAAATTCAAATGAGGAAATGGTGAAACTATAAAAGGAGAAAGAGCTTAAAAGTATTCTTTAGGTTTACTGAATGTTTCAAATCACAAACGAAAGAATTTTTTTATATAGGAAGTTAAGAACAAATGAGGAAAAAAATTATGTATACATATGACTGAAAACAAACGGAACAATTTATGATTTCCCTAAAATGACTGCTGGATCAAAATTTAAATCCATGCTTAGGATTTTTATTTTTATAACATAATTTATGCAATTTAAAAACTTTTTCCTTTTGAAATTATCCATTTTTAAGACTTTAAACAATGATCAGAAAGTGTAATGTGTTATCTTATCAGACATTTAAATTATTTAGTAAGATTTGAATGATATATGAAGGAAAACACAAAAAGATATAAACACACAAATTATACTTAAGTACTATATTACTAAATTAAAGCATTGGAATAAAATTTCTTAACGAAAGAATGTATTTCTAAACATACAAAAAAAGTTTAAATGCCATACAGAATTTATATGTTAATGATCTCTTTGATTTTCAGATCCCTTTAAAAATGCTTTTTTAAAAAATATCATGAAGTAAATTTAAAGTAATAAAATATCAATGCAGGGGTTAGAAGCCTAACTATATTTTAATTAAAGCATATCAAACATTGCTTATTTGTATATAAATATCAATCATTGCTGAAAAGTATAACTTCTTAATAACTCTGTTATCTTCAATTATGTGACATTTGTGACTATTTAAAGAAAAAAATATACAAGATTTCGTTTAGTTTGGAAGCCTTTATTTTTGGTATTAATATATCCAGAGATTTTCAGAAGCTTGTAAATAGATACATTAGATAACGTCAGATCTGTTAAAATTCGACACAAGCAATTCTCATTAGATAATCATTCGCATTAAATTTACTTATATTTATATCGCAAAGCCTAAATTATAACTGTTCAATACCGATCAGAAATTATACAATTTTTAAAATTATTCTTAATGAATAATGTTACTTTGAAGTAGCTTCATGACTTTTTTTTTTACTATTTAAAAGTATTTTTGAGATATTTCCGACATTTCTTTGGATTTTTTTTTATATCTTCATAACTACATACGAATAATACTTCATATACTACTATGGCTCATATTAGATAGCGAATGTGAATGTGATGGTAGAGAAGAAAGATAAGAAAATGCATATTTTGCAAATAAATTTCTTTTGGAAATCACGTATAAAACAAGGATATAATTAGCCAAGAGCTCTAGGTTGGATCAGCATCAAAGAGTGAGATGCAAACAGTGGCCAAGAAATGCAATTAAGGATAAAGCGATAGCATATCCGGGTTTTTTGGCTTTGTGCCGTACTGTACTAGTAGTACGCGGTTGCTTTGATGCTAGTTTTAGTTACGGTTTGAAAAAGCTACGCATCCAACAGGAATTCTGAGTTCAATGAAATAATTAGGAAATACTTTATAAAAAGGAAGTGATGTTGTGCAATCGCTCAAACATAATTACATGTTAAATATGTAATTTTCACTTCAGTTGTTAAGTATTTAACTCAATGATTGTATTCTTGATATACATTAAAGTCGTATACATCTGAAACAAAGGTTTGTAACTCATCATCTCAGAGTTTCTCTATATCTTCAATGTATCTTGTATAAAACATAATGTAACGTTTCTAGGATGTTCAGAAGTATCGGAAAATTTGCATATTACTTTATTTATAACATTTTTGTATTGTTTAAATATTTCAATTAAGGCTTAACACCTCACTTGAATGTTTGCATCCCCACAAACAGTTAGAGATAAAAAAAATTCCTGAATAAATTCAATATTTAGTTTAACAACATTTGGATTGTGCAATAAATATATCAATTCCCTTAAAATTTCCTGAGCTTCATGAATTATGTACCCCGTTTCAAGTGATTTAAAATGTACAAATACATTTTAGAGCAATATTAAGTACATGATAGTTTGAATTAACTATAAGAGAGAGATAGTTTTAAATTTTATTCTTGTTAATGTAACTAAATGAATTATGTATGAAACTGTTTTAAATATTTCATGAATTTTTGTAAGTATGATACAGTTTTCAAAAATTATCTCTATACGTAGAATATACATATATATTCTTAAACATAATATATAGAATGTGTAAATTATCTCCTGTTAAAATTTCATGTTTATATACAGCTTATTTTATCCAACTATACATTTTAACTTGCCTTGCAAATATTAAAAACGGGCTTATCATATTATTAATATTATTATTATAGTGTTGTCCTTTTAAATTCATTCAGAAACTATACACATTCATTATTTATATTCTAAGCGTATACGAGTGAGGTATCCGTTTCTTAAGAACAAAAAAAAAACAGAGTCTTCAACAACAATAAATGTTCGAAAAATTAGCAATTCATGAGCGTTTTTTGTTACTTAAATTATATTAATTAAATACATTTTTAAAAAAATTATAAGATTTCACATACTTCCATTAAGGTAATTTCATACAATAGCAAAAAACGAACATACATAAACTAATTATACATGAAGAGAAAAAAAAACGTAGTAACACATTAACTAATGATATTCGTTTTATATACATTATTTACCTTTTCAAAGAGCAGTTGAGACATAAAACAATATATTTTACTTAAAAATATTAATGACTGCGACATTTTTTTTCTCTAAAAACCAATTTAATTTTACAATTAAAGAATAACTTGGACACTGCCTGGCAGCATTAAAGACGGGATGATATTGCAAAAAAATAACTTACAGTACAAGAATGAAGTTTAATTCAAATAAAAACCTATATATAATTATATATATGGAGTAAATACAATATTAATTGACTTACCTGAAGTATGTGTCATCAGCAACCAAAAGCACACAAAAGCTCGTGATGTTAGATAGTATCTTCCGTTCCAGTTCCATGAAGTTACGAAATAATCCATCAAAAATTCCATTTTTGAAGTAGAGATAACTTTTTTGGTTTTTCCCCGATTTCGTTCTTTAAATAAATTTCGCAATTCGTTTACAAAAGTAAATTACTTTTTACATGCTCACGTATCATTCCGATACTAAAACAAGGCAATTTGAGTTTTAGTTTTTCTTCTTTTTTCAACAAACAAATCGTATATTCTGCGATTAAAATCTTATCTTTCATATGGAGAACGGGAAATTGGAAAATAAGTTTTGGTTGAACAGACGACTTTGAAGTCAGAAGAATTTTTCTTCGAAAAGTTTACTCAAGTGGGTCAGAGAAACAGATGATAACCGCAAAAATGCCTCCGCTTGAAGTTCGAAAAGGAAAAGAAACCCGATTTAAAAGCAGAACTTACGGTCGTGCGTTAGGAGAGGAAGATCATGTTGTGATGAGTAAACGTGGTTTTCTCTCTTTCCTCGCTCATTCACACACATTCACACAGTCGGGCTCCACACGTACTATTTTGGTCACGTGACCAACTCTTGACGAAGGGGCGCGGTTTTTGACGAGTGTGAGCAGTTTCGCCGGAGCCCAGTATTTTTGATTGTTTGCTTTTTGCGGAAAGATTTTTCTTCTGGTCTGGCGTGCTCCGTCTTTTTACGTGTGTTATTCGTTTACGCGCCACGCCTGTCACATTATGATTTTGTAGCCTTATTATTTTTTTTGGGGTAGATGTCGAGAGAGATTCGCGTTCGCTATTTAATTTTTGACAGCGCTCTGCGTGAGGAAATGGTTTGGGTTTTTCAATGGGAGTAAATTTTGCTCGAGAGTGGTTCAATTTAATGAAATTATTTCCCTAATGGAAGCGTCTTTTTTTTTCCAAAGCTCATTTCCTTTTCCTTCCTTTTTTAAGAAATATATTTGTGAGTTGATTAACTGCAATAAATTTAGATAAAGAAAAAAAAATATTTCTTCTTTCGTGTTATCTAAGTTATAAAGGAAAATAGTGACTCACCATTTGCAAAGCGTTAAATAAAAAAAGAAAATATCACTGCAAAAAAAAAGTAATGGCATTTGTCGATATTTAAACAAAATTAAAAAATAATGCTTAAAAATGTTATATAATTATAAATATTAAGTTGTACTTGTTTGATACTGTTTTTTTTTTTTTTTTTTCTTCTTTTTTCTTTCAGAAGGATTGATAAATAAATGAAAAATTTCGTTATTTTCAAGTCATGCCATTTCATTTATTAATACATTCGGCACATAAAATGTAGCATATTTGCGTATATATGTGCGTTAAATGTATAAGCCCTATATTTTTTTTTTCTTCAAAATTCTTTGTAAAATTGTTAATTCGGGAATCCTAAATGTTTCTAAATATCCTAATGAATGCCATATATTTTAAAAATACTATCGAGAACATTTTATCAATGTGTTTATAACCAGTGGTGTAAGAGAATATTAGGACCCCTTCTCTGCAAAGTCAGATTTTGTCAATAGTGTTTTATAAATTGGTTAAATACGTACTTGGCGTCAGTCAACGTTTCGGCCCTGTAGAACTGTGGGCTCGCCCGCGATGCGGGGGTGTACGTTTCGCCACTGTTTATAATATCATTAAAAAATTAATGCCGGTTATAATCGCATCTACAAAGAAATAAAATTATCAAGTACAAAATGACGTTTATAAGTACTAATAAATGAAACTTTTGATTTTGCTAATGTTGCCATCAGGGTATATATATAAGATTAGTGATATATACCATAAAAGAAGCTCATTAGATTTATTATTAACAGTGTAAATTTTCAGAACAGTATTCATTTTTTTATGTTCAGTATTAACAACTTTCAGTTATTCAAATAGACAGAGTACCATACTTTTAATAACCCGGTTTTCCAGTAGGAGTAAATATAAAAACCGAACCACTAACCAATTTCTAATTTACAAACCTGTCAATAGGCATTGTTAATACAAATTATAAGTAATATGTTTCATATTTCTGTAAAACTCAATAGTTATTCCTTCCCATATCTTAAATTGTAAATTTTAAATTTTGCCTAAGAAAATGTTAGTTTTTTTAATTAAGTTAATAAAATTTATTTTAACCTGATTAAATTTATTATAATACTAATTTATTAAAAATGACAAGCTAATCACTTTGTAGAAATGCAACAGATTTGATTTTTAAATACTAAGATTTAAAAAAAATGCTTATACTGAGTGAAAGAAATAATTTAACTCTCTTAAATCTAATTTCGATGTTTTCCTATTCAAATGAATAAAACAAATATTATATACATTATTAGATTTGTAATCATCATAATATTTGAAAGATGATTCTTATATTGTTTGCATAACTTTGGGGGAAATTCATGTATGCTATTCCAATTTTCGGAATAGTGTTCGTGTAGTTTAAAAGGGCGACGATAATGTAAACAATTAATTAAGTCTAGCTTTGAGATAATTACAATTAATCATGAAGCATAAAGCAGATAAGATTTTACATAGACTTAGCAAAAAACTGATGATGTTTTTTTTTATTCTCAGAGATAATAAGAGAAAGACATAACTTAAATTTGTAGTATATTTAGATATGCATTAATCCCCCCCCCCCGATTCATGTCTTTGAATCTACGAAATGAAGACTATTTTATCAATTTCGTCTGGATTCGAAAGTTCTATTTGCTTTTGACGGCTATTCTGTGATCTCTAGATCAATCTAATATTTACTTAGATTACACTTATAATATCACTGTAAAATTGCGAACTTAAAATATGATTCTTGTAAATCTAATTAAATATCCATGTTACACTTTGATTTGCATAATTGTACAGAAGAACTGTGAATTTAAAGTAAATGAATTAATAATTCAGTGGATCAAATTCATTAGCAGCTGTTTCATCATAAATCAAGTACCGTTAAATCCAGAACAGCATGCGCAATATTACGCGCACTTCTACTTTCGCGTTGATTTGTTTTTCAAATTTTAGGTACATTCATCGTATAACGCACATCCTGTTTATTTCAAGAAGGACCCTGAAATGTACGTGTGTAACGCTCATATGTTTTGAAGCTATTTATTTGAGATATTTTAGCCCAGGGTTTAAAAAAAAAAAAATTAGTACACTTTTTTTTTTGGATCAACAACTATTTAAGTTCATTAGGTGTGTCATTTCTTTTAAATAAATAATATTCCGATCAGTGTAAAAATCTAATTTTTTTTTGTGTTCATTTCTCTTTTTTTTTTTTTTTTTTTTTTTTAATTTTTTTTTTTAATTCCCGGTTTAAAACGCCCACGGCATAATTTCCGATCGTATTTTTTTGTGTTAAAAGTGTGCGTTATACATCGAATTTTAATGTATGAAAAAATACATTTTTACAGGCTTAGTATTGAAAAGAGTACTTTTTTTAGCTAATTATTTTACTGAAATTTTTCCATATATAAATAAATTGTACGGCGTTTGAGAAAAACAAAGCATGGAGAAAGTTGAAAAAATACGTGTCATACTTAAAAAGCATATAATAAACTTCAACGCATGTAAAATCTCAAGAAATTATTAAACTTAGGTTTATTTAAATAATCTAAAAAATCCTTTCACATTATATTAGATTAGGAATGAGAAAATAAGTAAATAAAACATGATTTAAAACCACATTTTGTAAAATTCATTCTGAAAAAGCAAGTAACATGACAGTTTATTTTATTGCAGATATAAATTGCAAATGTTGACTCTATTGATCTTCTTTCTGGTTATCACAGCGGAAAGTAGTTTCCTAAACATTTTTATGGCTGCAAGCAATTTTAACTCATGTGTCAAACTGTTATGACGGTCTTATGAAGGCTTTACATTTTCTATGTATTTTTTCTTTATATCCACTTGGATGTATTTGACTAGAATTGTTCTAAATTTGCATCGCATTTTAGAATTTAAATCACTTTTCTTTCTGAAGTCCCCAGTGGCAGTTTAAAGTTGGAAGATGCCGAAAAAAAATAACGAAAGTACTGGAAATTGTTCTTTTGTGGGTCCATCTCATAAATGAAAATACCATTACTTCGTTTTACTATTACAAAAAATACAAAAATAAATCGGTGTTTCGAAGTTTAAATGGGAATATGTTTATCAGAAGAGTAAAATGTATTTTATGATTTTAACAAAATGTTATTTCAGTACGTAATGATCAAATGTAAATAAATATTTGTGTTAAGAATATTTACAGTTATTGCTTAACATTGTTATGTGCATTTTTTTAAAAATTTTATTTAATATTGGGAAAATATTCTTCTTTTTTTTTCTGTCTTGCCACTACCTAGATAGAAATCATATAATTATGAGTTAGAAAACAGAGTGAAAAGACTATCAAATTAAAAAATGAAGTTCAGTATATTAATGTAATGAAAATATAATTACGTCTGGTGGCGTTTTTAGTCTTCAGTGCCGGAATGTGAATATGTGCGAAATGAGTAATCAGCTTATGAACACATTTGTTTTTTGATCGGTTAAAAATATACTTCTTATACCGGAAAGAGTCTGTCTCAACTTTAATGAACAGTCAGTATAGTCAGTCCGAACAGCCATTGGTCAGTAAATTCGTAATTGAAATCTTGCGGACCACTAATAGAATTTTTTTAAGAGTTAAATTATTGTTATGAAATGAATTATGTTTCAATTTCATCTTAAAACATAACTTAACGTTATGAGTAAGTATATTCCTCATTTTTCTGGCGACCAGCGAAATTTTCTGGTGGACCACCACTTTGGCGACTTCTGTGATAGACAACTGAAATCATAGAGCAGTTTAGAAAATTTGAAAAAAAATTTAGAAAATTATTTTTTTTTTAAAAAAAAATGAATTAACTTAAGAAAAACGGCATCTGTTTATTTCTTAATATAAAATGATCCAAACTCACCAAAACTTATCAGTTCAAATCTGTTGAAATAAATATTATTAATTGAGGAATAACTAAGTGACAGAGTTATTTACTTTCAAGTATTCAATAACACACACACAACTCTTTTAGTAAAATCCTCCTTTCATTTATAGCCATGCGAACATTTATTATAATATTTAAGGAATAATAAATAAATAACAATGATAAAATGATTATGTATAATAATATGCTTACAAATATAAGTTAAATATTTCTTTAAAAAATTAGCTTTTTTTTGTATGGGTCGCTTTTGTATCATATTTATCTTTCATTTTATTTCACGCCCTTCTCATCTATTTTCAAGAAATATTTTCGGTCCAATTCAGTAACCATTTTTGTATACATAATTTCATTTTGTGTATCAATAAACTTTCTCCTCAGAGAGCCGACCAGTAGCTTGGAAGACTTTGGATGCACTCGATTTGCCCGAGGAAAATAAATAAATAAATTGTTTCTTACTTAACATTTAATTCAATTCTTGCAAGGTGTTTCAATCTGTGAATTGAATAATAGTCGAATCTTCCTTTTAGCTCGAATTAATTGGTTGAGGATTTACGCAATCGATTGAAAACTATTTTTTGCATATACATATATATGTCGAAGGAAAATAATGAAAAATTAGGGCTTTCATCAAATCCCTAAGAGGGATGATCAGTTCACGGAAGATGTTAAAATAACGCCTCTTTGAGGTCATTTCCCTGACGTAAGTAAGTGATTTGATCAAATACCCGAGCTGTTTTAATCAAATGATGAAATGAACAAATTATCATTTGTAGAGCTATGTTTTCGCTTGTTACCACTCCTCGACCGTGCCAGGCAGCGCCAGGCTTCTGACGCGACGCACCAAAAGAAAATGACCTAAATATCATTTTTCAGTTTGATTTAGATTTATTCTTTGCATTATTATCTTTCGATAGATGCATTACTTTTGTATGCCTTAAAATTAGAAACTGGATAAACTTCAATTGAAAAATGTATACAAACACACAACTTAAGGAATTCGAACATGCCTTCTTTATAGGTAAAAAAAAAGCTTTTTGATAATAAAAAAAAGCTATTTTAAAAAGAAAAATAATAACTAAAAAAAGTGTTAGAAATAAAGCAGGGTATTTCTGAGGTAATACAATAATGTATAAATGTATAATGTGTTTTTCAAAAAAAAAAAAAAAAAAAAATGTTTGAAATTCTACTACAAATATCCTATAAAAAATATACCAGCTTTATTATCTTTTTATTTTGTTGATTACTGACGAATAAATAATTTGCAATTAAATGATTATTGTAGCATTAATTACACTACTTTTAATATTGCACCATATTTGCTAAAGAAACACTTTTAAACTTTTGACAATATTATTACATCATTTCATTGAAACAGGTTAGAGATTTGATCAGATCACTTACTTTCCTTAGGGAAATCACCCTACATAGTTATTTTAGCATCTTGCGTGGATTGATCATCTCCCTTAGGGACTTGATGAAATCCCCAATTTAATCATTTCCCTTCTACATATATATAGATACCGTAAAATTCGGTGTATAACTTGAACCTATACTTTGAAGTTGCAGCTTTTAAATTTTAGGTTTATTCGCCGTACAACGCGCTTACATGTTTCTTACAAAGAAACATGAAATGCACGTGTGGAATGCTCTTACATTTCGAGGTCATTAACTCGAGGTATTCCAAGCCCTATAGAAAAAAAAAACATTAAACTTCTATAACTACAACCCTTTGAGTTCACATAGGGAATATCATATCTCTTAAATAAACAGTATTTAGATCAATGTAGAAGAATTATTTGTTTCTATGTTCATTTTTTTATTTGTTTTTAAAGCTATCACTTTTATACCCGATGTATTACGCGCACGCGTAAATTTCGATCATATTTTTGTGTGCTAAAAGTGCGAGTTATACGCTAGATTTTACGGTATATGTTACCATACTTTCTTTCTGTTTATCTTTAAATGCTATGAATGAAAACAGCGCTCATTGTATAGTTTTCATTATTCGAGTTTTTTTAATAATATCATCCGTTTGCTTTTTCGTGAAGTATACAGAACTTTTTTTTTAAAGTTCGAGTTGTTTTTATAGTAATTTCAAAAAACTCCTAGTGAAAATTATTGACAACCAACTGTTTATTGACTGTTTTACTTACGAAAACGATTGTTATTGAATTTCAAAGATGGTGACTTTATATTTAAAAAAAAGCATGGTATAAGGCAGGGGGTCTACTACCTTATAGCTCTAGTGTGCGAAACCAATTTTCCAATATGATTCAGTATGCCACTCAGTAGGATATATTTGAAACAATTCGATTTGCGTCGCAATGCATATAGATTTAGAGAATGGAGGTCAAAAATGCAGATTTTTATAAGTTTATTATATATTAATAAAGCATCATTTAAATATATTTATTAACGTAAAAAAATAAGCTGTATAAACTATAACTATTCTTTCAACATTAATAAAAAATTAAAATTGTACCTACAGTCGTCTTAACCTTCGATAATACGAACCTCTCGTTAATTCGAAGTATTTACTCAGCCCCTTGAAAAATTCCTAATATTTTGAACTAAAAAAAATACATTTTGGCACACTCAATATTTCGAAGTAAAATCTACACCTGATCAGACCAAAACACGCGATAGTTTGCAGTTATTTTATGTAACTCTCTACAATTCAAACACTCACTATCATGTAGAGTCATGTAGCAAGCGGGTAGGAGCTTACATGTTTTGTGTTGTATTGACTCTGCTTTTCTCCCCATTGTTGATCATCTATTTTCCATCCCTTCTTTGTGTTTCCGGTTTCTCAAGCAAAAAGACACTTTTATTGATTTCCTTCTTCAAATGGACAATAGACCGGCCGCACTTGTTGTCAGCCGTCAATATATTTGACTTAACACGTGGCCTGGCTACGCATGTGTTCAGAAAGAATGGTTCGCTGTTGTGAAGAAGGGATGAGCAGAATTGTGTATTTTGCGCTAGAGTGACATGACGATTTATGAAGATTAACTATGCACAGTATGTATATATTTTTTTAATAATTGTTTTTAAAACATAAATGTATTATTTTAATGCGGGTCTTTTAACTTCTGTATAGTATGTACCTTTTAAAAATACTTTAAAATAATTATATACACATGTATAGTTGTTGTTTTATTACATAGTTTCAAATGTGTAAGAAAAAAAAATTTCTTTTCATGTATTTTGGAAGTTTTTTCCCTAACCTCTTAATAATTCGAACTCTTGATAATTCGAAGTTTTTCATTGGTCCCTCAAATTTCGAATTATCAAGAGACGACTGTATATTACGTAGTATGTACTTTTTTAAGAATATTTATCATACTGAGGAATAAAAACGTAAAATATAATTATTTCTGTAATATAGTTAAAGCAAAATAAAAATAAAATTTTAACGTGATATCACAATATCATGGGTATAATTTGTGACTTTCAATCTGACACATGATTCTGAATGTTCATTTGTCATACAATTTCTCTGCGTACTCAAAATATATTTCATACGAGAAAAAATTTGTTCAAATATATCTGTAGAACCAAAATATTAAGGGACACATGCAATTTTCTGCAAACAATTAAATCAATCCAGCAATGACGTACAGTAATTTAAAATAGCTGTCGATCTATCACTAGAGTTATACTTCAGATTTTTTCATAATCCCTTAGATAATGTTTTCAGTAATTCTCCAGATTCTTTTTTTCACAATGTTGAAATGTGAGTGATGTTTCATTTTACAAGTATTACACAATCGTTTGAATCCGAATTGAGTATTTAACGATAAAAATGAGTCACATTTAAGCAGAGGATGTTATTTTCTTACATAAAAGCAGATTCATCTGACTTGTTTGACAAATAATTGAAGGAAAAAATAACCTTAAATATAAATGCGTGGCGCATATAGAGGAAAGACAGAGCAATTTAATTTTATCTTATAACTTTATAGAGTGGTATAAAGTGTCATTAAAAACCTCTCCGAGTGCCATAGGCTGCCTACCTCTGCTATAAGGTTTTGTGGCAAAATTTTTCACAAAAAAGAGGTTCGGAATTGAAAACAATTTGCTTTCACTGGCAAAAGACTAAACAAAACAAACAACATAAGTTTAATAAAAACAGAAAAGTAAAATAAACCTTATGGTTCCTGATATATTGACCTTAAGTGTCTGGTTTATATAGTAATATAATAAGAGCTGCAATCCATATTTATTATTTTAAGGAATGAAAACATTGATCAAGGAATGTCAAGCAGGGTGAGAAACCACTCACAGTAATTGAAGGTTAAGGGATGCGTAAATTCCATTGCGCATGAGATCAAATAATTTTCTCATTTTATCGTATGCAGCTTCATTTGGTATGCGGTTGAAGGTGACCACTTTTTTTAAACAGGAGGTTATAAATTTATTTTATTGCTTGGTAAGGGGTACCCTTACATAACTATCTCTTAGTTCTAATGTCCGATGCTTGTGGTTTCATTTATTTGTGGTTGACAAGGGTCAGCAGTTTTCAATTGAATTCATCTCATTTCATTTATTTCTTTTGTAACGATAATTTCTATAATGGCACCACCGCACGGTAACCTTTTGCTCCTAGTGGTTTTTCATATGTGGTTTTAACTTATATTGCAGATGAAACTATTGTCAGCGTTTCAGATGAAACATGTAACCAAAGTTAACATTTTAAGGATCGAGTGAAATGGGGTTTGTGAGTTATTTAATGTAAGCTGGAAACTAAACCGAGCTGAAATTCATTATTTAACATTTGTTGCTCATGATATTTTTAAAGCGTATGACGAGTTGAGAGTAATGCTCGAATTACTACTCAATATGCATTCATAGGTGATTAAATGTTATTTACTAATGGATTTAGTGCGGGACCTATATAATTAGCTTTATTATATATTCAAAAATTATTCATCTTTGTAAGAATATGATGCGTTAATGTTTATTCTCCATTATCTATTATCAAAACAGATTGTTACTCATTTTGTATTAACACTCCATAATATACTTTTACATACTGTATTAAATAAATTTTGTTTTACTTATAATCAAAAAGAACAATCAAATTTTTTTACAAACTTTTTGATATAACTAACAGGGGTAGAAAAAGGCTAAGCAAAAAAAAAAAAAAAAAAAAAAATTATAAGAAAAACACATTAGAAACATTATTTTTGAACATTAGAAAGATTAATAAAGATATATTTTTCAGACTAATCACACAGAAACATATACAAAGTTGGTTCAAATAATTTAAAAACAATTTAAGAATCAGTTTTTAGAACGGATAATCATAATGTATTTTTATAAAACTGTAATAGAAACTTTTTTACGTAAAATAGAACAAAATGTTCCTAGTTCAAGTAGTAAATTGATAATAGAATTGGCCTATACTTGTAGCCAAAGAATCCAGATTCAAAATGAAACGCAAATGAGCAAAAATTGACAAAAAAGAAACACAAAATTTCGCTTGACAAAGGATATTTTTTCTTTCACAATTCCTTAATAAATAGGAAAAATATTTTATGAATTTGAATCAAAAATGTGTTAAACTAATTAAATTAATAGAAAACATGGTACTTTTCCATTTCACCGGCGGAAATCTCGCGAAGTTATCATTATTAGCGATCACACTATTTACAAATAAAGAATATTAATAAGTATTAGTTTTCCATATGATTTTCATACTTTCATGATGAATCATGAAAAGTCGTTAAGAAATGACCATAATTTGTTTTGAAATTTTGGTGGTAAAAGGTTACCTACTGAATATTCCGTGTGGCGTCAATTGTATCATTTTTGGCGACTTTATTTTATTGCAGTAAATATGGTTCACAGTTAGAAGCCTTTTTGGATGAGCTCGATTCTCTCGAGTAATTAAGTAAATAACTAATATAAACTATCATAGCTGTAGCAAACAAAGGTAAAATGTAATTAAATTATCCTTCTGTTAATATTCTCGACTTAGAATTTTAAAATATCTTAAAAAAAATTTGATTGGGTCAGTTTAAAGGTTTTAATGTACTTATAATTTGTTTTCTCAAAATAAATTAATTCGTATCATAACTTCTAAGACCCACTCTTATTTAAGCCTCTTAGTATCATGCAAAACCCAGCAAACATTATCAAGATATATTCAGGCTCTAATTGGTTCAAATCAAAGAATTCTGTAAATAAAAAAAAATATTTTATAGTAGAATCATGCAGATATCGTATAAAATGAACAATTTTTTTTTTTATATTTGTACTTAGCATTCAATCGGAATGAGACATACGTATGTAAACCTTGGAAATTGATGCCATCAGTAACGTACAAAAAAGTACTAGAACCTGACTTTGAAACTGCAAATAGATTGTCCTTAAGAGTCACTAAGATTTGCTGAGTTAATAAAATAGATAGTTTGTGATATATGGTAATTTATCGTTCGGTAAGCCATTGGAGAAATAGAAAATATTTTTTTATTTATGAAATCTTTTTATTATTATTTTCAATGATATCATAATTGTGTGGAGAACTTTTCTCTTTTAAGTTGGAAGAAGTACGTGATATCTTAATTATTATTTAAGTGGATATGTTTATTTTAAAGCTTGATGTATCAGTGAAAATTTGTTCATCTCTTACTTTTAGGGTTTTAAGAAAATTGAATATCTTTACGAATTTTTTTCTCTTAATTCCCTTTTTTTTCAATAATTCAGGAATTTTTTTAATGAATATGTTATGATATTTTTATTTCTTTGAACATAAAAATTATAAAAATGACTGGAAATTTTGAAAATATGATTAAATTGTATTACATAATCAAAATATTTATTGCGTAAACATTTGGAATTGGTTGTTTTTCTTACTCCATAAAACAATAAATTATTTCCAAAATCTAAATAAATAAAATTCATATATAAGCCTATATTTATTCATTTATTTATCCTTTGAAGTACATTCAGTTCAGTATTTCCAAATGTTGCTTAGATTAGATACGCATTAAAAAGTCTGATGAATGCTATTTTCTTTTTCTTTCATCACTGTCAAAGAATCATTCCTAAACATCAAATCCCAAATCAAAAATGCAATTTATTTTTAGAATGAATGTTTCATACATGCATGATATTCGAAAAACGAATGAAGAAAAAAATTGCATTGAATATAGTTAGATTTAGGCGCCACTTCTGCATTCAGTCTTCACTTAGCAAACCGCCATCTAGAATGCATACCAAATAAATCATTTCTTCTCGAAGATTTATTCAGTGCGGGAGTCCATCTGAAAACTCTCTCTGGAGAGTTATGTAGCTTGTCACTACTTCTATCTCTAGATTGATTTATTAAGACTGATGGTCTTCCCATTCAGAAGGCATCATTGACCAGTTTAAGGGATTCCGGTACGCTGTGATGCATCGTCGTGAAGAGTAGACGTTATTTTGCTTAGGTTGCAGATTATAAAAAACTAAAAGAAAGATGCAAGCTGAAATCGGTGAAAGACAAATGAATCATAGTAGAATACCTTTGATCATTTTTAGAATCGTACATTTGTCATGAATAGATTTCTTCTAGATAAAAACATATCTGGAAAGAAGGAAAAAATAAGAGAAATTTATTTCTTTATGCACTGAAAAAGTTGTTTTGCCAACCTAGTTTCATCCTTTTTTTAATAGTATAGAAATTACGTAGATTATTTTTTTTAGAAAAGTTTGTTGTACTGCTGATAACATTAACAGTAATTTGTTGGTGTGAATATAAAAAATGAAAACGTGTTCAGAAAAGTTCAAAGTATGTTGGATAGATCTGTATCAGGAATTGTTTGATTAACCAATGTTGTACCTATATCCGCATAAACAGCAAGTGATTTTCTTTTCTTACATAGAAATTATTGTTATAAAAATGTATAAATATTTTCACGTAAAGAGTAAAATATATAAATGCTTTCATGTACAGAGTACAATAAATAAATGCATAAATTAAATATTTACTTAATATATTACTTTAAATAAGAGTAAAATTTTCTGTGTACTCACATGAAAAGAGATTACAAAAACGAGTTTATTTCGGCAGCATAAAATTCTTTAGTTTGTTACCCGCAGTATAAAGCATTATATATTTGCGTTTTAAATCCGCCAAAGTTCACCTTTTTATGTTGTAAATATTTCCTAAAATTATATGATTTGATTTTTTCAGAGTGTAGGAAATTGACTTTTTTTAAAAAATATTTTCTGAAAAACTGTTCAGTCATTTAATAAAATAGTTCTGAAATAGAAATCTAATTCTATCAGACCAATAGAAGCATTTTAGACTTATTTTCAATTTATTTGTAAATATCAGGAAAGAAAAAGAAAGCACCACGGATTTATCAATCTTTTCCCAAAGAATTGCTGTGCATTAAAAAAATAAAGTGATAATATTCAGGAACAGAAATAAAAAAAAAAATTCTCAAGGATAGACATTTTTTTAATTTTTCCCGAAATACGAAAGATAGTAGCAGAAAAGGGCTGTCAAGTATCACGAAGTAAACATTAAATGTTTCTTGCTCTTTTATTAATGTTTATTACAACGTATTATTCAAAATAAAAATACGTTTCTATAAATATTGATTTTTTTTTGCGGCCCACCTAAAGTTAAACCTTGTTTGTTTGGCCCAAGTTAGTTAGCATTTAAGTTTGACATTCTATCTCTAGAACAACAATCCTTTAAGTTCATAATGAATGCCATTTCTTTTAAATAAATGGTGCTTCGATATATGTAGAAGTCTAATTTTTTTCTATGTTAATCTTTTTATTTATTTATTTTTTTATTTTTAAATCTCTAATTTTTTATTTTTAAATCTCTAATTTTTATTCCCAGCAGTAGAGCACACATGAATTTTTCAAGGAGGGGAAGGGGGGGTTCCAGGGTTGAAAATTCACCATTCTTGTATCATGCTTCTTTTGATTTGGTCGATTTCCTGGAACAAAAACAGTAAAAAACTAAATATTGAATAAACATTTAGCATTAATTAATAAGATTAATCATTAATAACAGAAGCTTATTTAAATTTTAAGTACTAGAATTATAATTAATCGGAAATAAAATCAAGGGCTTTGGGGGTGGGCTGGACCCCTAGGCCACAGATTCCCGGCGTGTAACGCACACCCTTGAATTTCGACCTTATATTTTGTGTTAAAAGTGCGCGTTATACGCCTGATTTTACGGTATATGTACATAACACAAAAATAGCTATTTTCTGAACATGTAAAAGAAGCTAAATATATTAATATGTGGGGAATTTCTTACCTGTTATTCTCTGCTGAATTTTAATTACACATTCCAGCGTCATATTCACATGTGTCTGCGTTTTGATTGCAACAAAAACTTTGATTATCCCTTTAAAAACACACACACAGATACACATATTTTAAAAATAAATTTAAAAAACTTACTTGCAGTAAAGTATTTAGAAGCCCTTGTAAAAAAATCTACTTATTTTTTCACGGTCAAGTTCACAAACTGGTAAATAGTGTTGTTTCCTGATGGACAAGACTTAGAATTCTGATACAATTAAACAAAGGCTATGCAGAAGGGTTAATGCATTTTAAATCTATCGAGTTTCATAATCCTCTCAAAATTGCAGTGGCGTGAGATTCTGAGTGACGGATGTCATATTAAATATCATTCTGGTCATTTTACTCGTTTCAAAATTACGAGATTCTTTTTCAACAGCCGTTGAGTCAATTTAAAGTGTGACGGTAATAAACAATCCCATTACAAATCAATCCCATTAAATCAACATTTCTCAAACTGTGGGGTGCGCCCCCCCCCCCCCCTTCGGGGTGTGATAGCTCTACGAGCATATTGAAAAGTCGAAAACAAAATTTTATTTAAAAAAATTATTTATTTACTGAAAGTAAACAAAATACATTCCGACATAATAAAAAATAAAATACACATTTACACTGACATAATACACTTATAAATCTATCAGTTCTGCACAATGTATTTTACAATTTATTTAACAATACCACAAGTTAAGGTATCCGAATACGTTCGGAACGTGATTTTGCAAAAGCGCATAAATGGGTAATTTTCATGATATTTATTGTCACTTAGATTAGAATACATGTATACAATTGTTTTAAGGACACACACACATTTTGACAAAAAAAAAAATATTTAAATACAATATTATGGCAAAAAATAAACTTACAATAATTTTTTTTTCAAAATGTTTTCCTTTTGTGAAAAATGCTTCTTTTATAATAATATTTTTCCTGTATATAGCTCAGACCTCTCTACAGAGGCTCAACTAGAATTTTTGAAATATATAACTTAGAAGTAGGTGTATCCATATTTTACGACTATAGAGGGGAGCAATTTTCAGAAAAAAACGCCGATAGTTATTTCAATGTGTTGTAACTCTGAAAAGAATGTGAATTTTTCAAAAGTCATAGTTGAGCCTCTGTAAAGAGGTCTGATCTATATACAGGCAAAATATTATTATAATAGAAGCATTTTTCACAAAAGGAGAACATTTTGAAAAAATATTATTCTTTTGCCTAAATATTGTATTTAAATAATTTTTCTTTTGTCAAAATGTCCTTAAAAATTTTTTATACATGTAGTCTAATCTAAGTGACACTAAATATCATGAAGATTATCCATTTACGCGCTTTTTTAAAATCACGGTTCCGAACGTAGTCGGATACCTTAAGAACAAGTTTTATAATTACCGGTCACCCCATGGGCTTGCCAAATTAACCTTTATCCTGATAATTTATACGGTTTAAAAATAATTACTTTACTTATGATTTAAAGTTACCTGATTCGTTCCCCAATGTCACCGTTTTTCACTTAAGCACGTGTATGGGATGCATTGTGTAGGAATAAATAAGAGAAAATTCTGAGAAATAAGTAAATCCTTCGCAAACACTGCAAATTTTCTTTTATTGCATTCGAAAGCCTTCGGAATTTTCTTATGCATAGTACTGCACACAAAAAAAGAAAAGGTCGTACTTCGGAAAGACGTATATATAAGTCCGGGGCAATAAGCGTTTTGACTGAACGAGACGTTTATATACGCTGGTTACACTTAAGAGGTTAAAGTCGTATTGTAGCTTTTGTTTCAAAGTTTAGTATTATTGAATTGAATACAAATTGAATACCCGATGAAAACTCTGATTGAATATTGGGTCACAAACATTGAAAGTTTGAGAAGCACTGTTTTAAATTTATTAGATATTCCGTAAGAAAGTGACTGAGATAAAGTGATTTTTTTTATAACGAAGTTCACTTAAGATATATTCATTTGAATGATTTGTATGCATCCTTTTTTGCTGGAACATATTTATAGGACTTTCGTTATATATAAAAAAAATATTCTTTAAAATGATATGTGGTATATGTCTATACCCATTTAATACGATTATAATAAAGATGTAGAAAAAATATAAGCAATGAATTGTGCAAGCTTATGTACGTTCTTCATTCCAGGCTTAAAGGATCTCGACTCACTTATTACTCTTAAGCATGTTGCGACAGCTTTCATAGCGATTTCCATTTATGTCCTCTTGGGGTTCTTTGGGGCCAGAATGGCAATTCTTTCCAACCAACTCGAGAAGAAGAACGCGAGAATGTAAATTAGGAATCTTATATATAGTAGAAGTTTAGCGTTCGCGGGGTGGCAATGTGAAGTTGCTATATGATGTCTATGTTTATGATTAGAAGCGATTAAGTTAAAAGTAAGAGGAAATTCCAAATTCAAGAATTAACCTACCCGTACCTGTTTATTCAAGCTAAATGTGGATACCATTCCACAAGGAATAAAGCCACGCCAGTTAGGACCAAGAGAATAGCTGTTACCTAGGATATCGCGGTAAGCGTCTTAAATTAAGATATAAGGAAACTGCGTGTATTAATGGGATTAGAGGTAATCTGTTAAGTTAGATATAGTGGTCAATTACGTGATTATTTGGTAATACGAATTGTGTCTTCTCACTCCATATTTGCTTAATTTGTTTATTATTAATATTGTTTATAGTGTTTAAGTTAAAATCTTAATAAGCAGATATTAAGATGACAGATTTGCGTGATTCTTCGTTCTTTTCTACAGATACAGGTCGCGTAGATAATGTAGAAACGGGGCACCCAAGGGTTGGTGCCTCACAATGTAATTAAAATCAAAATATTTCCTTTTAATAATGGTATTAAATTGCAAAAAAATCTCTCTCTCTCTTTTCATGATCTTTCTCTTAAAACTAATGCTACGAAAATTTTTTTATTTATATATTTGGGAAAACATATGGCACCTTTTGATCTTCACAATTAATATTTGTTTTATATCTTTGTAATACATTTTTTTAAATATATGCATAAATCATACTTCTTCTTAAAATGCTAAGAATTTTCAGGAGAATCTTAATTTCATATGTTTATTAAATGATCCACTCAACTCACTGATTACTCAAGGATTCTTGATTGGAAATACGAGTGAAAGTCAAAAACTAAAGGGATTTTTGCAATTTATCTTTCCAAGATTTGGCAACAGTGCTAGTATTCAGCACTAAATGAGGGGTAGTGAGCTACAATTTCCGTGTCCAACACAACGTGTCACTCTACATTCCTCGAAGATCTTAGGGTGTTGCATACCGTTCAACATGGTAGCTCCATTGCCGACCTGCACCAAGGAGGAAAGAAGAGTGATTCGCTTTTTGTCTGTGGAAAGGTTTGAAACCTGCAGAAATTTTTTTGCTATTAAGGTAACCAGTTTTTTTACAATGAAAAGGAAGTCGAAAAATTTAAGAAAATGTTACAATGTAAATAGATGAAACATTTTATCAATTCAAACAAAAGTACTGTAATTATGCTTACTTCTCTTTTAATTATTTGCTTAAACGGGTGTTTTCTCATTGAATGAATTTTTTTGTCTGTCAATATATTGTTTTCTAATATATATCGGAAAAAAATATCCTTTATCTTTAATGTAAGTACTGCAGCTAAAATATCAACATTCAATCTTGATTTCTCACTTGACCAAAAATTACCAACTGAAAAGACTCTTTGAACCAACTGGTGCATTAGTTCCAGGGCAGCACAGCTTAAATTAAAAAATAATAACTAAATTTTCACATAGAATGTGTTCATTTTTGAAATGGTTAAGTATTTCAACCCATCATTTATCAATATTAGCATGTTGATATTCCAATTGTTTCAACTGATTATAATTTAAATATACATCCAGTCTTCCACTGTCTTCAAACAGACCATTGTCAACAATTTTAATACTTCAGGTATTTCTGTTGATAAAAAATCAAGACAGTTTTCTATACCTGCCTAATTTACTCATGATGAATTCGAAAACCACCATTGAAAACTGCTATTTCCAGTGATATGTGTTTCAGACTATCCTTCGACATATTGAAAACATGTTTGGTTTATCTCTGAATACCAAGATTAACAGATTCGTTTTAAAATATTGAAAAGGAAGTTAAGTAGGAGAACACTTTTCGAGGAAGGGCAGGACCTATAAATGGAGGACGGCTGGTCACCTACATATGCAAGCAAAATATGGTGACAGTTGCTTTTCGCGAAGCAAAATCTACGAATGGATAGAGAGCTTCAATCAGGAAAGAACTTCTTTATGTGGTGACGACAGATTGGGTTACCCACTGGGGGTCGCTGTCGTTGAGAGTATAGTGATGGAAAGGAGGGCTAGTATCCAGTGCAAATATCACACTCGTAAACGAAAAGCGAATCACTGTCCTACATTCCTCTTTGATGCAGATCGACTATGGAGCTACCATGTTGAAGAGTCTGCTGCAGCCTAATAACTACGAAGAAAGACGAGTGACACATTGTATAGAAGTGCTGCCAACTTCATACAACGCTGGATACTAGCGCTGTTGCTAAACCTTGGGAAGAGAAACTGCAAAAGTCCCTTAACTTTTTGACTTTCTCTCGATAATTTATCTAGAACTTGCCAAAATGAATTTTTTATTAGTACTGAATAAGCATAATACTATAAATTTTAAAATTATTCTTAAACGCACACAAAATATTAAGTGTGAAATTCTCAGGTTTGTAAAAAACAAAAATAATTCAGAATGGCTAGATTTTTTCCAAGATGATTTCCTTAAGACAAGCATTTTTTTTTTTTTTATTTATTTAACGAAAAATCATGTTAAACAGTTGTGTTAATCTTTATGTTAAATATTATTAATGTATATAATATGTGTTTAAAATAAAATTTTAGTTTAAAATGATAGATTACTTTTTGAAAAAAATATTTTGTAATAGATAATATTTTATATTTTTCGAAATATTTTTAAAAAAATATTTCGAAAAATATATTTTTAAATAAATGCCTAAAACAAAGAAAAGTACCAGAACGTGCATAAATATCGTTGTTAAAAACAGTAAAAGTAAAAATTCTATGTTTTTAAATAAATAATTTGAGCAATAGCGTGCAGTACTCACTTATTACCTGTCTTAGTTTACTTCTTTATCCAAGGATTTTTGGAGATCTCATCGATCCATTTTAATTAACTTCCTAAACATTTTAATCAATTTTTTGTTTGCTGCTTCTAAAATATATTTTTACAAGTTAAATTATTATTCATCACAAGTTATTACATTCAAATGCAAAATGAAACGTGATACCAATGTTAAAAAAAACTAACCCAGCATGTGTAATTAAAATTTCTGTTCATACAATGATTAGGTCTTTTCAAAAACCATTTTTAAATTTTAATAGAAATTCCCTTCCAACTATTCCAACTCCTCTATTCTAACTCATTTGTCATTTTTTAAATATTTTATTTCTTGCTGTTGTATGATAAATATTTCAACAATATTGAAAAATTATGCATTTTTAAACCAGAGGAGATAAAATTGGAATTATTCGAAGCTTCCATGTGTGCTTTTATTATAGTAATCTCATAAAAATCTTATATTTATACTAACATCAAAATGTATTTCTTTTTTTTTCTTAAATTTGTGAAGGAATTTTTATACTAAAAGGAATAAATGCAAAAAAAAAAAAAAACACACACACACATAATAATAGCTCTTTCTACTAAGAAAACTGTTTTGATTGGTAATGATAATACTGGCACAAATATTTAGGAACATTGTAGTTCATGAAAAAACACAGTATAAAACATTTTCCAATGCTGGAAGTGTGTTTGTTAAAAAAACTCTTCTGCCCCCCCCTTTTTATATGTAGGGGAATTACCAATCGTTAAATCGTAGAAAAATTATCTTTTGCTTAACTAAATTAAAAAGATAAATAAATTAAAATTAAAATGTTTTTTTCCGCAATGCACTTTTAAGTTTTGAGAATTACAGAAATTTTGTTACGCGTTTCGTCAATTTTTATAATTATAACTAATATATCAATGCCATAACGCTTAACGTCCTAAATGTGAAGTTGGGGGTATGAGGAGCCAGAAAAAATAACATTTAATAAATGCTAAACACATATTTATTTTAAAAAAATTTTAGCATCAAATAACTGTAGCATAGTTTGTAATAGCTCTCGTGTACCTTAGACATTCGATTAAGCAAACAAGCTTAATTTATATATGCAATACTTATATTTAAAAAAAAATGCTATGAAACTATATTTTTTCGGATGTTACTTATTTAATTAAAATAAGTTGTCTTGATGGGTATCCTACTCAATGCATAATGGAGAACATTTAGGGCCCCCTGCAGATTTCGGGCCCTCAAGTTGGAATTTACAAAGGGTAAGTACTTGACGGCAGTCAGGCTTTGGGCCCCATAAGACACTGGAGCCCCCGCAATGCTGGGGTGTACGTTACGCCATTGCTCCTACTTCTACCTATGTGCTGTGGCGTATTGGATACAAAAACACACAGTCAGTCTAGATATATATACACAAATTTATTTACATGAAACATACTAAACTGCCATCTTACACCCAGACCATGATTTTTTTTTTTCTTCGCTTCCAGCCGAGACCCTTCAAATAGGTCTTCGAGCGTTTCCTCTAGAGCAGTGTTCCCCAACCCTTTTATTGCCTCGGACCGGCCATCGTTGGATAATTTTACCGCTGCCCGCTGAGGGGGAGGACGTCGATTGTTTATATTTTAGAACGTTTGGATTTAATAATTTTATTTTAATAGTATTTAAACGTGTCTTCAGAATAACATATAGCTACACCAAAAATAAATGTAAAAGGATTTAGCAAGGAATATAAAGTGATTTTCATAAGAAAAGCAGCCCAAACCCAAGAAAAATATACTGCAGTAAATGAAATGGAAATAATTTAATGTTTCTTGTATGGACCAGACCGGGGGCTGGAGACCACTGCTCTAGAGGAATCTATCTCGGGACGCAGGGAGAATGGATTTTTGGAAATCCTGTCCCCTTACAATCTCAATCTAAGGTAGTCATTATCCCCTCTTCATCTTTGACATCATCAACTAGTTTCAGAATAATGTTCGCTATAATACTTTTAGAGGTGCATTGATCTCAGAAGATTAACACAATGTTGTACCACTTTTATGAATCATGAAAGTTTGGGAAATCAGATTGATGCAATGTACCGATGTGTATAAAATCCTTTGTACCTTGATTTTTGAAGCTTCTAAATAGTGGAAGATATATTTTACAATTGTATCACAAAATTAATATTGACTTCAAAGTCAAAGTTGAATGTGTGGCTACATTAGCCTAGATGTCATGGTCAGGAAATCGTAACCCACGTTGTCGAGTTACGGGTTCCAGTACATGTGCCACAGAAGACCCACCGTATTGAAGGGATGATGCACGTTAAATTTGTTGTGTCTCAATGTCTACACGTTAGCATGAAATGGAAGTTAGAAGAGTGGGGTACCAGAACAGGTTTTCCTCTTCACTTAAAAATTAAGATATCATAAGGTTATTTTATAGTGTGACGATAATAAACTTGCACTCGCAATTGAATTTTAGTTTGGTGAAACTTTGAAACGTTCTTCCTTAGAGAGTGATCGAAATTTCGTCGGAAAATTCATCCGTCAACTTCCTTCATTTACACTCAGTACACGGATAATATTTTCAAGGTGTGATCAAAGAAAATACTAATATTTATCTCAATTACTAAGTTGATGCATTACAGTAAATTGCTCAGTGGGTGCCACGAATGCTTGCATAATTTCTAAATTTTGGTTTGAGTCGTCGGTAAAATCTTTACTGATCATAATTCTGAATCTAATAGGCATGTAATATTTCAAAGTATAATGTACCAACTGTTTAATTAATTTAATTCTTATGTATTTAAAGTTCACGTTTTCTCTCAGACATCTATTTACCTTTACTTAACTTAACTCAGTGGCGTAACAATCCATGAGGACCTAGATCTACTTTGCCAAACTCAGTGCTCTGAGGGGCATGGGCAGATGTTCCGGTCAGGTGGTCAGTCTGACGGGAAACCTCCAGTGTTAAATTCCAAAGCACGCTTGGTAGTCGTTTATCGACCCATTGAAGGGATGAAGGGTTTATTCGACCTTGCCCAGCCCGGAATTTGAACCTCGGACCTGTGAGGGGAAAGCGCGATGTATTAACCACTCAGCCACTGGGCTTCATTTACCATTTTTTTATAAACATTTAATAATTCTCTTAAATTTCCTCTTGCAGGATTTTAATTCATAATGGTGTTGAACCCTCCATGACTTCGGATAATTTATTTCTAAATTACCCACTCTACGGGAAATTGCATATCCTAATCACATCCCAAAATTAAACCCCCAGCTTACTCCAGCAAACAAAACTAAAAATAAGGTTGATGCAATTCTGCATCACACTCCATTTGTTTCCTTAAAGAAGAAGGTACTCCTCTCACAATTTAAGTTATATTGTCCTTTGTATTGCTTTGTGTCTATTTATGTTCATGTCATCTCTTTCTGTTTGTGGTCGTCAAATAAGTGCGATTTTTAAATAGAAATATGTTTCTTCATTACTCAATAAACAGCTGCAAATAGGAAATAAATTAAGTGATTTCATTATGGAACATTTCTTAATTCGAGTACAAACACACAACATTCTATATATTGACACTTTATTAATAAAAAATGTTTGTGCTTATGTTTGTAAGATGAAATGATTCATTTAAATATTTAATAATGTAATTGTGAACAAATATACATTTTTTGATGATTGGGACAATATTTCTCATTATTTCCTTTCACCGTCAGTTTTGAATACGTGCTTGGAAAATGAGACAAACAAACACTATCATTACTCCTTATACAATCGATAACGATGAATGAAAGTTGGAAATATTTTGCTTAGCTTGAACTTGATACTTATAACTTCCTTTTGAAATACATTTTCTCCATTTAGAAATATTTTTCCATCATGCATAATTTATATTATTCAAAGTTTAATCTTATTTTAAAATAAACTTGTCACGTTTATTGCATGAATTCTATAGCAAGTACTTAAAATTCAGAAAATAATTTAGAGGCTCCTAATATCTTAAAGCATACTCCGTAAACTCCTCAATACATTGATAAACAGAACCTCACTAGGGGTATATTATGTAATCTGTGATGATGTATTTGCTTATATTTTTAATTTTATATTTAATTTGTTAAATTATGTACATATATTGTGTTTATTTCTAGTATTTGTAATGTATCAAATATTTTTTATTACACTTATATTTCTTAGTTTAAAAAATATATATTCCTGAGTACTTTTAAAAATAAATTGAAGTTTTTTCACAGAATGTTGGAATTTCATTTCTTTCTGGAATTGTCGAATTGCGTTAGTATATATTTTTCGTAAAGTATTTAAAACATTTGATTCTTGGTTTATGATATACGTTTGTTACAACTTACAATGAATATTTTCTAGAGAAACTGTTTATGGAGAGATTTATTTTTTCTCTTACAACTAGTTTTAGTTTCTTTCTTTGAATTTGCTTTTTACAATCGTAATAGTTCCTTTTTCTTTGTAGATGAAAGATTTGCATTACAATAAAGAATGGCAAGAGTTAAAAAAAATCAGGCATACTTTTAGTAAAAATTTAGCTTTAATATTATTAGCAAACAAAAAAGTATCGTGATATATATGTTGATTTCTGTATGATTTGTTTTGTTCGTGTATTGAAGCATTTCATCAATCAAATGTACAATTCTTATTTGCGAAAGTATACCAATTTAATCTCTGTACCTTTTTCAATTGTTTTAGTGCTAGGAAAAATTTCAACAATATTTTCATGATTAAACTCAGTATTCTACTTTATGTCATAATAACTTTTTTTTTACCAATACTAATCATATTAAAAAATTATTCTAGATTTTCATCAAAAATAAGTTATTCAAATTCATATTTGTCTTAGATCGCTTCAGTATTCTCATTACTGAGCTTATTGTTGCTTTTCTGAAATGAATCTGCATTTTTGTTTCCTTCTTGTTTGATAATTCTTGAAATACGTAAAACAATTTCTTGCTTTGTTTTTTTTACATATTTTTAGTCCATTATTGGGAAAATTCTTCATTGTTTCTCACTTATTCAATAACTTATAATTCGGATGAAATACATTATTACGATATAAAACATCAAAACGTACAGAAATAAATATATTTTTACGAGAGTGAGTTTGTGCCTAGTAAATTTGATGAAATTAATCCATTATCAAGAAATGGCAACTAATATTTAAACTTAAAATATAGACCACCTCTTTTCAACTTGAATGAAAGGAATTCATAACATAACAGCAATGGCTTTCAAACTGTTCAAATTAAAAACAATAAAAGAAATGTAATAATTATTGTAAAATTTATTCACATCGAAAAATTAAACTTCTTACCAATGAAAAATTAAATGTAAAATTTGATTATTGTACATTATGATAAGTAGATATTAATTTCTTTTTAATATGTGCTTAAAAGTGTAAGTGTATATGTATTTTAATTATTTATATGTATAACATAACAATTAATGTTTTTCAAAAAATGTGTTTATTTTTAATTTTTGATAAAAAAGTGAGTTAGAACACCTAACTATGGAATGATATTTTATCAAATGTAATATTAATCCTTTATTATTTGGTCCCAGAATTTTAAACCAAAGCAACAAAAAGATGTTACATAGCAGCATGCATCTTTTGTTTTTCCTTTTTAAATTCCTATATGAGTATAATTGACGTATTTTATGTTTGATCTCTTAAGTTATTTGTTTAATAACATAGAGAAAACATTCAAAGAACACCAGCTCTTTACTGTTTTTTTCGAATATATATACATTTAAAAAAATAAAATGAAAGTATATTGAATTAATATTTCAGTATCTTTACCCTAATAAGAAATAATAAAGCCGTACTCATATTAATCGGTCATAGAAAACAAGGGATAGATCTTGGACCGTATTATTCCAAAAAAAGAATTCGCTATATATACAATACGCGGTGAATACTTTTTACATGTCTTATGTTTTAAAGCAGCGAATAGTAATAACTATAAAAAGAAAGAAATTACATAATTAAATAAAAGTCTAAAATACCATGTCAAAGTATGCTTTTTAGTGATAACAATAAAAATATTTTTTTTTAGCCACCCTCCAATTACACACATTCGCATGCATGTTGAGAGACAAAGAGAAAGAGATTTTCTTTGAACATGAATACTCAAGTATCAAAAACTCGTACATTAAAAAACAAAATCACAAAAAATATGTAAAAAAAATGTTTAAGGTAACGACATTTTGAAGTATTAAAAAACAAAACTCATTTTTTTCTTCTTTTTTATGTCCCCTCGAGAAACTTATTACACGAAGGGAAAAAAAAATCACCGTCATTACCCTGAAGTAAAACGTGAAAAATTTCTAAGGGAGAACCAGAGATTATGAAAATAAATCAAGTATAGGTAACAAAGATATTTCACCATGTAAAATTCAAACAGCTTAATCATGGTGCTTCTTTTTAAGTAACCTGAGGTATGTTGTGTTTCTAACAATATGTCAAGTTTTTCTTAAGCCCTACAAGTTTATTTTTTTAATTTTACATAATGTTAGATCAATCCTCTACTTTCTGTTTAATTTGCTTTCTATTTATGTCCAAAAACTTTAAATTTTGTCTTCCTTTTATTTTATTATCGTGTTTGTTTAATGAAACGCTGTGTTATGAAGAATGCTAAGTATTGTATTATTTTTTGTGTGTAACATTTTTAAAAGTAATATAAATGGAAACTATAATTCAGACAAAAATTGGCTAATAAAATTGATCCTGCCTTGCTAATTTAGATTTGCTTCTATTTCAAGGTGCAATTAAATATTTGAGAAAAGATACATTAAAGCATATATCAAACAGAGTACGTTCACATTGAGAAATAACTTATTACTGAAATAAGTATTCTAGGATTTCTCAAAAATGTTAAAATTATTACCAAACAACGATATAACATAATAAAATATTTATAATATAGTTCAACAGAAAGCCGAAACGCCGATACATAATATCACAATTGCTTAAGCATAATATTAAACTACCTATATTTTAGTCACTGCTAATTTTTTTTATTAATTGCATTAATGGCATTTTGAATTATTTATGTTATTTATTTTAATTATAAATAAGTAATTTAATAAATGATACATTCATTTTATATTGTTATTAAGAATTTAATTTTTGAAGAGATAAGTAGTACTTCGTGCTTCTTAAGATAAGAAAAATATTTATTTACATCACATTTTAGTTGCAACTACAATATTTAGCCTGGTTAAGTAATGAAATTTAGCTTTATTTCTGTAAAACAATTTTTAAAAAAAATGTTCCAAGCGTTATAGCATTTAATGACTTTTCTAAATTATATTCACACGTTTTGGAAGGAAATGGATTTTGATATTCATAACAAAAATTATTGAATAAATCAATATTTTTTTTTATTAAAATAAAATGGATGCATGTTACTTAATATTCAAACAACAATACAAGTGGCAGTCAAACAGTTCCAGAATTTCGTTGTAAATACTCTTCATAACAAAAAAATATAGGTATATATTTACTTAATCGCTTAAAAGTAGGCTCCTTCAAAAGAAAAATTTATTCCGCTGCTTCTGGCATTTCTGGAAAGAAAATTGAGAGTTATGTTATAGAATATGCCAAGTTCAGCAATTGCTTTGAATTTGATGTCCCCCACGGTGTTACATTATGAGGGCTGCTTCGTTCCTGGAAAAAGTCAAATACGATTCTGGTGATTGGGGAGGCTGGTGAAAGCGAGGAAGGTACTTTTCTGCGAGCCATGCAGGCACAAAAATTGATAAGTGTGTCGAAGAAGAAAGTATTATGGTAATGGCCAAAGGACGTCAACCTGGGGCATGCGTGTCACATGTGGCACTCGGAACAATTGTCAGTGACACGCTACACTACTCTTTAAATTTCTCAATTTTTGAGTGGATGGAAATTGATAAATTTGTAATGAACCTCATTTGGCAAACATCTTTAGAATTATGGACATTTGTACGTATAGAATCAGTTCCCCGTGATATTATCATCTTCAAAGTAGTTCCCTTCAGCATTCACTTCTGCATTCGGTGCTGCCATTGCTGTTGTTAACAGTTCTGGAACGAGGTTTTTGGAAGGTCTTTCAGGAGATTTTGCGTGTGTTTGCCTGAACTTCTTCAACTGAGGTAAAATGGATTCTCTTTAAACAAGATTTATTTGTAGGAAATGAAAAAAAGTCACCCATGATGTTAAATCAAGTGAATAAGGATGATGCCCCATCACAGTAGTGTTTTTGCTGGTCAGAAACTGCTTAACAAATAGAGCCATAGGAGCGGGTGTACTGTCTTGGTGCAACAGCCATATATCACTCCCCAATTATGGCCATTTTTTCCTAACTTTTTCATGAAGTAATTTTAGTACTTCAGTGTAGTAGTGTTGATTAATTGTCTGATTACTGATGTGAGTGGGAGCCCACTCATATTTTTGGCTATGATTTGGCATGTAATCGCTTACTTTGGGTGCTCAGCATGTTCATCTTCCACACGGTCAGTTCCCTCTGAAAACCGCTTATGCCATCAAAACAAATGTGCAAGAGACAAAGTTTCATTTCGAAAAGCCTTGGTTAGTATTTAAAATGTTTCCGTGGCTGATTTTTCTTAAATTTCACTAGAAACTTAAATGCTGATTAGACATTTTTCCGCCAGAATGCAGTTGCACGTGTTCACTTAGTGACGCAGTACTCCCAAATGGAGAGATCGGTTAAGGCGAAACGGGTCACATGAATAGAGGGGAAGGTGTATGGGGTGACGTTATCAAAACAGTTGTTGCCAACTCAATCTTTTTTCAAAACCACACATTTAGTCTCGATTTTTTTTTCTTTTTTTGACACATCTTCTAACTCTAAACATAAATTTACAGCTATTTTCTTAACCGTTGAATATCATTACCTGAAGAGATTTAATTGTTTGAAGAGAGAAAATTGCATGTATTCTGCTTTCCGAATTTTGATTCTACAGATCTAAATTAAAAAAAATAATAATAATAACTTTCCTTATGTGAAAATTATTTCGAGTCCCCAAAGAAATTGTTTAACAACTGAATACTCAAAATCTTGTGTAATTGAAAGTCACAAATTATACCCTTGATTTTGCTGTATGAAAATAAAGAGGTCTAGGCACTATTTTCTCATCAACATTTTTATACACTTTTTTATTTAACCATACTGAAGGGAAATACTTAAATTTTAATAAATATGTTAAAAAATACATAATATAGGTACAATTATATATTTTTTAAAAATTTTGTTGAAGAAATAGTTATATAATTTATGTTTTTTTTATTTTTATGTGTCAAATTTTCTTAGTTTATTTTTTCTTTCCTGTTTATTTACGAAATATCTTTAAATGGTGTAAAATTAATAAAAACTGCAAATAGCTATATTATTGATCTTTATTCTCTAACTGCATGTTTTATAACTGTAATCGAATTGTTTCAAAAATGTGCTAATGTGTGGCACGATGAATCATACTGGTTTGGCATGCCACAGCTAAAAGTTGGCCGACCCCTGGTAAAGACCATGCTCCCTGTCATTTAGGGGGACGTATTCTTCAGATTGCATTTCTCAGTTTTTAAAAACTGCACTTACAGAGGGCTTTTAACAGTTTTTTCAGATGATAAAAATTCATGGTGCGACTCACTTTTATTGTCATAAAATGTAATGATATTCAGTTTTCTTTTGAATTTGACATAAACTGGTCTCCTTGGTCAAAGAGAGAACTTTGTGTCACTCTGACGAGTGCATCTTTGAGTTCGGGTCGTAAGCACCCATGGCACCTAGGTATCTTCCTTACTAACGATTGCCTCAAGAAACATCGTGACCTTTGTGCTTTTTTCAAAACGCCGTGGATGAACTTTGAACTAATACCTTTTTATCTCCAAATCATTTGGCAGGATTACGTGAGCGTATCCATGCCAGATCTCCACTTTTTGTGTCACGTCACCAGTACTATTTCTTCGATTGTTGGATTAACTGTTTTTCACTTGCATAATCATATCACCATTTTAGGGGTTGAATGCCTCTCCTAAGGCTATGGTCTTTCAGCAATCCATGACCACCTCCAAACATGCAGATTGTCACCACAAACCGCTTGTAAGTCTTAAGTCACTGTATCAGATTTCGTCAATTTGCCCATAAATTTTATCTTCACCCTTTGCTCAAACGTCAACATCAGGCATACTGATGACAAAACACTCTTACCCCGCGATCACTCGCGCGGGGTGTTCTGTACACCCCAGCAAAAAGAAAATCCTCACAGGATTCTTAAAAGAATGTGCAGAACCATGATTTTTTCTGTAGCTGCCCATTTTAGGTCATTGAACCTTCAGGCTTAATGCATTCCCTTTTTCTCGAACGATTGGAATGTAATGACCTTCAAAAGTTTTTCTGGAGGGCTGAGAACTCCAGCGAGAAGTTGAGCATATGTATACAGTCTGCTCTGAATGCTTGGGAAATGATTAAAATGTTATTTTTCTACTTTCTACTATCATTATCGCATTATTTATAAATTATATTTATTACTGGTATAGACGTTTTATATATATTGTTTTATGAAAAAATATGAAATTATGTGTTTTAAAATGAAAATTTTGTATGTTTATTTAAATTAATATTAGTCTCATTTGTATGCAATAACTTTAATAATTTTACTTGTATAATACAAAAAACATCTTGTACTTTATAAATATGTATCATAATGACTTAATTTTATTTTCATAATTAAATACACGTGTTAAAAAAGTTTGGGTTGTTCTCCCCCCCGCGAGTGACGACGGTAGAAAAACAGGTGCGAGTGACCGCGGGTTATCTTCAATAATACTGCTATCACGCTGTCCGTTGTAAATTTCGGCAGTAAAAATAATAAGTTATATTGTGGTAATAATAAAGTACAACGAAATTTCAAGAATTTATTGAGTGGCTCAAGTATGTGTGATCACTTCCATAAGGGAATTAATATTTAACAATAATTCAATCTTTATAAAACTTTATACAACAAGCATTTTTTCTTGATAAAAAGCTATGTTACCGTTATATGTGTGGAAAGAAAAGTGACTAAAAAATTTGTGTGGGCGTTTATGACCACATGTTAGAAATGAAAACTTATAATTTATTCAGGGCAGGATAATTCAATTGTTCGGATATACTAAATTTTCTTTTACAACATTTTCGAACGCAGGCATTAAGTTTTTTCTTTTTTTAGTGCCCATTCACCAGTGGATTTATTTATTTCATCAATTTTCTGTTGTGGGCAATGTTCAAAAAATTATGCATTCTTGTATATTTATATATGTGTATATACGATTTAAATGTCAAAACTATTTATATGTAAATTACTTATATACATTATATAATATTTATGTTTATATGGTACTTATTTACTATTGCAACAATGCCAACGTTCAAGGTAACTCACCAAGTTGACAACCCTGACTTCCCATGTGTCGTACACACTGAATTGGCATACATGTGTTTCCTTTCATATCATGTCGCTAATACTAGTTGCAATAATTCTTAACTTCCGCTTACATAACTTATATACCGATGTATACTATGTAAGTCTAGGAAAAATCTCTCCGTGAGATTCCTTTAGTTTTCTTAAAATTCTTTAAGCAAACAAAAGGAGAGGGTTCGTACCTTTTTACAATTAATGATTTATTTTCTTATAATCTCCTAAATGTCATCCCTACTATTAAAAAAAAGAGTATTGACAACTTTCTCGTCAATTAACTTCATTAAAATTTTGGATTTTAATTTGTGACGGGGCCTTATCGGATTTTCTTACCAATCTTCTTGGGGAATCTTTGGGGCCAGAACGGCATTATTTCAATCCAATCCTCTCAAGAAGAAACCGCGATTTGCAGATTAGTTAATAGATATATAACAGAACTTTAGCATTCGCGTGTTAGTAGAATGTAAGTATAATAGAAGTATAATAGTAGAAGAATGGACTAGAAGAAGGAGACAGAAACCTGAGAGGCTGATCTCCGTGAGATATTGGTAAGACATTAATTAAAGAAGTTTAATTATAGAACGGATATTAGTGTGTTAAGGAATTTAAGGCCGATAAAGATTCTTAGGATAGTGATTAGGATTCCAGACGCTATTTACTTGGAATTTAGAATTACGTTGTATCACTCATGATTACATCCCTATAAGTAAGACTTGTGTTGTGTTGATCAATATACTTAGACAATAATAAATTAGATTTATTATGACGAATTTGGTTGATCAATCATTTCTTCCTACAAATCTAAGTCGCATGGATGAAGAGATGGCACCTCCGGGTAGTGGGGTATCATAAATTCTTTAGGCACATTTTTGTTCTTAAATGCTCTTTCTGCTGATTCAAACTTAGATCCATGTTTCGTTTATTCTTACCTTCAATCTTCTACATAAGAATGAAGTGTTTTGCTTTCCCAATTATTTTCGCCTGCGCTTCTCTTCTTTCTTTCACTTTCTGGAGTTGAGTGGAAGTGAGCTGCATACCAGCAATATTTAAATAAAAAAAATAAAACTTGGCGAAAAAAAAGTGTGCATGGAAATTTTACTTAAAGAAACGTGCATAGAAAGTTTATAATTAAACCTAAGCACGCGTTGCCAACTGGAACTGATTAATTCCGAATGATGGTAACGCACTCGAACCTGACGCTTAATTTAAATTCATTCTTCAGTAAAATGCCCCTAAAGAAGTTATCACTTCAAAAATAAGTGAAGTTTATAGCGATAGTTTGTAAAATATCACAGTTATATATACAATGTAAAAGTATCACAGTTACATATATAAAAGTACGTAGGATGTTCAATAAATAATAAGACTAATTTTACTACCGTAAAACCACTCATCGGAATGTTAATTTCTGTGGCATAAGAAAAGTTTGTTGTCTGTATTAACAAAAGCTACCGATAGATGGCGTGTACAGACTCGTATTCCTGAGTATCACGCGATGGAACTAAAGCGTGTTTGTGGGGGTCTACGAGAAGCGAACAGTTGTCGAAATGGAAGCAAAAATCAGCATCGGAGATCTTTGATATGATACGATATGATTAAAGACTGGTACAAAAAGGCAACAATATCTTAAAACGCTTTATCACAGTAGACGAAGTTTGATTGTATTGCTATGATCCAACCATAAAACAACAAAGCAGTGAATGGAAACATCCATCTTCACCTACTCTCAAGAAAGCAAAAACTGTGAAATCAGCTGGCAAATTTATGACCATAATTTTTTTATTTTGAAGGAATTGTGTATCAACACGCTGTCGAACCCGGTACTACCGTAAACACCTCGTACCACACGAATATCCTGCGAACAATGATACAGAACGTTAAAAGGAAACGTCTATTGCTTCGAAATGGCTTTCTATTGCACCATGATAATGTCCGACCACATATTGCTCTTTGCGTACTGTATGTTTCTCAGCAGAACAACGTAAAGATTTTACCACACTCTCCATACAGTCCTGATCTCGCTCCATGCGATTTCTGGCTGTTTCGTCAACTTAAGAAATCATCACGAGGCAAATGTTTTGCAAGCAACAAAGCATGTGTAAAGACTGCCCTGTGTAGGCGGTTTTGAAACAGCTCTCATAAAACAGTTTTAAATGTTTTTAAGAAGTGGACAGAACTTTGGGATAAATGCATTACGTACCACCGAAGTTATTTTGAAAAAAAAAAATGTAATTAATAACAATTAAAGGTATTCTGTTTTTGTTTTTTTTAAATAATTTTAGTCTTGTTACTTATTGAACAGCCCTCGTATATATAACTGTGAAAAACAATATACAAAAGTATCACAGTTATATATAAAATCAGATGCTGATATAGTACAGTTTTCTGATAAAATTACGTTTCTAGTTTATGACTCTTTAATTTTATAACTTATTATTTAATTAATTTTGTCATAAGGTAAGAAATATGTTTCAAATCAAAAAAATTTTTGTTCCCATAATCTGATTACTGAGCATAAAAAAGCGGAAAATAAACATTCCTTTTCAAATACTTACAAATCACTGTGTTTACAAACAATGTATTGAAAAATATTTAAGTTAGCTGTAATAAACCTTTCACTCGTGTCTGATCCTAACTTTTAGTTTTCTTTGTTTACTTTACCTATTCAAGAACTAAAAAAAATGAAATGGTGCCATGGAAAAATTACTGTAAAAATTCTCTTTCTTTCAGTTCTCTTTATTTAACATTAAAAGATATGTCCAAGAAAATTTAATTTGGATGTGTAGCAATTTCAGCTAATTTCCCTTGTATTCATTTTAAAGGAAATGAGAGAAAAAAAAATTCCATTATAAATTCCTAGGCTAAAAAAAAACAGCCAACATCATGCAGTACATAGTTACAAATAATTAAAAATATGTTCTTTAATTGTGCAGTAAATAATTCCATTTTCTTTTCATAACTGTAATTAAGAATTTTTTTTCATTATTATTTCTAAAACCTATTGAATTGCTTGGAGAATTTCTGAAATTACGTTTTATGAGTGAAGCTCACATTCTGTGGCTAAAAAAAAGTAATTAGAAATTGTTTATTTTAGTTTTCTTCTTTATGTTTCTTTTCTCGCTAGATGGCGTTACGCAGAGGAAAGAAAAATTTTGCGTGCTTATTCCTAACTCTAATTACACAAGGCTTTATATGCGATTTCTTAAATTTTATGTATACAGAGAAAAACATTTACCAACAAAAACTACAGCAAAATAGTCGTAGCCAAAAAAAAGGAGAATAAAAAATGACTCATGTGATAAAACTATTTTTTCCCCCACAAAGTCGTTATAGTTATCATTTTATACATTTTTTTTTGTTATGCTTGTATGTATATATATTTTTTTCTTTCATGTTTTTATGAACAACTTTAAAGTACTTTTCTGAATTGCATTTATTCAAACATAATAAAAAGGAATATTCACTAAGTACACATACGCTTCTAAGCCCTCGTAAAAAAAATTTCCTCGATTATTATTTATTTAAAGGGAAAAAAAACGCAAAACAATGAGAAAATGGGATTTTTGGCAATCATGCGGATAAACAAAACAATACTCAAATAGAAAATACACAAGATGAATTAAATAAAGTAATTAAGCTGTAAAGCAAACATGTTTATATTTCATAATTAGGTTAATTTAATTTTTGAATAATACCATTTCATTTTTCTTTCGTTATTATGGAAGTAAATTCTAGAATTTATTTTTTTAAATATGATTAAAATATTATTAATTATATTGCATAATTTATTTTTCTGTGTTAATTGTAAAAGTCTCTTAAAATGAAACAGTATTTTGAACCACATTTGACACACACACACACAAAAAATAGATTCTTATTTTTGATTTTAATAAACCAAATATCAAAATCCAATTGTAAAATAAAACGTGAATTTGAAGACTCCTTAAATAAACATTTTTTTTTAAAAAAAAAAAATAAAATTCTTATCTATAATATTATACTCTCTTTCAATAAAATTAGTTTAAATAAATGAGAGTTACACGAATGAAGTAACGCACACATATTGCAAATCACATGAACTCTTCGACACATTATCCTAAAAAGACAAAAATATCTAATTTTTTTTTATTACCTCATTTTAACTATATTATTCTTTTAAATATGTGTACAAAACTTCTTGTTAGATATTTTTGTTAGATGTTTAGATTAGATCAATGTGTGTTATACATATTTTTGCGGAAGGATTAAGGATTTATGTAAATAGATATTTAAAAAAAAAAAAAATCCTCAAATTTAGAAATATATGTTTCGTTACACAAAACAGGTGCAATACGAATATATTCAAAATTCGACTCAAAAATAAAAGAATCACTTGTTATGCCAATCTCATGCACAGAACTGCGATGAAGATTTTTAAGAATATTAGAAAAAAAGGTCTTCAAATATTAAAAATTAAATTTTAAAATCTATAAAATTAGTAGTAAATATTTGAATAATTGAAATATTTTTAAGAAATTAAATGTAAAAAACAATTGATTATTTAAAAGCAGGATTTTTCTTCAGATATGTATATTTCATGTGTATTCAAATAAGGTGCTTATAAATATTTTCCTATAAATGAATAAGAAAAAAAAATGATCCTGTACAAGGTACCCTATCCCCTTAAAAACTTACATCTTAAAAATAATACGTCTGCTTTATTTTATTTATTTATTTATTTATTTATTGTATTAATAGTTAAATTGTAATCCTGTTTAAATTATTTTTTTTGTAAGCCAAAATAAGAAAATGCAAGAAAAATAACACATACAGACACACACACACATATATATATATACAGTTGAACCTGTTTTTGAGCGATAGATACGGACCGCATAAAAATAAACGCACGAAAAAAAATACTCAAAAATTTCATAACATCTGACATAAAACAAACTAATTCGGGGAAATAATACAAATTTTTTACGCGGTGGATAGGAACCGCACAAAAAAGTCGCATTTATAAAATATGCCAATTATTTACAAAATGTATGTAAGAGTACTTCCATAACAAAGTAAATAATTAAATATTTTTTTTACTCATGGAAACATGTTAAAAGCACATAGTTTCTCATTTTATACAGGGATAAGATTTAAAAATGCACATACATAATTCATTGCTACTTATCTTAATTTAAAGCTCTGTAATGAATAAGTTCAAAATCGATTTTATCACTTGAAGGTACAATTTCAACTGATTTTTTTTTTGGTAACATAAAGAAGAGATACATTTTTGGAACGAATGTCGGGTGGTCAGTTGCTTGTAAATGTCAAGATAACCAAATATATACATGATTGAAACCCTTTTTGGAATTTTATACTCCTTTCTTAATTGGTATCTATTTTAAGAAATTGCTTTTCCAATTTGTTGGAAAGCTGGATCCCTGCATATTTTTATCCGCTCTCAGAGAAACCAGTTCTTCTTGTCCGTCTTCATAATCTATCAAATTATTGATAATGTCACTGTCATTGAAAATTTAGTCTTCAATCAAGCGTGGGCTACTAGGGCGTTGAGAGAAAAAGCAACTGAATGCGCATTGTCGGGAGACTATTTATAA
>BMAV01015614.1:72199-100768 GCA_019973955.1 Trichonephila inaurata madagascariensis | reverse complement strand
GTTGAACCCCCTCTAGCGCGAATGCACGATGCGATACGATCGGGCATTCAGGCATACAAGTTCTATATGATGTATTGAGACATTTCGTTCCATATCTGATTTAACCTTGCCTCTAGTTCGTTCCAACTCTTGGGATGCCCAACTCTCCGTACAAAATGACCTCTCATATGCTTGATTGGAGAAAAATCTGGGGATCGGAAAGGCCAAGGAAGGGAAATCACAGTGGGTACACAGTCTTGTGATACCCTTGCCGTGTGAGGCTGAGCATTGTCTTGTTGAAAAATGGCTCCTGGGAGCCGTTGCATGAGTGACAACACATGTGGTTGCAGGATGTCATGGACATACCACTGGGCTGTTAGGGTGCCACGAATCAATACTAGGAGCGACAGTGTATTGTAGGCAATGACAACGCATACCATCACACCAGTTGTGGGAGCGGTGTGTCACTGTAAATCAAAGGCAGGATAGAGGTGTTCACCACGGGGTCTCCACACACGAACACGATTGTCATCACTGCTGAGATTGAATCAAGATTCGTCGCTAAAGGCGATCTGATTCCATTCCACTGCAGTCTAATTTCGTCGGCCGCGGCACCACTTCAAACTGAAGCGACGATGGGTGGACGTCAAGAGCAGCACACATAATGGGCTCCGCGATCCCAAATGCTTTTCAGCCAGGCACCTTCGTATGGATCGAGAAGACACAGGGGCCCCTATTGAAGGTGCTACCTGTGCCTGGATGACGGCCAATGAAGCAGTTGGCTTTCTTAGGATGTAGCGGTCTTCTCGACGACTGGTCTGTCAAGGGTGTCCTGTGCTTGGTCTTCTTTTAAGTGACACCTCTCGGATCCAGTGGTCCCACCACCTCTTCACAACACAATCCGAGCGGCCTAATTGACGAGCTACTCGCCTAACTGACCACCAGCTTCCATCATGCCGATGATTCTCCCCTTCTCAAACTGCGACAGTTGCTCATATTGTCTTCGAAAACAGCGTAACGGCATGTCTACCTCAGCTCTTACTTTGTAAACGATTCAGCCCACTCAAACAAGTTTTGGTTACCTGCTACCACAGAGAACGACGTTAAATGCCCTCAACCAGCTATACGTAATGGCCAATCACGCTACATTTTTTTTTAATCATTTACATATCTCCCCGACAGGTACCTTCATGCCAAGTTTTTACGATCCAGCAATTATTTCTTGGTGCACTAATTTTTGTTGTCCATGAGTGTATATTAAATTTTCAAATATGAAATGAACCAAATGCTTCAAAATCAATCAAAACTTAATGCTTCAACTGTCATTTGGGTTTCCAGGTTTTCTTTTAACCCTAAAGATTGCAAGTTGCATTGAAAACGTGTTTTCAATATCGTGGAGATGCCAATAAAAAGCTTCCGTACTTCAAACCAGGTCAAGTAATTCAATAAAATCTAATTTATATAATGTATAAGTGTTACAAATTCTCAAAGATGATATTTCCCTTTTCTCTCCAATGATAAAACTTTGAATTATTTGATGAAACGGTTCATTAAAAGTGTTTTCTTTTTTCCCACAGTTATATATTATTTTATATAAAAGATTCTGTAAAAAGGAAATCATCTAATTTTATTTTTATTCAACTATTTCTTTCAATAAGGAAAACATTATACACAAAAGTAATATTTGAAACCTGATGATTTTATTTGGATGGATATGCCCTTTTAAAGGACATATTTCTATTTGCAATACTGATTCTATACGGGGCATGCATAAAAATAAATTTCTCATTTCAAATACATACTTTTTAAACACTGATAAAATTGAGATATTTACATTAACTTCGGTGCCTTACAGAATAAAAATTGGTATACAAGCCTGAAGAATTTTTCATATGAAAATAAAATAACTTCAAAATGTATTTCATCAAAACTCTTTTATAAGCCTACTAAAGGCAAATCTAAATTTAACAGAGTGAAAAATGAAATATAAAATAAATTACACATAAAACTTAATTTCTACGTAAAATATCATAATATCAAAAATATTTAGACATGAATGGATTTCTAGAAATGAAAAAAAAAAAAAAAAAATACAAGTATATATATATATACTTGTATATATATATACACACACTCATATATATGTATATATATATGAGTGTGTGATATTTTGAATAGTCTTATTTTAAGGTATCCGAATACGTTCGGAACCATGATTTTGCAAAAGCGCATAAATGGATCATTTCCATGATATTTAGTGTCACTTATATTAGAATACATGTATACAATTGTTTTAAGGACATTTTGACAAAAAAAATTATTTAAATACAATATTTTGGCAAAAAATTAACATAGAATAATCTTTTTTCAAAATGTTCTCCTTTTGTGAAAAATGCTTCTATTATAATAAATTTTTTCCTGTATATAGCTCAGACCTCTCTACAGAGGCTCAACTAGAATTTTTAAAATATATAACTTAGAAGTGGATTTATCCATATTTTACTAAAGCAGAGGAAAGAAATTTTAAGAAAAAAACGCCGATAATTATTTCAATGGGTGGTAACTCTGAAAATAATGTGAATTTTTCAAAACTTCTAGTTGAGCCTCTGTAGAGAGGTTTGGGCTATATTCAGGCAAAATATTATTATAATAGAAGCATTTTTCACAAAAGGAGAACATTTTTTAAAAAAAAATTATTCTAAGTTAATTTTTTGCCAAAATATTTTATTTAAATAAATTTTTTTTGTCAAAATGTCCTTAAAACAATTTTATGCATGTATTCTAATCTGAGAGACACTAAATATCATGAAAATTACCCATTTATGCACTTTTTTAAAGTCCCGGTTTCGAACGTAGTCGGATACCTTAAAAGCGAATAAATGCCTTGCTTTTCATTCTGTTATGAAATTGATCTTTGCCCTGAAGGACTTGAAATTTTTACAGACGTAATTTTTGACTATATATTTGAAAATATAATCCATTCAAAGCTTTCAATCAATGTTTGACTTATATTCTTAAAATTATGTTGCTGTTAAAATTTCGTAAGATGCGATTGAATTACTTCAGTGATTCTCAAACTTTCAATATTGTCACCCAATATTCAATCACAATTTTCATCGCGCCCCCTTCCATAAAATAACGATATATTGAATTCGATAAAGCGATACTTTGACCCTAAAGATACAATACGACTTTAACCTCTTCTCCACTGATATATATAAACGTCTCGCTCGGCCAGTGTGTAAATTGCCCCGTACGTACATATACGTCTTTCCGAAACATATTCACTACTATCCATAAAATTATTTCGAAGACTTTGGAATGCAATATAAATGACCTTAACATTGTTTGAGAAGGATTTACTTATTTCAGAGGATTTTCTTATTTTCCATTTCTCCCACCCCCTAAATACACGACATATGCATGCATACGTGCAAAACTGCGGCATTGGGAAGTGAATCACGTAACTTTTAATCTGCAATTGAGAGATTAATTATAAGCCGTACAAATGATCCAGATAATTGTTAGTTTTTGCATATAATTTTATGTATTAACAACCGGTACGGTAACTGGTAATTATTAAACTAGTTCTTAATTTAGTATTGTTAAAATCATTATTAAGTTTATTGTGCAGTACTGATACATTTATAAGTGTGTACATTTATAATTTTATTATGACACAATGTGTTTTATTTGTTTTACTTTCAAAAATTAATAACGTTTTGAAATAATCCTTTGTTTTTGACTTTTAAATATGCTCGCGCACCCCTTCTAGGGTTATCACGCCCTCTAGGGGCCGCGCCCCACAGTTTGAGAAGCGAGTGCTGCATTACTGTCAAATGGAAACTTTTATTATACAAATCCTCATTTTGACACATGTTAATACTTTGCTCTATCACATTTTATTATTAACACATGTTTTGAGTTTACAAAATACGTGATGTTCCAATTACTTCCGGGATTCATTGTCCTTTTGCGGATAGAATTCAATGACCATTATTTCCATGTGGAATAGAAAACGAGAATTCGTTGCATTTTATTTTACAGTTAATTATCGCAAAATTATATTTAATTAACATTTAAATTGTAGCTATAATGCTCGAAAAGGTCAGCCAGTGTTGCTTTAATTTAACTAAATGTTTAGATACAATGAATTTAGGCACATTATATTTATGGTAAAAAGGAAATATTTAAAACATACACGAGATTAACCATTCCATTTTTATTTCTTATAAGTAGTACATATTATTCTTCCTTTTGTAAGAATTAATTTTCATGTTTTTCTCATCTTTGTGATTATAACAGTAAGTAGGATTTGATTAAGATAGTTACATTTTATATTCTTCTATTAGTATAGTTAAAGTCAACTAAAATATAATTCAATTAGTCATCCGAAGAGCTCAAATGCATTGGTGGCGGATTTTTTTGCTAAAATATTACATATCATTTTTTTAAAAAGTGGTGTTTCAGTAGAATATCCTAAATTTACGAATGCTAAGACACTCACCCGGTATAGTGGTTAGTGACGATGACTGCTGTGTCGTAAGGCCTAGGTTTGATTCCTGGTGAAGGCATGGATGTTTGTAAATCTATAGCCCCTTTGGGGTATAGGGCTACTCTAAATAGCTGTCGAGTTGCAAGTCCCCTCTTAAGGTTGGTGGAAGAGGAAGAGAGGTGGGAGTCCCTTGACCACCCCGAGGGTGTTCTCCCTGAAAACTGGGATGGAATCGAGCCGAATCGTGCTGTCACTTGAATGGTGCTCAAAGTTACAGCTAACAACAGGCGTACAACTAGCCTCTTACTACGATGAGTTTTGTGGGCCTTGATCTGATGTTACTGTCGATCAAGTGGCGTAAGTAATAACAAGAACGCTAAAATTTAGAATTTCTAAATATATACAATCTAAGAGTTCTTTTTCGACATTTTTATATAAGTATATTTGAAAAAAAAGTGTCTTTATCTTAGAAATGGTGTATTAAGATTTGAAAATAGTGTTTTTTATTTTTCTATTTTATTTCCATTAAATTTCAGTTTCAATTTAGATTAACTACGTGCTGTTCAAAATAAGATCACTATTACTTTTTCTCTTTTAAAATCAATTGCATCTAAAGCAAACAAAAAAAAATGTTCTTTTTTTATTTGGATGCTCAAATCACATATTTTTCGTGCGATCGAATCTATTCAAACCATTTCCCAACAATATATTTTTATTTTTTGGATTATTCGAAATGATTAGAATTTCCCAGTATACGATCTCGATTTTTGGCACGAAGCTTTTAAATTAATGTCCATGACGTCAGTTATTTAATTCCCTCTTTGATAAAATAAGTCGCTAGATTTAAATTAATATAGTTTTTATTTGTCCGGGAGTTGATTGCAAAAAAAATTTAGGGATTCTTCGAAAAATTATCGAGATCATATTAAAGGTTTATTACAGAAAATATTGCATTTATTCCCAACTAAGAGAAGCACTTTTCCCCAATAGTAATGCAACTAAAAATCGGTTGTGATTTAGAATTGAAGAGGTAGAAAAATTCGTTGAATGTGGGAAACTGAATACGGTACTCTGATGGTTAGATGGATTAACAGTTCATATATGAATATTTAAAAGTTTTTAATACTATAAAAGTAAATTTACTATTTTTTCACCTCTTATTAGATCTATTTTTTTAATTAAGTAAATATTGGATATTGATAAACCATTTTACATTATTCTTCTTTCACAAAAACCTGTTGACAATTTGGGGTGTGGATTAGAATTGTCGGTGGCTTAGTTTCGAATAAATACGGTAGTATGTAATTAAAAGTAAATTGAAAGTTAAATAAAATTACATTTGCTTCAAAAACAACAGTAATTTCGTCAGAAAAAAGTAAGAGAAATTCAATTTATAAAATGGTCACAATTAGTTAAATATCAAATTAGATTATTACTAAATTATCATGATTATCCTTATTAATTTGTTTATATGTAATAATTACAAAAACTAGTTGAAATTTATTTAAAAATACATTATTTTCTTTCAATTTAAATTGAAGCTCCATACATTTATTTTCTTCTTAAATAATAAAGCTTATAATGAGATCATTATTTCAATATTCAGCCTACCTACAATATTCACCTTATCGGTTATTTTAGTTTAATTTTAACATCACGTTCGATTAAAACAAAGAACAATTTAAGTGAACTAACTGACTTAAAATTTGAAGTAAGTTTTACAAATGATATATATTTTATTTCTCTTTCAGATTTTAATCACAATCCATGCAATTGCTGGATCATTATCTCATCTTTATATATAGTTAGTGTTGCTTATGCAACACTTTACGAAGAAAAAAATGAGATTTATTCTTTCTTTTTTTTCACTAGATTTTAAAGCCACTTACTGAGTGAAGGAACAAAACAATTATCATGATTTGTAATTGTTATCATTTTTATTTCAACAAAAATCTTTTAATTTAATAATTCTGCTTCATATATTTATTTATGTTACGATTTCGATCTTACTGCTAAGAAAAAAGATGAATGATTTATACTTATTATCGTAGTCAACATACATAAACGGAGAAAATTATTTATTTATTTTTTTAGAGAGTTCTATTTCATAATTATATATGTACTAAACATTTTTCATCACATTCATTAGTTTTTAAAGATTATAAAAATAAATACGTATGATGTACCATCTATCATACACTCAATCAACAACATCGATATAAATATTGAGTAGAGTAATTTCTTCTCCAAGGCTATTTCTGTATCTGATGCACAAATTGAAAAATAAGATAATGTTGCTTTCTGATATTTGCTATACTGAAATTTTGTACATATGATTATTGTCCTTTAAACTCAATTATATTTATTTAATTGTTTTATTTTACAATATATTACATCTTTAATTATTAATACTTAATTTTTTTTTTTTTTTTTTAGAAAACAAAAGCTAAAATTTAACATAAAAAAGAGGGTTATAAATTTTATGACGAAAATATTTTTTTTGAAGTTATAGTAAATTTGGAATTTATTCAGCGATTGTAATATTAAACATATACAGCAATGAAAATATAATATTCACTTTCAATTTTTGTCAGACTTATTTATTAATTTATAATCATTTCAAGATACAACTAACAACTAATTTGAACAAATTATATCAAGTTTAGAGTGTACGTATCACGACCATGAATATAAAAAAGGTTCCAACTCATTATCAATCTTATATTTATAAACAAGGGAAAAATGCGTATTAGAGTACAAAAGTTTTTATAAAAAACCCTATTTTAAAGGATTAAGTAGATTTTCCTTTTTTGAGGAAAGGGTTAATTTTGCTATGAAATTATTTTTCAACATTAAAAGTGGTTTAATGCCACTCTCTTTTGATTTTATTTATTTATATCTGTGTTATTGGATATTAGTGTACGTTTATCCTCGTTTTTATCCATGGCTTAAGGTATCCGACTACGTTCGGAACCGTGATTTTGCAAACGCGTATAAATGGATAATATTTATAATTTAGTGTCTCTTAGATTATAAAACGTTTATAAAAATTGTCTTAAGAATATTATTTCAATCAAAAATTATTTAAGCCCAATGTTTTGACAAAAAATTAACATAGAATTACCAATTTTTAAAGCATTCAACTTTTATGAAAAAAGGCTTCTATTACAATAATATTTTCCCTGTATATAGCTCACACCTCTGTACAGAGTCTAAACTAGAATTTTTGAAATACATAGCTTAGAAGTGGGTTTATTCATATTTTATATACTACAACAGAGGGGAGAAATTTTAAGAAAAAAACGCCGATAATTATTTCAATTGGTGTTAACTCTGAAAATAATCTGAATTTTTCAAAAATCCTGATTCAAACTCTCTGGAGAGGTATTTACTTTATATAGCAAAATATATTATTATTATAGAAGCATTTTTTTATATAAAGAGAACGTTTTGAAAAAAAGGTTATTCTAAGTTAAATTTTTACCAAAATATTGTGTTTAAATAATCTTTTTTGTCATAATGTCCTTTACACAATTTTATACATGTATTTTAATCCAAGTGACACTAAATATCATGAAATTGATTCATTTATTTGCTTTTTTATAATCACGGTTCAGAACATAGTCAGATACCTTAAAATGACTTTACTTAAAAATATTCAAATTAAGTATTATTTTAACTTAAAAAAGTACAATACTGAACATTAAAGAATAATGTCATATCAATGCTTTTCATAAAAAAATATTTTGATTTTAACGATTTTTCCCTTGGAGTTTTGAATTACCGCAAAATCAGGCGTATAACGGCACCAACGTATAATACAAACCAAATTTTCCAAGTTGCATTTTAATTTTTAGATATATTAGTTGTATAATGGGGGCATTTTTTTAAAGAAAAAACCTGAAATATACGTATGCAATGATTTTATGTTTGAAGTGATTTAGAGAAGGTATTATCCCATGCTTTTAAATAAATAGTATACTTCTAGAACCAAAACTCTTTAAGCTCATAAGAAGTATGTCATTTCTAATAAATAAACAGTATTTCTATATACGAAGAAATCTATCTTTTTAAAATTTTTAGCTAACACTATATACTCGGCGTATAATGCGCATACGTAAATTTCGATCTTAATTTTATGTTACTTTATAATTCGGATTTTACGGTATATCTTAATCACGTATTTATCAGTGCAGTAACGTACACTCTTACAACCCCCTCATTCCAGGTGGGGCCCCAGATTCTAGGGGGCCCAATGTCTAATAATACAGTTTTGTAATTATTTGTAAGCTCGGCTTAGAACCCCAAACCTGGCTTTTGGGGGAGTTAAAGTTCTCCGTTATGACACTGGTATTTATAATTAAATTATAAATTGATAGTATATATATTTATTTCTGTTGAATAATACATGACCAATTTTCACATTTTTGTATTCTAGTTACTACAAGATGTCTGAAAATAATTAAATTTTTAATCTTAAAATAAAAGCAATCTCCAAAATGCACATTAACTCAAGAATGTAGTCTTTGTGAGAAATGATTTCTCATAATTACTTATAAATTACAGCATTATAAACTTAAAAAGAGGAATAAAATGGTTTAGTCCTATTATAAATGGCTACCCTTTAAAAATCTTTGTTCGTGAGCAGCATTTGTATTCCTAAAATACCAACATCTTCCCCTTAACAATGAAACATCAAAAATGGTTCATTGTTTCATAAATTGTAGCTAACTACATGATTATTTTAATGTTATTCTTTTCAAGAAATAAAATTCCCTCGGTAATTTCAAGAATGTGTATGCAAATAAAAATAATCATTTCCCAGTTTCTGATGAATCATCAACTACTGAGAACTATTCCCATTGATATGATTTAACAAAAATGAATCCTTTGTTCCATTATTGCTCTGCAATACAATGTACTGAATGCGAGCCATATTCAATGAAACGAATAAATAAACATTACTGAGGTAAGGAAGGGGCGGATGGAAGACGTGAGATATCGGTACTGAGGGTGAATTTAAATTATGGAGGTTCCCATAATATCGCACAGAATATCTATATTTTCCATTGTGTGAAGATGCCTGCCATATCGGTGTTGGAAAAATAAAACGTGGTCAGTTATCTCATCCCTTCTATTTGACTTGTGGTTCGGAGTGGAAATATTTCTGATGGATTTATGGGGGTCATTCAAAAATGTACAGATTTAAGGTTTGTGCCTGAAGTAATAAAATATTTTACAATAAAATACAATCTCTTTTTTTTATTTTATTTATTCTTTTAAAATTATTGACCGATAACGTAATATATTTTTTGGAGTAATAATCGTATTTGTAAGAGTTCTGATAGAAAATTTTACTACAAGTACTTGCACAACGATTTTGTAGAAAAAAGTTTCAGATTAAAAAGTAATGTCAAAACATTGCCAATAAATTACAGTCAACAAGTCTTGTTGCATTTGTCAAATTTCTTCATATGTATTCATTTTTATTATGATTTAAAAATAATTACTAGTTATGTTTAATAAGAATAAAAATAATTTCAATAATGCTGACATAAACTGAATAAAAAGACGATTTACAATTTCTAGAATGTAATTTAGTTTTTATTGAAAAAATCATGAAATAAATAATCTTATAAGTAGGAATATTCAGTGTATACATTTAACAGCTTTTATTCAAAAAGTCTTTAAAAAGGAATACACATGTCAAAAATTGTGATTATTCTATTTTATCAGAATCAGCAGATTTAAAAAAGCGTTGGATGAGGAAAACATATTATGTATATGATATAAAATTCTATATTAAATAGATTTCTCAAAGCCCGAATCAGTATACATGCTAAACAAACTCAAAACTGTTATCTTAGAAAAATACTTCTTATTGAATAATGAAAAGTTATGGTGATGTTGTGAATTGAATGTTGAAAATTAATCTGACGAAAATTATCTTGCGATAGGATACAAATACTCCAATAATTAATCTTGCTGAGAAAGATTACAAATTTTTATCTAGAGAACATGAAAGAAAATGTATTTTTTTTTAAAATTTGTAGATTTTAATTAAATGTCTGAAAAAAAATAAGAGAATCAAAATTTTTGATAAATCTTTCTACAATGATCGTATTTTTCACAATTATCTAGATTTCTTTGGTTCTCCATTTTTTTTTACCTATCTAGCAGATTACCTAGAAAAACAATTTGTTTTCAGGTATTTCTGCCTATATGTGTACACAATGATAGATATATAAATAATATCAATAATAAACTGTAATGCAACATTAAACCAATTTTTAAATATGTTAGAGGACTTTTTTTTTCTTATCTATTTTGTTTAAGATTAATTTTAATGCTGTTGTTATCATATACTCCTGAAAGATTATTTTAAATGATATGAAACATTATCATTAATTCTTTACTTGTTAAATAATCCTCATTTTTTTTGAATCTATACAATTTATATATATTTTAATGTTATCTTATTATACCTCATTTAATTAATACATCATATTTTATAACTCATATAGATTAATAATAAAACCGTAAACATATATTATGTAATATTATCAAACTGATAAATTAAGCACTTTTAAATTAATTAACGAAACCATCAAATTATGTTACATAAAATGTAAAAACCACATTTAAATTTAATAGGTTATAAAGTTACATAATAATAAAATACCTTTAATATTTGATAAATTTATTTTTGATCTCCCAGTTTTACAGTAAAAAATTGTGTATTCTGAATAATAATAACAGTAATTAGTAATTATTAATATTAAACTTTATAGTGGTATAACCAAAGCTAAATGTGTTTGCAAAAAATATAATCTTTTTAATTACATCTTTAATAGACACTGAAAAAATCATTTGGAGAATTGTTTATTTATATTATAATAATTTTGTAATGAATTTTCTGATAATACAATAATGCAAATTATAAAATAATAATGTCTGGCTTGCAGAAAGTTTAAAAAATGCTTTAGTAATTAACTATACATATTTTTGTTTTTCTACGCTATTAATCTAAACTTTATCACGTTAAGTACTTTTGCCAAAAATATATAAATGCAAAGAGTTCTTTTTTTTAATGTTTTGTTTTTAAATTATAACAAATGGAATCAAACAATGCTGTATTATTTATGAATAACAATTTATTTATACTTTTATATCTTCAGTATAGTATTTTATTTTCCCTTTTCATTTGTTGTTTTTCTTATAATCATTTATCATATACTTACTTATTTTTAAAACTAATTTAATTTAATTTATGAGGTTTTCAAAAAGAAAACAAGTACTATGATAGCAATTAGACAATAAAGATAATTAAGAATATTTATTATGATACTTATGGAACAATTAATGTCTAATAAAATACAATTAATATTGAAAATAACAGTTATAATAAAATAATAATTAACCAAAAACTATGAAATACAATGTAAATGTAAATGAAACACCAAGATTATAATGGAGCAAATTTTATGATTATAATCTTGAAAAAAAAAAAGAAAAGAAAAGCTGAGAGTAATTTCAGTAAAAAACTGAAAAATACAGAAACACTAACAAATGAATAAATAAAAGTAACAATAAAAATAAATAAATAACAAAAATGGTTTTAAAATATTTAAAATAAAAATAATATGCATTCGATTTTAACCTAGAAATTGTTCCCATTCGTGAAAACAAAGATTTTTTTTTTTAAATAGGTTACATATTTTCTTTTAGTATTTATATAATATCTTGTAAGTAACGCACTCAAAGTTTTAAAAATGGTTTTTAATTTTTTTTTAAAAAAAAAATCAACTATTGTACAATCATTTTTATTGTATATTTTTCAAAAAAAAAAAAAAAAAAAAATCCAAACACAGACCAGTTTTAAAATAAATGTTCTCTCTATATATCCTTTGTTAATTTGGAGGTACACCCTTTCTCCCAGTTTTCTATTACTATGAATCACGATAGCATCTGGTCACATTTCAATGAAAATAATTCCATTTCACAAAGCAAAGTCCCCGTTCCTTTTTTCTTTCAATTTCGAAATAAAATAATAATAAAAAAAGTTCCTACGCGATAACCAAAGACGATCGGAAATTCTCCACAATACTTTAATATCCCTCAGGATGGACTCATAATAACAATGGCTTGAGTCGAAATTCTTTTAAATCTAGAAATCGTTTGTTCGCAACCAAGGTTTGTGTAAAAAAAGAAAAAAAAAGAATCCATTACATATATTGAAAGAAGAAATGTCTATTCTTTCTGTTTCAATAATACTTAATATTTCTCAATTTAATGGTGAAAGAATTTTGTACTTGAATTGATCAAACAACCCCATACTTTTTTTATATATAAAATAAAAATGTAATACACACTAATTTTATTTCCTTTTTTTATAGAAAAAATGAAACAGTGAATGAAAATAAATGAAATAAATTTAATTTTCTTTGTTTGTTTCAAGAAAACATTGTATTAAAAGAAAAGATAAAAAAAAGAAGTCATGCAATTGCTATTTTTATAAAATAAAAAAGTTTGTTGAGTGAACTATTTTTATTACTATTAAAAATAATTTTAAGAGGTTGATAACGTGGTATAAAATATTATTATTAAAAAACACGTACATGGTAATTTTTACTCTAACTCTACCTTCATTATTTCCACTAGATAAAATGCTATTTAAACATTAGAAAATTTATTTTTACAAATTTATTTCTTTTTACATGCACGTTTACATAATACAAAAAAAAATTACAAGTGACATAAAAATTAGGATTTTGCAGTAGATAGATAAGTTTAGTCATAGGTTCGCTTACACTCGAACACTGAAAACAGAATTCTGAATGAGTATTTCCTTCTCCACATTAAATTTGCAGCTTTTGTTCATTACCCATTTTATACCAAAAAAAACAGAATAAGAAATATTTATCTATCAAAAAACGGAAACATGTAATTTCTTATTATTTTTTCTAGTCTTGAATTTCATTTTCCAGTGCATAGAGGGGTATAGCCAGGGTACTTTCACATGGAAGAGACTTCAAAAGATTTCATTTATTTTTTTTCCTTTATTTTGTATTATTTAAATACTTATTTAATAGTTTGAAAATGAACATTTTTAACTTTCTGTTCACCCATAAGAGTGATTCATTTGATGGCTGAATTTTTCTATTATGAATAAACAGCGTTTTTAAGTTAAAAATAATGTTTTGTTTCCCAAGTCTCTATCTTCATATTATAATGTATACACAGACCAATATCTGAAAGTTTTCTTAATATATGCAAATGCTCTCTCTAATAATAAGGATAACTATATATTAATACTCTTTTTTCTTCAAAACAATTTTGGTAGGAGACGCGAACTATCTTCTGAAAATAAAACCAGACGTATTTAGAAAATATTATTATTATTTCTTTATTATTTATAATTAAGTTTTTCAAACTTCTAACAAAGAAATGAATGAGTATATTTAAAAAAAAATGGAAGTGCGCTTCCTGTTTTTTTTTTTTTTCCTTCCATCTTTCTTTCTTTTTTTTTTTAATAAATTTTGTCAATTTAAAGTATTTTGCCGTACATTCATATTAGTAATATTGGTCAAATTTTATAGTTTAAATTGAGTTTTCATTTAAATTTCCTTTCTAAATCTAGAAAAAATAAGGATTAATGTATCAATTTTCTGTGTATTTTAAATTTTTTGTCATTATAGAAGTGATAGAATTCATCAAAATACTACTTTATACTGTTTTAAAACAAAAAGTTCAATTTCTTTATTGCCTGTATCAAACACTTAAATACAATCACATTATTTAACAAATATCATGAGTTGTACTAAAAAAAATCACAATTTGTTTCAGAGTTTTAAATATCATACTCTTTTTCATTTAAATATTTGGAAATATTTTTATATTATTATTTTTTTCGTTTTAGGGATTTTTTATGTTTCGACTGGTTCAAATGTTTTGACTGTAAAAATGATGAAATACATTTTACTTAACAATTTTGCTTTAGAATTCTCCCAGAAGAATAAAAAATAAAAATTATCTGTTTTCTTACCTGTAATCATGTTATATTTTGACACTTCAAATTAGTTTTCTTATGTAACATATTAAGGACGTAAAGGTCAAATTTGTTAAGAGTGGTTTAAATGTCAGATAATTTTAATACGTCAGGCTGAATTTTTATTTAACTGTCTTTTATATAGTCAATGGAACAAACTTATTTATATGTTCAGTTTTAATGAAAATGATTTTTAAAAATTTTTTTTTCCTTCCTTTATCAGTAGTTTACTATTGGTATCTCCTCCCTTCTCTACATATTTAAAATATTTTAAGCACAATATGCAGTTAACAAATTTATAGCAATTGTAATGCATAATATTTGAAATACATCTATACATTAAGCATACAAAACGCTATCTCAAAACATATTAAAACAAACTGAATTTGCCAGTTAGCATTCTTTTCTAAGATTCTGCTCGCAAATGAAAGATGTATTGAAAGACAGAAAAAAATACTGCAAAAGTCGTAATTTGTTTTAATAAGAAAACTTTTCCTTCAAAATTGGATTTCCAGACAATACGAAAGACACAAAAAGGGTGACTGTTTAAAAAGTGTCAGACAGATTCTTATTTTTATCGTCTATAGAAGTTTTTTTTTTTCTTTTTCTTCTTTATCTCTTTGCAAAGCCAAAAAAAAAGTTTCCAAAAGAATCGAAGAGCCAAAGAAAAGCCCTGTAATCATAGTGTTCATAAGTTTCTGCAGAATTGAACGTTGTAAAGAACATTTATTGAAAGAAACATGATGTTGGCCGATAAAAGTGAACAGCAAAACAATAAATGCATATTTTGGAAAGGATGTGTATGCGTAAGATTATGTGTATTTGCAATGAATGTAATAGAGTTTATAAGATGGTGTTTGTTCATTTCATTTCTTCGATTTTCATAAGCCGATACTCCTTTTTATGGAGTAAGTCGATAACAACTTAAATTAAATTTTAAAAAAATGAACCATTTACATCTAAAAAAAATATACTTACCTTATCCCGAAAACGTAAATATTCAGTGCTTATTCTGTTTTCTTTACTCAAGCAAATGTTTCGGTACTTATTCATTTTTGAAATAAAACATTATTATGTATTTTTTTCCTGTTTTATCCGTACACATTGGACTTCAAAAGTTAAGGCACATCATGTTTTATGGAGTTCACTATTAAGAAAATGGCAGATATAATAACAAAATTCTTAGTTTATATGAATGTTAGTAACGAACTCTAAGAAAACTTAGGGGGGAAACGATAGCCTCTACTATTGTTTTAAATAAATAGACAAGTACAATTAAAATCGCTTAACATGAAATTAAAGGGACTGAAATATGTTTTCGTGTCAAATGATATTGCAAAAAAGAGAAAAAAAAAACATATAATCAACAAAATTAAGCTTATTAGAGTATATTTTATTTTCATAGATGCTATTTATATATGCGCGTATTTAAAAGAAAAATCAATGAAACAAAAACCTTCACAGGAATTTAAAGAAACGTAATACAAGATCTCGTCTTAGGCCTTTTCGCTTTAAACGTAATTCATTGTATATAGAAGTGGAAGTAAAAAAGTAGAAAAGGAAATTTTCGCAACTTGAAGTGTACATTTGGACATGATTGTTTATCTTTCACAGTTGTAAGTTTTATTGAAAATACCCAAAAGAGTCTGGAAATATCTAGGAGAAATTTATCCTCGCGATTCATTTAGGTGGTGGATAGTCAAATAGTTGGAAATGAAGTTTTCACAAGTTGATGCTACTTGACATCTCAATGGTAGTGTGGTCCAGTGAGCACTGGATGAGTTGAAAACTGGTGGCTTCATATCTAGAAGACATATTCTAGTTCGAATCATGACATATAATACCTGTGCTAAACAGATGTTTCAACTATTTCGTCCCGAAAGAAAAGCGCCTATGAGATTTAGCTCGTTAAAAATAATTTTTTCACATCAGGAACACGAAACACCCTTTTACTAAAATGCGAAAAAGACTCCATATTTCAGGTCTTTATACAAAATAACCAGTTATGTGAGTCTTTCTGAAGCAGCGATAGAGTTATACCTAAAAATACTGGACATTAAATTTGCTACACCAAGAGTAAATGTATATAACTAAATGACATTTTTTTGACAAATATATTATACTAGAAATAACTAGTTAATAAAATTTCAAGAAATTTGGGTTCATAGACCCTGAGAAATCAGTACCCAAAACAACACATCTTGCGGTAATACGAGCTATTATACGGCTGGGCATTGAGTCAGAGATTGGATGGCAAGTACAGGTAAAGATGCCCATGCAGCTTCAATACAATGCCACAGTTCATCAACCATAGTGCCTGGAGTATGGTTACGAGCCAACAGTTTGACAACCGTGGACCAGGCGTTTTCTATTAGTGAGAGATCTGGTTAGCGTGCAGGACAGGGCAACAGTCGAGCATTTTCCATATCAAGGTAGGTAAGTACAATACCGGCAACATGTGGTCATGCATTAACTTACTGAAACGTTGGGTTTCGCAAGGCTAAAAAAAAAAGGGTAGAGATGTCGTAACACACCAGAAATATAACGTGCACTGTTCAAAGTTCCAGCAGTTCAAAAAAAGAGGTGACCGAGACGTGTATCCAATGACACCCCAGGTGGTGGGCCAGTATGATGATGACGAATGCACGCTGCCAATATCCGCTCACCACGATGCCTCCAAACACGGATGCGACCTTCTTGATGCTGTGAAAAGAACCTGCATTTTTCTGAAAAAATGACGTTTGGCCATTCGTGCGTCCAGGTTCGTCAAACCATTCAAGACACTCATGTCTGTGATGCAGCGTGTAGTGTAGCTACAGCCATAATCTCCGAGGAGAGAGTCCGTGATTCTGCAAACGTCGTTGAACTGTTCGTGCAGACACTTGTTGTCTTGATTCAGGGCTCGTGACGTGGCTGCACAATCCATTAAGGCTATATGGATAACATGTCTGTTTTTTTTCGTTTTGTAGTGATAGGGGGCCGTTGAGATCCAGCGCAACGTTCCATGTTACCGTCCTGTACCCATGGATTCCATATTTTGCTAAAAGTCCGTGAACCTCGACCGGCGCGAGCAGAAATGCTGCAATACGATAAACCGTGATCACGATTCGCTACAAATAGACTTTTACCAAAGTCTGAAACTTGGTGGTACGCATTTTTGTTTCTTACATGAGGCATCACAGCAACTTTTCACCTGCAACAACGTACAAATGGAATTTGTGTGTGACATACCGGCTGAACAATTTCCTCACTTAAACACATGATAGTTGTCTCTAACCGTGTCTGCTTTGTCTGATTGCGCTGAAAAGCTAATCATTTGCATATCAGAGCACCTTCTTCCTGTCGTTTAAATTTCAAGTCTGTATCATGTCGCCTTCTTGGTGTAGCAATTTTAAGGGCCAATAGTGTATTTATTTTGGACTGGTGAACATACTTCCTGGAACAATTGGCTTCTGTTATCTTCACAGACGAGTTCAGGTTCCCATTGGAGAGCAATTCATTGTGTCTGTTGATCTGAAGGGTATAACCAATCATACGTTGTTGAAAGATACAGATACAGACTATGGGGGAATCAAAGTTTGAGTAGAATTCTCTCTAGGTGGACGCTTTGGCCACATGTGCTTCTGGAGAAACTTTGACTCGTCAGAAATATTGGAACGAGATCCTTGATCGTTACCATATGAGGCGCTATAGATAATTAATTTTTTCGGATGGATGATAATGCGTGACCTTACTAAGCTGAGTCTTTTGAGGATTATCTTCAGGGTCGTGGATTGGATCGAATATAACATTTAGCTAAATATCCAAACCTGAAACCTGAAGGCATATTTAATATTAATTTGGCAGATACATTATTGTTTTAAATTTTCCTTCAAATTCGTTGCATGATTCAGAAAAAAAGTTATTCCATACTTAGTCCTCGCTTCAAATTCTGGTGTGTGCCAACTTAATTGGCAGAATGGTAAGTTGATGGCGTTAATCCATCGCAAATAGGGCTAGGCGCATTACTTATTAGAACCAATTTTTGTAATAACTCTACGACATTTGTCCCTATAAAATTGTGATGTATGGTTTTTCTAAGTAATGACTTTCTGCCAATATTTTTCATTTTGTTGTAAACTTTATTTGTGTTTAATTTATGCAGTTTTTGTGTAGAATTTAATAAAAATCTTTAGTGCATAATTACTCCAAATTCCGTGGGCTCATTCATTATCAAATTAGAGGCAAAATACTGTATCTGTCGAGGACTCTCATTAACGGAGATGTGTGGTACATTGAACTAAGAGACATTTTAGTAAAGTCAAACACTTCATTTATGACTCTCTATTAAATCACCATCAAATTTCAATTCTAACAAAGTAGGTTGTCGGCTTAGTCACCAATTTAAATATCTAGAATAATTAATTCAAGTACTTAGCTTTGTAGCAATGATAATCTTTGCAAGTAGACTCACCAGATTTTTTTTTAGACTGGAACTCTGGTAGTTTCAATTATTCTATCACTAGCACTTTAGCTTCAGCATGACATCAGTCATCAATATCCTTACTGCCTACTTCTTTTGAATTTAATAATATATCTCCTTCACATAAATTACAGTTCCTTCACAAAAAGCAGTTTTATAATCATACAACAGTTAAAATCAATATTTTCTTAAAAGGTTAGTAAGAATCGCGAATAGGAATGGTTAAATATCATTTTACTGTCTCACATTTTTGGAAAAAAATATGTTTAATAATTTTTAAATACATATATATTTCAAAAACTATAATAATGCCGTAATTACTTCAGAAACAAGAAGAACATTAGAAAATAAGTTGAAATATTTACTCTGCTTCCAACACATCACTTGAGTAAAATAGAGGTGATTATCTTTTTTGGATAGTTACTTTATCAAACTTTCATTCTCGTCTATTTTAATTTACTTAAACTTATTTTAAAAGAGGAAATGCGTGCTATTATTTATTTCATAGAAAAAAGTTATTACAAAATAGTATATGGAAGTTAAGAGATTATACGCTTACGTATCTTTCCCTTAATTTCATATGATTCCAGATTTCAAATTAATTAATGATAACCCTTTATTGATCTAGTGCTGTGTGAACTGTGCACACTTGCAGTTAATGACGAAAATAAATTTTTTTTTTTTATTTTACTTTTTACGTAAGATCCACACACATACAATAACAAGGTATTAAAGAGTATTACTCATTTTGTATTATTAAGATGTGCTACACGTTAAACGAAGCAATTAAATGTAGTCAAGCTCTGAGAGATATGGTACTAATATTGTTAATCTTACAGATCTTATAGTAAAGTGAACAAAGTAAATTTTACGTATCATTGGTAACTGTTCATTTTAATTCCCTAAGCAGTCAAGATACTTATCATTTTAGCAAGAATAATAACAGCTAATATGAATGTTCACTGTCATTTTTATTTCTGTAATTGTTTTCTAACACTATCCACTTGAGCTAAAAGGCATAAAAAATTATTTCATAAAATAAATGTTTTTATTTATCTGGATTTTAGATATGTATAATCATCAAATCTTGCATTAAAAATAACATTTTTTTCCATTCTTTTGTCATTAGCAAACTGGACTTTTAAATGTGAAGGAAAAAAAAAGAATCTTGCGAAAGCCCCATATGTTTAATTAAATTAGAAAGAGCGTTATAATTTTTTCAGTTGTTTTTCACTTCAATTACTTGAGATTGAGATGGGAAAAGAAGTTGGTAGAAAAAAATCTCAAGCACTTACAATAACAAAATTAAATGTTTTAATCAGAAGAAGGAGGAGAAAAAAATACTTCTCAGAAATAAATTGGGAAATAAATGCATTTCCTTATTAGTAGTAAACTCCCTAATTCTTACTTGGGCGTCAAGTATAATTACAGTAATCATCGAAGATTTGTTATATTTTTGGAATTTTCTAACTTCATCCCTCCTGTTTTTCACTTCCTGGAGAAGAAAAAGGTAGTTTGGTACGTGAAAGGTAAGAAAAATAAAAGTTATAGCTGATGTTAATACACTTTGTTTAATTGCTTTTCGAATGAGAAAGAGAATGTCTACTAAATAACAATGAGACTTGAAATATATTTCGATTAACACTCCAAAAGTTTGAATGGGTTCATGGCATAAAAAAAAGGGAAAGCTATTAGATAAGACAAAAGAGATTGTTTTAAATAAATTTCTTGATTTTCTTACTTTTTTTTACGTTTTTATTTATTTCCGTTTTTGAGTTAGAATATTTTGAATGTAGTTTCCTTTTCTTGTATCGGTTACCATATATTTTCTTTTACTTTTTCAGATAAATCGTAAACAGGAAATAAAATCGTGATATTTTTTTTAAAAAAAAATTAATCCTTTTTATTTCGGATTATCTGTTCTTTTAAGTAGCTGGTTTTATATTTCAAACTTTTATGTTCTGTCTACAATAAAGTGCAATTAAAAAGACTGAACAACTTGTAGTTTTTTAATACTTAAGGAAAAAAAGTATTGCATACAACTTAACTTATTTGAATCATCTCTGAAAGAAATCTAAAATAATTAAAATTATTACTGATATACAGGTTATAATTAACTATTTAAAAATATGTTTTTTTTTCGTTTATAGTATATAAATACAATTAATCAAAATTTCAATTACTTTTAATACATAATTTTAAAAAGAATAGGAAATATACAAGCAAGATTGCGGCATGATGAAACAACTTAAACAGAGGGTTTAAAAAAACAAAAATTTGGTAACTTTTTTTACGTATAATTGCAAAATATATATATATTTTTTCCGGAAATAAAAAAGTTAATTAGTTGCGTGTTGATAAATGGTATAATTTAACTTCAATCAGTGGTGCGACAGCTCAAGAGGACCAAAGCCTATTGTGACCAAATCAGTATACGCGCCCTTTGGCCTTGAGGTGTATAAGCAGATGTTCCGGTCAGGGGGTCAGTATGACGCAAAACACCCAATGTTACGTTCCCAAGAAAGCTTTTTATCGACCCACTGAAAGGATGAAAGGCCCATACAATCTTGCCCAGCCTGGGGTTTGAAACTTGGACCTGTGATGTGGAAACGGGATGCTCTAACCACTCAGCCACTGGGCTTCAGATAGCATAAGATCCTTTTAAATATATGTGGTTGAAGTCATAAATACGGATACTGTTAACTGTAAATACTTAGACCTAGTACTTATAGTCTTAAAAAATTTGAAGGACGTATATTAAAATTTGTGTTGAATTAAGATTCCCCATATTTCCAATACTTAATAATTAGCTATCTAATAAGAAATTAATTGCTTAAAATATTCAAGTGATGCAATTGTCATCGTTTTTTTAAAAATTATTTCCAAATTTATTTATTGAAAAGTAGACCTAATCAGTAAATTACTGTCATTTTTTCGTGTTTTGATTATTTTTCTTCAATTTAATCTAATAGAACAGTTTGTCATATTTATGCTTTTGGTAACATACATCATCATTGTAAAAAGGCAACAATTAATTGTATGCTTCTATTTTTCTAGGAAATAATTATTTGTAACCTTGACTGCAAAATGAAATACATGTGCATAAAAAATTGTTAAATAATTTACTTTAAGAAACTGGATGGTAATAACGTTTCAACACAATATATGGAAAGTTGGGAGGAAAAAGTTCGAAGAAAATTGGTCACTTTTTACTATCTGCTCTATAATCTATACATTTTAATTGTTATTTTAATTTACATAGCCATAATCATTCTATACTCAGAATTGAACTGTACATTTATGTAACAGTCTTCTTAATTTCAAAACACATTTTACAATGATGCATCTGAAACAGTATTGATAATTCTACAAACAAACTGTAATTCCTTTTGATTGACACCAAATAATATAAGTATTTTTAATATTTGGGGGAAGGGGGGGGGCGTGGTAAAATAGTGGTCATGAGCTCGAACCACAGTGTTTCTGATAGAGGAGCTGATAGAGGAGTTCTGTAAAGGAGCTGATCCATGTAAAATCTGTCGAGTCTTTCAATTCCCTCTCATTGACATGGTTTGGAATTTTAGAGAAGAGTTGCCAGAGCTCAAGTGTCATCCTTGTCACTTTACCATGGCTTAAAATCATGAGGTCTATCACCAATATATATAACTCTCTTACCTCTACAATCCGAGATCAAATTCCTGTAAGAGGGATTGGATCGGTATTCTTATGTGGTCCCCAACGGAGCTATCTTTAACCCTTTTTCTCTTTTTTTTATTTTCCTTTCCCAAATGCTTCATGCCTTTTCCTCTTCTTTTTTTGTACGGTGAATTTGTATTTTATATTGTTATTACTTTTGATGCATTTACAAGAATTCTGGAATAATGTATATTATTTTCCTTCTCTTACCCTTTATATTCTTTATTATTATTTTCAGCTTTGTTTGTTTGTACCTTGCAATTACATATGTATAATTCATTTTCCTTTAATTAGTAATATGTAAATATGTAAATTTAATGTGACCTACTGTATAAAATGTAAACTATAATTTTATTCAATAAAGATTGAACACAGGGGTGAGTGTTTCCCTGGGGATCGTTTTGTAGCTCTAAACTTCTTTCGGGTGAGCTCGGTTTCTTTGGGCATTCCGGCAGTAACCTCGGGTTGCTTTATAATGAGACGTTAATAAATAAAATGCGCACTCAAATTTTTCTGATACTTTTAGATAAATTATATCAATATTTAGAAGAAACTATATTGTACTCGCATATAAATGTTTTTTAAACAATTCGAAAGCGTTGTTTTATTTAGAATTTATATTATATTCCTGTAATATTTAAGTAATTTAAAATAAAAGTATATCGAAAGCTTACTAGGAAAAGAATTACTGTTATTTTTTTAATTACACATAAATGAAATTATACAAAAAAGTATATATTTGTATAATTATCATATGTTACTATTAAACAAAACACAGTAATATTCATTAAAATTGAAAAAAGTACTTATTTTTCTTAATTTCTTGATAAATTAAGTTCAAAACTAATTTTAATTAGTTCATCTAGAACAATAAGAGCGAGACAACAAATAACTATGAACGAGAGGAAAACATAAACGAGGCAAGTTTAACAACATTAAGTATGCAAGTTCAAACGGTTGTATTTAAATGATTCAACAGCAGAATGGCGCACGTTACCGGATTAATCACCAAATATTTAATCATACATCACTTTTACACAGGAGATCAATACAAATGAAATAAACCGGGATGCATATTAATGTGAAAAGCAACTGATTTGACAATTTCACCTAATTAAATTTGAAATACGGCCCCTGAAGCTTAAGCATTGCATTTAAATGAATGACGCGTTTTAATTAACAATGCAGCTTAATTGTCATCCGGGTCCTTAGCAAAAGGGCATGAATCCTCGCTACCAAAAGATGTTTGACAAACGGTCCGTATCCTCCTGCAGTAGTTTCTCCCCACTTAACGTAATTGATAAGTTTAAGCAAAATAATTGTGAAGCATTTTTAACTGTTATCGCTTTTCACTGATGACATCAGCACTGGGTTCCGACGACAACCGGGAATCTAGTCGTGTTCCCGGAGACTCGGGACAATGCTTGAAAAATTGGTTTTGTGCTCTTCCAATGACAAATTCCGAGGAAAACGTCGCTTTCTGTTGTTTAAAGTATGTAATTTGGGATCTTCAACCTCGGAAGAGATAATAACTTATCGATGATTCCCGGAGTTCATTACGGACAAAAGCGGTGAGTTTACAATGGAGAAAAGCGTGTATTCGTTGTCAACTGAAAGCGAGACAAGCGAAAGTTTTCATTTTGTTGCTATTTTCAGAGATTTCTTAGAGACCCATTACTAATTAAAGGCGTTAGAAGTTTGTAATGGTATTAACGCTAATGAACTCGAAAAAGAGAAAATGTTTGTATGCGCCAGACAGCATTTGCTAAGCCTATCAAAATCATTACTGAGTATAACAATATAACTTTTAAAAGTAAACTCTTTATTTTTAACCGATTTGCATCGATACATTTCTAATTAAAACATTCGGAGCTTTTTACTGTATGAAACTTCTTGTAACTACAAAGGAACCTTCACAGGGTAACAAACTTTTAATAAACTAAAGTGATGAAAAATAATTGCATTAATTTTCCTCCTGAACAATAAATGTTATTCATAATTATCGGTTACGAATATTTTGAAATAGATACGGCTTTATATTGTTACTGATGATTCTAAAATAATTTATAATTTAATGTTCTATCATGAAGTTATCTGAATAAAACTAATGATACTTTAATTTTCATGAGTATTTTGACCTCAAATATTTATAAACAAGTTTTTAATTGACTCATCAGTTGGCAAGCAACATCACTAAACAGAAACTGACAACTAAGTTTTGCTATCAGTGAGTTTTTATCGAATACGTGCGTATTTTTAAGTAAATATTTAACTCTCTCTCTTTTGTAACGGATTCATATACTTTGTCATGCAGTTCAAAGCAAATCCATTGTATCAAATTCTCACACACATTTTTTGGCGTATTTGGCACAGAGGTTTTTTTTTTACTTTTTTATCTGAATATTGGTTACATTATTTATATTAATTTTCTTACTGTACTTTATACTTACTGTACTTGTACTGTAATACTGCATGATATTCTTTTCCTATTTTTTCACATTCTTTTCTAACAAAGACATTTTGTAACTTAGCTTTTATAATTTCATACAATCCTTATAAGGAAAATCTACCTTGTAATGTTTCCTGTGATGGTTGCACGTGTTGTGCATTCAAATAAGCCATGTATCCACATGAGGTTACAATGGGATTTCGACCTATACATTTCATATATCCACTAGTGGTTACATAGTACTCAAGGGGCAATGGCAAAGTCTAAAATAACTTATTTCAGAAATAAATATCTTTGAACTTTCTATTTAATGCCTATTAACTGTTTTTTAAATTATCTCTTTTGAGTTTTTTCTAGAAAATTCATTTCGTTCAATACGCTTAGTAATGCTTAGAATATCATTTTTGCTTTTATCTAGAAAGCGTATGTGTTTATGAGAGTAAAAAAAGTACGCATAAAATAGAGTTTTATTCTTTTATAAATCTTTTAATACGTTTTGAATAATTATATTCTTTTCATATTGAGTTGGCAAAAATTATGTATGGCATCACTTATACAATAAATTCGCTCTCTCAGAATCACAAATTTTATCAACGTTCTCCTGACCGATTTTAAAATAAAGCATTTCAAATGCGTATGAATGCCTTTTAGTTCATAAATAAACTACACAATTTTGAGCTGACAGAAAATTATATTTGAAGGAAGTTTTTATTACGATTTAACTGAAATCTGTATTTACTCTCTAAGTTTTTCGAATAATGAATTCCTTGAGATGTGAATTAATTTAATCTATCTTTAAAAATATGCAATTAAGAAAGTTTCCTTTGATATTTTAAGAATATATCATTCTTTTCAAAGAAATTGCTTTTTTAAACACATGTATACTGCATTATTTTCCTTTACAATAATACACCTCATGTATAATTTAGATCTGATGAAATTGAAAGCTTCGAAAATACCATCAAACATATTATTAATGAGGCTTATTTATCTTTTGTAAGCAATTAAAAATACATCTTCAATATATTACAAAAGTATAAACAAAGCTAATAAGTATTGACAAGTTATCACATGCATTTCTTTTTAATAATTTAAGATTTAATTAAGTTATCATTTACTTCCATGAACTTTAATAATTCTGTTTCAGTAGAAAATAAAATATTTGATCATTCAAAAGATTGATAATTTAAAGAATTCAATAGATAAACATATTGTTTATGTGAAAGTACAATCTTCTTCAAAAATAAAAGCAATTTGGTACTTACTGCACTTAATTATTTAAAATGATTTGAAAAAGATTTTTTCATGATATTATAATTTACGATTTATTTGTTTTTAAATTTTGTGGATATAGTTTTGGACTGGATATACTATACTCAAGTGCAGAGTTCTTATATGATTGTGTAATGCATAAAAGCTATTTGTTTAGTTTGCTTACTAATAAGAAAAAAAAAATTTGAAAGAAGGTATTTCTAATATTTAGAATGTATTTTTTTAATTGTATAAGATATTCTCATTATATGGACGTTTAGGCTTAATTTCCGATTAAATAGCATCTTAATCCTCTAACTTCTACACTTCACTCTATAAGTATTTTTGAGGTTCATTACTGGCTGCAGCAATATCTATTATTTGATATGAAGTATGTATGATAGAATTATGTTGCTGAATGTGACTGAAATATATTCAAGCATGGAATTTCTAAGTGTCGAGAGATAAAATATGTTCGATCATGACCTTTAATGTGTGCTTTCCATTTTATAACAAATATACATGTCAATAAACTTGTTTTACAAAGTTACGTATGTTAGAAGTCCTATACAAAAAAACGTATCGATAGAATATATACAGTATATTTCTGTAGATAAATAGATATTTTTAAAACTTTTTGAAGTCAGTGTAAGGGTTTTGACTTATATACGGATCTAGGACCAAAAAAAAAACGTTATTTGAGAAAAAGTTTAAACTTTCCCCGGTTAACTATAAGGCAATCTGTTTTAAATGGAACATTTATTCTAAAAGAAAAAAAATCATATATATATGTATATTTTTAAACTCAGTTAATGTGAATTCGAGTTCCCATACAATTCGTTAATGAATTCGAATTCTCATACAATTCGTGATACTTCGTTCACTCATTGGAATGTTGAATGCATATGATCGTCACTTGCAGCGTGAATTTCTACCAGGCCACGAAACTTAGATCAATGATCTCGTGCCATGTACAAATTCCAAACAAAATTTTTAATTAAAAAAAAATGACGCAAAATGTTTGATTAGCACAAACAGTGTCCAAGATAACAAGGGAAAGGGGAAAAATATGTTCATTTTAGAAAGGACTACCAGAAATAAAACTATCATTTTGGCATCTTAGGTTTTCTTTTGTAACAATTTGATTGAAAAATATTTCGTTTGACAGCATATTTGCCCTCATGTTCACATGTTTGAAAGGTAAAATGAATTCAATTCAATTCTCAATTTAGTTTATGCATGGGTTTCAAATTTTTGCTAATTTTTTTTGGAAAAAAAAAGCAACATATTTTTGGTTTTAATACGCGTATTGGTATTCCTTCAGAAGTAAAATAAAAACTTATATAAAATTTTTACTTTTATAACTTTGTAGGAAATTCATTTTCTAAAAAATAATTATCTGTAAATAATTTGGATCATAAACAAAATACATAATTAAACATTTGAAAAAAAAAATATTATTAAAATCTAACACAACAGCGCAAAAAATATTTCTGACTACAAATACAATCCAAATAAACACTATTTTTCATAAGTCTGCTACGAACATCGGGACGAACAATAAGTTTCAGATTCAAAAATTCGTATGGTACAAGATACTAAATAGAGATTTGTTTTCCTGTGATAAATATTATTGAAGTCTTTTTTTTTGTGGCACAACTGAGGTGCGATAAATATATCTTCAGCGCGTGCGATAGACGCCTCGTATCTTTCAGGTGTAACAAATGCTGCTGAAATCTAAACACACCCATGGGAATAATAAATTACCTACTGCGTGATAGAATGATCTGCTTGACTGTTTTTCAGACGTTATATATAAAAGAAATTATTCATACAGTGCCACATCTATATCTGTCAAGATAGCATCCGAAAAAAAAACAGGGAATGCGGCTTTTAAGGCAAATAATATTTATTAAAGGTGTTTTAAAGTATAAATATTTCCTCAGTGACATTTTCGAAATAAACTTTTAATACACTTTTTTACACAGTTTTGGATAGAATAATGGTTATTAGATCTTTGGGTGTTTCAGCGTGCGTGCGTGTTTGACTGGTATATTAATAAATTATGTAATGACTATCTTGCTCATTTGTATATTTTATTCTTTTCCTTTGAAGAAATTTGAGCCACAAAGATTTAAAGTACTTCTTGAAATTCCAGTATGTATATCTTCATACAATACGTTTGTATT
>BMAV01015614.1:0-72189 GCA_019973955.1 Trichonephila inaurata madagascariensis | reverse complement strand
CTTCTTGAAATTCCAGTATGTATATCTTCATACAATACGTTTGTATTGCATGAAGATATGTATACATTTATTAAAACCTACAATACATTCATTAAAGTCTTAAAGAATATTTTTTCACTAATATCTTAAGACAAAATTTTAAAGATGATTATCCTTTGAGTATTTTTTTAATACAAGAATAATACTGAATATTTTATCCAGTCGTTTCCTTCATGCAATAAACTTCTTCATTGCTAATAATATTGAACCCTTTTCTAATAAAATTATTTTTTAAATAATTCCTTAAAATAATGTTAAACATTTTATTGATTTAGAAGAGATGAAAATGAACATTTTTCTCAACATTTACTGTTTGCTTAATATTTCATCCAGAATATAAATAATAGCTTAAAAATTATCTGATTAAAAAACCGATGAAACATTTATTTCCCCTTTTAACCGTTTTGTGGACATCATGTGATTACTCAAACCGATGAATACCAATCACTTTACCTAATTTTATTATACAGAAAGTTTTTCACACTTTATTCAAACGATTTTGGAATTTATTTTCTGGTTTAAATTTTGGAATGAATTCTTGGAAACTTCAGAATAATTATCTGTTAATGATTTCTTTTTATTGGAATATAAAATCAGAAATTTATTTTCAAAACAACTCCTAAAATTGATAGATGGGTCAAAGGTTAAATAATTGATCTTTCCGAGGAAAAATATTTGTATCAACAAATTCTAAAGGGATGTTATTATATTGATTATAGCATTATATATTATATATTAATATATTGATTATAGCTTGATTATAGCATTTCAGAGAAAGGTATTTATAACATATTAATTTTTTTTAAAAAAAGGGAAAAAAAAACTTCTAGCCAAAAGTAAAAAAGAAAACATGAGAACGAAACTTTATCCTAAGACTGTTAGAATGCAAGCAACTATCAAGAAAGTGAGGTCTCTGATCCTAAAAGAAAGTCCGAAGACTCAAAGATACATTGCATCGAAACTGAAAATGCCTTCCAACACTGTTAGTAACATCATTTAGAAAAATATAAGGTTAAAACAAAAAGGTGCTTAAACCTAAAACTCATCTGCTTTTGCCAAAATATATTGCTGAAAGAAAAATGCTGCAAATTGTGTAGAAAATTGCATAAAGAACACTCTCTCTCAGCTGCTGAAAACTAGAAATATTTGTAACACTAGATTAGGCATAGGTATATATAAGTGATTTGCAATAAAAGAAGATCAATTCTCTATTGCTCAACCAGCGGGAATGATCATAAGAAAGAACATTGTACGCGTACAGAAAAGTTCCCAAAGGGATTCATGATAGCTGCTGGATTTTGTCACAACAGCAAACTAAAAATCCAAACAGTCTTAGGTCAAACCAATATTAATTAACTCTACTATCATCAGAATATTTTAGAACCAATTTTTGAAGAACAATTTTCAGTCTTATACGGAAAGAACTTTGATAAAGTTGAGCTTCATATGGATAAGGCCTCTAGTCCCCCGCCTAAGACAACGCTTATTTAGCAATGAAAAAATAAAAACATTAATAAAATGTATTTCATTTGATGAAATACAGGTTCCGTTCTGTAAGTAGTAGGGTTCATTTTTTCCTGAGCGAACGGACAGTCGAGAGGCGGTGTGCGCGCACTATCGGTGGAGGGGAATATTAGAAATTCTGGACAAAATCGACAGTCGGCTTTAAGGCCGTTGAAGAGAGCAGGTCGCTTGTACTGTGACCCTCCGTCCAAACGCTTCGTCACGGAGAATCATGGAGTGTATTCTGGAGCAGCGATACACCATCAAAGTCTGTTTAAAACTTGGTAAAATGGGCAAAGAGACTCACGACATGATTAAAGAGGCCTACGGTGATGCTGCCATGGGTAGATCCGGTGTTTTTGAGTGACACAAATTTTTCCGATAAGTTAGAGAAAGAGTGGAATAAGACGACTGCTCCAGACGCCCTTCGACGACCAGCAAGATCAACCAAAACATGCCGCGAGTGAAAGACTTACTGAACAGTGATCGTAGGATGAGTATCAGAATGATTGCTGATGAACTCAGCATATCTCAAACCTAAGTGTTTGAGATCGTAACAGAGAGGAACCTTAGCCATGAGCGTTCCGCGTAGGGGAGTACAATCCCAGGACAATGCGGCAATACTGTCTCATTCCCCTCTACAGCTCCAACATGGCCCAGTCAGACTTTTGTCTGTTCCCAAGAATAAAATCGATGCTCAAGGGGAAGCCTCACGGATCGGTAGAGGTGATTCAACAGACCGTGAAGAGTGAGCTGAACAGCATTCCGGTCCAGAAGTTCCTTGAGGTGTACGAAAACTGGAATACTCGTTGTACTATTGTCATGAATAAAATTTTTAAAAAAACTGAGTCCTACTTTTAGAACACATTCTGTATTTGAAAATTCATCTGACGCTTCTTCAATTGACTTTTTTGCTTTCGATTTGTTGAAACGAGTCTTAGGAACACTGAACAGACTTTGGAAAATGATTCAAGAAGGAGGGAGTAAAATTTGCACGGCAGTTCACCTTCATGGAAGAAATCTAGAGCTACTGTAAAAAATCATGACTAGCAAGTAGAAGCAAATTGCCTAAATATAAATTAGGATATTTAGAAATATTACAAGGTAAACAAAAAAGTTCTTGCCGTTTTTCATGCCGTCACCGAACATGGCATACAAACAGCGTAGCCTATTGTTAGTCCTTGAAGTAATCACCATCGGCATCCAGAACCGTCTGCCTACGTGTCTCCAGTTGTTTAATTCCCTTGCGGTGAAACTCGGGGGTGTGGGACGCAAAGAAGTCCGTGAGAGCTTGGCGCAGGTCTGCTTCATTGTTGAAGGATTTTCCATGTAATGAAAGAGGTGGTAATCTGATGGTGCAAGATCAGATGAGTAAGGATGATGGCACAAAATCTCCCAACCAAGTCGCTGTGTGGTATTCCTGGCCACCCGCGCGACATGCGGCCTCGCGTTATCATGCAATAGCAGAACATCCTTTCGATTTACCAGTGCTGACTCTTTCTGATGCACTGCCTGTTGTATAGGTTCGAATACAGGTCCGCCGTGACCGTTTGGCCCGTTGGTAGCAACTAATAGTGAACCGCTTGACGACAAGTACACCAGACACAAAGCATAATCTTGCGTGGGTGCATCAGTGGTCTTGCACTGTGCGGCACAGTATCCTGGGGTGACAACTAAAATTTGGAACGCCTGAGTGTGTCATACATGACCCACTACTTGTCACTGGTCAGCAGCCGATTGAATATGGATGCTCTACGGTGGCGAGAAAGCAACGATAAGCAGGTGCCACCCGTTGTTGCTTATGGACTTCCAACAACGTGTGAGGAACCCACTTGTTCAGCCTGTACGTCTTACATAAGCGGTGCAGATGAAGTCTAACCATTTCACTGGAAGTGTTGAATTACCTGGCAAGTTCACCACACGTTTGACTACTGTCTTCCTCATTGGCCGCCTGCAGGACTTCGTCATCCAAAGCCTATATTCATCCTGTTCGAGCTTTATCACAGAGGGACAAATCTCCCGACATGAAATTTTGAAACCAATGCCTTGCCATACGTTCATTGACAGCTCTACCCCAAACGCTTGACATATACGGCAACTTGATGCAGCGGCTGATAAGCCCATTTTGAAGACGTAAAGTAAACAACCCCGAACGAGCTCCTTCGATACACCCATTTCACTTTGCTACAGTACGAGTTCCGATTGATGAAAGTGAGCAGTAGACCTGCATTTATAACAATTGATATTCTAAAACACGTCATGCACGAATTTGCATACTTATTCTCAATTTTTTCAATGGAAACGAGCGAACGGCAAGAACTTCTTTTGTTTACCTTGTACAAATAAAAATTAGTTATCAAAATCGTTTCCACAAAGTGCGCGAACGGCCTTCTATATTTAGACTGTCTTGGTAGGTAAAATCCTACTGCGATCATCCGACGACCAATAGTGGCTACGTCAGCCTACTGGACACGAACTAGCAGCAAACATTATTGAGTCGTGTATTCGAGTCTTGATGCCATTTAGTTTGAAGTGGCTGAAATTCCTCACGTTTGTGTAAAGTGGAAGATAAGAGAGGGGGATGACAGAAGTGGTCTTCGTCACTTGACAGTGGTACATATTTACAAGAGCCCTTATATTAGCCCTTGCGTGGTCTTAGACGGCGAGGTTAATAAACAATCATCCGACGCTGCAAGATGAAATCAACGGTTGATAATAAAAAGGATAGAACGGATAATGGATAATAATTCAATTCAGATGAGCAGCTTACTTTTAAATCTAGCCGTCTCGGAATGGATAGTTTTAATTAACAATTGATAACGCTTTGAATTTTCTTTTTTTTAAAAAAAACACAGAACTTATAGAAATAATGAGTTTTTTTTTGTTGTTCATTTGAAGGGAATGGAAGACACGTTTTCATACAGAAGACTGAATGACAGACGTTTACGTGAATTTCTACTGTTGTTACTTATCCCACCTGATTCACAGTAACATCAGCTCAAGGTCAACGAAATTCACAGTGGCAAGGGACCCCTGTTGTTCTCCGTAACTTTCAGCACCTGAGGGTGGTCAGGGCCTCTCACTCTCTTCCCTTTCTACCAACCTCACGAGAGAAATTGTGTCTCGATGGATATTTGGAGTACCCGCATGCCACAATGTTCCAAATATACATTTGTAAACATACCTGCTTTCTAGGAGATTAGAACTCAGGCCCAACGGGACAACAGTCAGCGTCAATAACCACTGTACCGGATGGGTAGCACGCATGAATACCTTGAATTATCGTTTCTGATTAGAAATATTTCATGACTGCTAAAATTAATAAACATAACATTAGTTTCTAATTTTGTGTGTGTGTTCAAGTTATTACTTAAATGAGTACCATTTTGTTTGTAGGGCATGTAGGTAGAATTTATGCTAATTCATCAGTTTTTAACGTTAAATCTCAAGTTGTAGAAATTCTTCTACATACAATTTTAGATTAAAGACTAGATTTTTTTTTAAAATTCTTTAGTTTCATTGATAATTATCTGTTAACACGGGGGTAACTCTGAAATTTTTTAGGCATGCGCAGACGAGGTTACAAAAAAAAATAATAATGGTCTAATTTGAAAATACCAAGTATTTTAAGACAGCAGATAATTTTTTACTGACTTACTTCTGGTTATTTAGCGTAGAATAAATTTTAGACTGAAAAGAAAATGTAATTGACACGAGAACATTATCGTGTTATGATTTTAAAGCGGGATTAATCAAGACGGCTGCAATTAGCATTTCACAATGAATCTACATGACGTGCTACTGTATTCACATGGTTTAAAGGATTTTACAAGCGTCGCAAATCTCATCAGGATGAAGAACACTTAGGAAGGCCGCGATTCGCAGTAATCCCAAATAGTGTATCAGTCATACTTAAAATGTTAATGGATGATAATCAATGTTCCTACCACACAAATGATACAGAAGGAATTTAACATTGGATCCGCAGCCATTCACAAAATTATTTATGACGATTTACATAAGAAAAAAATAGTTTGCCTTTGGGTTCCCCAAAATCTAACTGAACACTAAATAGAGGAGAGCGTGTCAAAATTAATAAAGAAACCCTTAAATTGCTGAATGGTGTTGGTCACCGCATCATTTATAAAATAGCAACTAGTGATGAAACATACATACCGTTTTTCGACTTTCGAACATGTCAAGAAAGCAAAGTATGAGTCTTGGAAGATGAGCCCACTCCTACGATGGCGAAATGACAAGCAATGAAAAAAGTAATGTTTGCAGTTTTCTTCAGAAGTACGGGATCGGTCAAAGCCATCAGGTTGGAAGGACGCAAGACAGTAACAGCAAACTGGTACACCAATAAATGTATTCCAGAAATTCTCCAAGAAGTAAATGTTAGAGGACTAATACTTCACCATGACAATGCACCTTCCCATACAGCCGGATTAATAGTTGAGTTTCTTAAACAAACAAACAAACAAAAAAAAAAAAAAAAAAAACTAAAGTGATATTACATCCTCCTTATTCTCTGGTTCTAGCTATGTGGGACGTTTGATTATTTTTTAATCAAAAAAAAAAACCCTTACCTGGACGTCGTTTTTATACGGAAGAAGATATTTTGATGAGACTATAAGATCATTTTTTCATCAATTCCAAGAAATGAATAGCTTGAGGCATGTAATCTGCGGAAAATCCATCTACAAAAGTACATTGATGCTGTAGGACTACTTAGAACACTCCTAAAATTTTGTAAATATAAATTTAAAAACATAGCTGTACTCAAAAATTTCTGAATGGTCCTCGTATCATAGAAAAGTAACATAAAAAGTATTTTAGACATTAAACTTATTTAAATGAAATTATTTGTTTCTCTATCAAAGAATTATATGTGTTACTTAATAGCACTATTTTACTTTTTTTTTAATTATACTTATTTTTTAAGTAACTAAACTGTTTTTTTTGTCTCATTCTAACAATGGTGCACTAAACTAAGCTGCTTTAAAGAGGACAATGTTTGTGTGTTACAAGGCAAATGCTTGAGAATTAAATGAATAACTCTGTAAACAGGTTGGTCTACATTCAGTGCAGATCTGAACAAGAATGTTATCCTAGGCTTTCGAGAGAAAAACGTTCTTATAAATGCGTTATCAGAAACATAATTTGTGATAAGAACGCATTTCTGATCCAAATGAATTCATGAAATTAGGAATCCGATATTTTATGTTTCTCTAGCAGTTATTTGAAACCGTGGTTTTACAGAAAATGTCGAAGGCTTTAGTAAACGGCAGATTTAACACAATCGAATACAATTGATCTAAAACTACTTTTAGTAGTCAATATAGATACTTCTGTACGGAAAACAGTACTGTCTTCAAATACAAAATCATTCGATATGCGGAACAAAATGGAAATCATGTTGCAAGAAAGATGCTTGCTATTGGTGAAAAGTCCATACACGTGTGGAAGAAAATTTGAAATCAAAATTATAAATGCCCCTCCAAATAAATGAGCTTTGCCCAAAAGAGTAACGGAGTAGCCTAAAAAAGGCTCAAGAGAAAAATGTCGAAGTAGGCCCTTAAAAAAAAACGCCAGAATTGATTAATCGCAACTTTACATTTACATATATTTACATGTGCAAAGCAAGGAAAAAACAAGCTCAAATAAAATTGGAAAATTTAAAGAAACCTTAAGTTGGTGTAGTCAATGTATGGCACAGAATAATTTAATTGTATGATAAAAAACAAAAGTTAATAGAAGGTATGTCATTTCTTTTAACAAAACAACCTTCGGGAATACGTAGGAATCTAATTTCCATGCTCATCACAGTTTCTTATTTTTAAATATATTATTTTTAAATATAGCATACAGCATCTATCCGTTAATTTCCTTCTCATTTTTGAAAAACGAATAAACATGTGATGTAAGACAAATTTTATGCTAAACATTTTAATGCATAAACGTTAGAGAATTCTGTGATATTTTCATTTGATATTATAGAAGTTGAAAAACATATATTCTAAATTGATGTTGAAAACAATACAGTACATTTATACTGAAAACAATACTAATTTAGTTGACTTTCCGTGAAGGTTTATTATGATTTATGCATATTATAACATTCAAACATTCAAAACAATAATGCAACACATACTATAACATAATATATAGTTCACACATTGATGTATTATGTTCTTAATCAGAAATATATTTATTCAAATTATAAGGTCCATTTTTTTTCATTTGTTTCAAAGTATCAAAGTACGTTAATGCTTATATGCATATATTTCTTTAACAAATTTGATGGGTTCTTCAGCTTTGTATTTCTAAAAAATTTAAAACAATGGTTCAAAATACTGTATCAGCGGTAAAAATAAATAAGAAAAAAAAGGACGGAGAATAGAGTAAAAATAGTAAGGGAATAATTGCTAAAATGTTGATGAAAAGAATGAAATGGGATTTAAATTATCTACAGTTATATATATATATGTAATATATTTGCTGTTTATTATTAGTAACAAAAGAAATAGATGTGCTTATCATATATAGTTGCTCAGATTTCAAGAATAAAATATAAAGCTTTCTCATTGTCTGCAATATTATTACCAAAATTTTATATTTAAAAAATGACTTTGTTGTAATATACATATATTTACAGAAGAAAATATTCTATAGTATCTTCATTATCAAAATATATAAGAATAAAGTTACTCTGCGTATTCTATTTTACACGATCTAGCTTACTTGTTCGATCACTGTATAAATTGGATGCGAGAGAAGTATTTTGAGATTCATGCAATCTAAATTCCATTGTAAAACGCATATTTATTGATTCTCTAAGTGGAAGGTCATCTATACCAAACGCATCTTAGATTTATTTTATACATCTAAAAATTTAAAATGCATGGAATTTTAAACGAGAAAAACCATTCAAGCCATTGCAAAACAAATTTCAATAAAACAACGAGCAAAATGTGTGGATAAGAATATCAATAAATTTTGTTTATATACATTTATATTCAGTGTTGTCTCACGCCTATATATTTCAAAGTTTTGGGATTTTATAGGACACCAAACTTGTAGTAATGAATCAGTATGTTTAAAACAGTGTATTCATTTGTGAAACAAAGTATTCGAAATAGAAAGAGAATAAAGTTACATTGGAATAGAGCCAGTATATGATACGCATGTAACAAGTTTTTTGCAATAATAAGTATTTTAACTTATAACCTTTAAAATAAGAGGGTTTTATTTTATTTTATTTATTTATTCATTTTTTTTTGCAATGTTTAATGTACAAAAATATAAAAAGTAACTAAGTGAAGTGAAACAAATTATTATACAGTGAAACATTTTATATTTTAAAAATTAGACAAAATAATTTATAAATTCATAATTTGTTTGTTTGTAAACGATAACATATATTTGGTCTAATGTTCCAAAGGATTTGTTTTAACGCTCTGTTTAATAAGAATTACGTTATTTTAATGAAAAAAAACTTACGTATAATTTTTTTCTGTTATTTTTTTTAAAAGCCTGCTGTGAATATTGAGTTAATTATTTGAATATTCTGTGAAATATCAAAAGCTCAAACTGGATTATTGCATTCAAAACTATATAACTTTTTTTGTGATTACTTTTCAAAGTAAAATTTGTTACAAGAAAACCAGCTCTTTTTAAATTGTTTTTTCTTTCATATTAGATCCATATTTACTTCCATTCTTTACTCAATTCCTACTATTAGCTCACACTCTCTATATATTTATTTATTTATTTCACTTAGTGGAATTTTCAGTCGTTAATAAAATACATTCTAAAGCGCTCAATTGAGCTGAAATTTTATATACATCATTATTTTGGATTACAATATAGTAATTTAATTATAATTAATAAAAAGTAATTGAATAAAACTAATTATTTAAAGAATTACAAATACAACCACGTTGGCATCCTTTTTTGAGACGTGTGTCAAAATTTAAAATGTTTTTTCTCACGTGTTAAAGCATTCAGTTGAACTGAAATTTTATATACACGATTGTTTTGAATGGCAATACGATACTTTAATGATAATTAATAAAAATTAATTACAGTTTAATGTTGTGATTCTGTCATATGTATATACATATATTTATATTAATTGTAACTATTTAATAAACATAAGCAAAAATAAAATTTTTCTTTGTTAATCTAAGTAGGAATTGACATTTTTTTTTTATATATTACTTGTTTACATATGTGAACATTAAATTTTAGATTCAGAAACCATTTATAAGAAATAACTATAAAATATATAATTATTTTCTTATATTTTCTCACACTAATGAAGAATTTTTTGATAATATCTTCGAAACAGAAATAATGCAAAAATGAGATATATGTTACGTAAATTTCTATAAATAGATATATGTTATGTGACTTTTGAAAAATAGTATTTTAAATATGTGCAATTTAAATACACCATTTTTATGAAAAATTTACTTAATATATTACTAAAATCTATTGTCACATCATGTTCAAAAAAGTTCAACTTTCGCTTAAGCTATTAAGCAAAATAATAATCAAGATAGAATACAATATTAGGTTTAATTTTTTTATTTGTCAGTTGGGTAACGAAAGAACGTAAGATTCAAAATCGACATAGGCTATTTAAGGAAATCTGAAACGAAGAGTTTGACCCAGCAGTTACTGGCAGGACCACTCTGTGGAAAGTTTCTTAGCATGCTTATAAATTTTTTTATGAAAGGGAATAAATTACATTTAAAGCATCTTTATAAGCATGATATCTCTAGTCATACCATCAATATATATATATATATATATATATATAATTATGGAATTAAAAATGTCACATTGAAATCAAAACCAACTAAAGAAAATAATATGGCTGTCCATCGTGTCTTTAATAATTTTTAAGCTGTTTTTATTCTTTAAATTATACTTTTTCCTTAACATTATCAATCGAATTTGTAAAATCCATACTTATTTTTAACGTACCTATTATCGCTCCACTAGTAATGCACAGAACATGATTTATAAAGAGTTTTGAGAATATTAGTCATAAAAATGTGTGAATATGCCCACGCTTATAATGGCAGCAGTAGCCTAGTAGTTATAGTCACGAACTCATAACCGGAGTATGCAGTTTCGAGTCCTTTAGCCTTTGAAGATCCATTTTGTAGATAGTTTCGATACACGTTAAATCTATCGAGGCCTAATCTTCTCTCATGGTGCGGTGTGGTTATTAGGAGGGAGAGAGCCACGGTTTCAATGTCGTCCTTGTCACTTGACCATTGCTCAAAATTACGAGGTCCATCTCCACTAGCCATTATGTTGGTTTTTGTGTGACGCAAATAAAACTCTTTCTGACTCACACATGTAATCTATACATAGTTGTGACCAAAACTCTAGACCATTTAGGAAATTTTTATGTTGTTCAAATTATGCTTTTAGAAAATGTTACATTTTATAAAAGACAAAGTTATATATATTAATGTAAATATAATTGAATACTAAATTCAATATAAATTATTATTTGCATTACAAAAAATGTACTCAATATCCCGCCTTTATTTTTTTATTGCAGCTTCAGAACGATGTTTCTTTGAGCTGACGTTTTAAGATTTTGCTTTGCTATTACATGTTGACAAGAAACAGTTATAGTCTTAATTAGTTCCCTTTTATTTGATGGGTGCCTAATTCAGATAAGAATTTTTCAACAGTGCCATAAATTTTTGGATAGGATTGAGGTCAGGATTGTTTCCTGGCTAGAAAAATAATAATATTTAGTCAAGAAACAATGCCATGAAATGAAAAAAATATATTGGAAACCTAGAAAGGATGTGTAGCTAGAAAGTGGTATTTCTTATTTTAAAATTGCAAGACAGTTATGTGGTTCAGTGACCATATCTAGAGATTGAACGTTTTGTTTAATGCGTCCAATTTAATACAAAACAAAGTAGGAAAAAGCCGAAAAAGATGCAACCCATTTGCTGAGGACAGAAGAACAAAAATACTACCTCTTCAGTATAAAAGAATGTCATCGACAGTCATCTGAATGATGCTGGTATTTCTGTCAGTTCAAAAAAAATAAGGAGAAGATTAGCGTATAACAGACTATAAGAAATAAAATTCCACGGAAAACACCTTATCTCAATTTAATGCAGCGCTAAAAATGACTATTGTAGGCAAGGGAACACATTAATTGGACAAATGATTAGTGGTTACAAGTTATATGGAGGGAAGAAACTAAGATATCGTTATTTGGTCATGAAGACCAAAAATATGTAAGACATAAAATAGGAGAAATGCTACATCCTGACAGCATCCAGGCAACTGTGAAGTACCTACATAGTTTTATGATTTGGTCATGCATGGTTCGGTCACAGATGGTATCGGTCGTCTTTATATCATCTACGGGACACTAAATTCCACAAAATATATTGACACTATTCTGGAACAAAAACTTCTACCTTCCACCAGGGATCCCTTTCCTAACAATTGTTCGGCAACTTTCTTCACCCTGCCGCACATCAAAATTATCGAAAGAGTAGTTTTGTATAAAGAACAATGAACTGTTATCCTGGCTAGGAAAGAGCCTTGACACCAATCCTATCAAAAGCTTCTGTTACCGTTTGAAAAATCTTAACCGAATGAGACTTCTATCAAATAAATGAATACTAATTAAGTCTACAATTGTTTTCTGGCATCATATAACAACAAAGGAAGAATTTAAAACTATCGTCATTTTAATGAAACTGATAGGAAACTGTGATAAAAAATAAAGGCTACCCTATTAAGCTCAAAGTCGTGACATCAGTGTTAAGTGAGTGATCTATAAAAAAACACGAAGGCTAATGATTATGCTTCTCAAAATTTTGATAATCGGACACGTGATGAGGATAACATATGTCCGATATTGTAGTTGGGTAGTGAGGAAGCCCTTTTCCTACAAACCACACCACACAAACGGGAGAACATTTAGCCTCGACAGATTTAACGTACTTAGGCCTCCTCTACACTTGAGATGTTCAATGGCTCCAGGACTCAAACACGCAACATTCCGGTAACGAAACAATTAGGTTACGATGGCCACTACATTGGTATGAGAGTATAGAATGTAATGAGATAGATCATGTTTCGAGAACGACACTTGACCGTGATTCAAGATTACGAAGTTAAAAAAAGGCATTGATAAACAATCAACAAATCCCAAAAAATGTAAATTGCATTCAACATTTTCATAAGCTGATTTATATCTCGACGCGTCGACAGTCCGGTATAGTGGTTAGTGACGCTGACTGATGTGCCGTAAGGCTGGGTTTGAATCCTGGAAAAAGCGTAGATGTTTACACATGTATAGTACCTTTGCGGCAAGAGTGAACTCTAAATAGCTGTCGAACTGCAAATCTTCTCGAGTGGTTGGAGGAAGGGGGAAAGAGGTGAAACACTCCTGACTACCCTCCGCAGTGTTCTCCCTCAAAATTGGGGTGGAACAGAGCTAAATCGTATTCTTATTTGTAGGGTACTCAAGGCTACAGTTAGCCCCTTGTCATGATGAATTTCGTGGGTCTGGATCTGACAAAGTCGAGATCAGGTGGCATAAGAAACAACAACATTTAAAGATACAAACTGATATTGTTCTTATGAATCTTGAGTGCCGGTAATTTTCATATTGATAAATATAATTGATAGCTGTTTAATTCATTTTTCGTGGCAAGTTAAATGTTGGTTGTAAAACAGAAATTTTTGAAACTGGGGATAATTTATCCTTACAATAATTTATGCTTGAAATTTCATTTAGAAAGTGCATCACTCAAGTGAAATCATCACGAAAACGGAATATGGGTTACAAAAATTAATATAAAATATTTTTTTTTATTAAGAGACAAGTGAATAAAAAGTAAATAATTTAAACCTTAAGCATTAGATATATATAAATATATACCTCCTCACGGAAAAGGAAAGCAGAATTTCCTAAGCTCTTAAGCATCCTCCTGTTTAGAGAAAAATCTAGCGAGAATAGCAATGTATAAGTATGGATGAGCTATTTCTAATTATTCAGACGGAAATGAGCGATATCCGAAACGTTTCGCCCATATAGTAGTGATTGTCGTCTGTTAAATAAGATGACTTACCTTATTTTCTAGGATGGGAAGCAAGTTACGACAAACTAATTACATTTTCCTCCATAATCATCGGAATCCCTGATTTCTGTTACTATATTTACACAATCAGTAAAAGACTTTGCAAGGTTTAACTTTTCTACTGTACGTACCTATGTAGGTAAAAAAAAGATTTGGTGTTTATAGTGGAATTTACTCACACACATTTAAAGGCAGTTGTGTTATCAACTAAAGTACATTTGTGATATGTCTAATATTTTCCATGCAAAATTATTTGATATAATAGATATAAAAACAATAAATGGGTAATATTAAGGCTTTTAAGATTTATTTACTTAATTGCACACATAATTTTAACATCCGTCATGATTTATAAGAATGATATTCTATTGAAAGCCCATTTCATTTATGTGTAAATTATGGATTTTTGAGAAAACACACAAAAAAGAGAATGCATTGGTAGAATTCAATTACCCTATTGTCATATATTTTTTGTCATTTTAGAAGGATATCAACGCTCTCATACATGACACAGTTGTTTTTCGTAATCATGTAATGATCTGGAACAAGGTATAACGCAGCAACTATCTTACAATGTATTCCCAAAGTTGATCCATCTTATTAATGTTTGGAGCTCGAGCTCTGTGTGACTATTCCTTTCACTCTAACCCTTGATCACCAAGGTATTCATCAAGACCTAAGAACGGGTCAGGCAGTTATCTTCTAGGATGAAATTATCATAATAATGCAATATCGGTTTGTATGGTCACTCAGGAAGAATACAGTCCGAATTATGATCTCAGCTTCTCTAAAACTGTGCATTTCAATTATGTTAGTTTGGTGTTATCTAGTATTGTATATCTTCCTGATAATCTCAAGACAATATTTAACATCAAAATGGGACTCATCTGTGGAAAGTACAAACCCTACGGTATTCTGACACAGGTAACGTATTTCCTCGATAAACGTTCACTATTGAAACCTGGATTAAAAGACACTCAATAGATCGTCTTGTATAGTCTTCATTGCGGTGATATCTGTGTATCGTAGAAGCACATGTTGTCGTTTGTGTTGCGTTATTATGAAATCAGATAAGTTTAGAGAGTAGTATTCGTTCCATTTCAAAACAGCCAGAAACGGATTTTTAATACGTAGATAGCACGTAACAGACCTGATATCAAACATCGCGGATATAAATTGATTCCAGAAAATTACTCAGACTTATATTTGGTCAATATTATCTTAATAATAAATACTGAAGAATAATAAGCATAAAAATATCCTAACAAATAACAAATATATATTTTTAATTTTAATGGGGATCGTCAGAAAATTGAGCATATTTTTACTTTTTGATGTCGGTTCATACTTACATACAATTTAATTCGCACATTTATATATCTGATTTTTTTTATTAAATCATATTGCTTGTTACTTAGTTCCAATGAATTTATTTTTAGCTGTATCAATTGTTTGTTTTCAATTTCTAGAATAAATATGAGAACGGAAGTTGACATATTGAATCATATTGAAATTTTAATTTAAAATATATTATATTAAGTTTTTTATCATATTTTAAGAACGCTACGCATATATATTGCATTTTCATTACTGTATGGCATAATTCTTTATTGATAAATAAATATAAATATTTTGGATTTTCAGTAAAAAAGTGCATTTTTGAGCTATCAGCTTTAGTAAATAAAGATGAGTTTTTTAATTACAAAAACAAAACATACACACAGTCACGTATTTAATATTTTTCTCAGTTTATTAAATTTACAAAAACAAAAAAATAAACCAAAAACATAAATATGTAACCTTAATATTTTAGAAAAATCACAAATTCTCATTTAAAGAGGAAAAACGCATTCAAATGAATTTTAAATACAAAACAAAGAAACAGCGTACTTTCTGAATTCCTTTGATTTTATATGCATCAAATATTCTACAGTGTTTGGAAATTCAAATAAGTATGTAAACATGTTTATTGTATTTTTTTAAAAACTTTTTAATGGTTGCTCTCATTTGTGTTTTCCCGGGAGGTTTTCCATTGTTTCTTGATTCTTGTGATTTTGAGAATTTGTGTATAGCAATTCACAATCAGCTTGCTTCTATCTATGAACTATAGTTTTTTTTTTTAAATGATTTTGATCCTTATGTATGCCGATTATTCATTTCCGAGCATGAAGTTATTATTAATAATTCTGTTTATATCTATTTCAACGATCCTATATTTTTACCTAATTTTCTTTCAGAAGACAAACACCTTAAGATTTGCTCCTCCTGATGAATATGTAAATATCTTTTAACGAATAAAAAAAAATATAATTTATCTCATACAATAATTCAAAATGCTACAGAGTATATTAATCTATTTGTATCGAAATCCTTTAAATAAATAATCAAAATGTATTTGTTCAGCAAAAATGCTCTTCCTATTTAATTTATTTTTTCTTGACTTTTGATTCTCTTGTATAAAATCTGTAATTTTACTTTTTAAATGTCTTACCTTTGAATTCTATATCATTTAAATTCCAATGCTTTGTAACTGTATTGCAACTTAAAAAGTTAAAAAAAAAAAATCATGTATCTTTCCGTATTGAGAAACATGCCTAAATCTGTAGATAAGTCTTTAAAAAGGATTTAAACAGCAAAGGATAAAAAAAATACTGTAACTTTTATCTTTAATTTCAAAATCAAAATTTAGTTTAGATAAAAAAAAAATATCAAATTGCTTATTTTTTTTTTTTAAATAAGAATCCAGCGTGTAATTAAAAAGATCTGGAAGAAAAATTATGGCTAGTATTTTGATGTTTCTGGAACTATAAATTACGAAAACTTCCTGAGAATTTGGCAAATAATGTTTTTTTTAATATAATGGTCATTTAATATCTAAAATATTCAAAATGTTTCTTAATATAAAAAGAATGAGTTAGTTTATTTCCTTGTGATGAACTCTTAAATCTACTTTTAGGAATATGCACTGCTGGTCACACGAAGGACCAGAGATATCACAGCTAAATTTACTTGTTAGATTACATTTTGTACAAAGATCAAACGATTAAAATAACAGCCTCTTAAGAAATGTGGATGATGACAAAATCAGTAATTAGTTTAGCCGACATTGTTGGCTATGACCACTGCCACATGTCTCAGCATAGAATCAAAGATACTTTGAATGTATTCTTGGTGTACAACAGTCCATGCGGCGCACAGTGGGCAGTTTTCCCAATCTAGCGCTCGGAAAGTCCAAAAATGAAATTGCGCGAAATAAAAAAAATAAAAAAAAACACTATTTATGGTCCTCATAGGTTCTCTAGCCATGTGGTTAAAAGTTTTCGTCAGTACGTGAATGGAAATATTCTACAATTAGCGGCTTAGATGGGGTTTCTTTTTGCTGCAAGGAACACTTGCGAGCGTCATTTTCTAGTAAGAAGTTCAATCGTTTCGTCTGAAAAAGTTTGCAGATTTAAGCGGGTTTTTTTAAATACATGCCATGGGTAATTAATTTCTTGATTTGACTTTCAAATTAGGTTCAAGTTTGATCAAAAATTGTAAGAACATAACATTTCGCACAGCATGTAACTCCTACTAATATATGTGTGATTTTTTTATTTATTGGAGTAGAACTTTTGGGATTGACACGGATTGTGTGTGTGTGTGATCACAGTAATACTTAAGTCACATAGAGTAGATATAGAACTTTAATTTAATACTAAATTTAGCTGCTACTACCTGCTACTCACAAAGTTATGATTTTCTTTTCAGCGTCGGCCGATGGTATTATTCAGAATACCTTATTCAATGTATGGAAGGAAGAGCAAGATACTAGCGAAAAACTTACGTTGTTTTGAGAGTTTAGTTAGGATTACAACGGACTTTGATAAATATGAGGACCAGCAGCAATTAAAATTTAGAAAAATTGTTAGAAATTTCTGGTCGTTTGTAGGAAAAATAGATGTGGCGCCGTAGAAATGAAAAGTTCTTCTCCAAGTCGAATAATGCGTGGTTGTCGGGGAGTAAGATTTATATATTTTATTTTTAAGGAAAAAAATATATACCTAATGTTTTAGTGTGGTATTTTATATTTATTTAAGCGAATAATAATTATTTTTTCAGAATTATAAACTTTAAAATGGTTTTTCTCAGGTTGGGTTTTTCGCATTCTTCCACAATTATTTACCAATCACTTCCATTTTTTTCCTTGTGTCTTATGTGTAATGTATGTAACAAAATTAGGGATTCATTTTACTGTAAATTGAATGCTTCTTTTTTTAAAAAAATTAAATGTGAGAAATATTATGCTTTTGGTTGAATTTCAGCGTGTATATATATCTATCAACATTTTATTATTTTTTTTCTCAAAAACTAATTAAGGTATTGTAAAATCGATCCCTAAAGGTGTTTAAAACATCCTAGGAAACATTATAAAAATTTCATGTCAAAAAATTAATTAACACAAAAAGAGTAGAATTTTAAAAACTTCCAAATTTCTTAAAAGAAATTAAATTTGTAAAATAGTGTAAATAATATGTAAAAAATATTATCTCGTATCATTTTCTTGAATAAACATTATTGGAAATGCTAAAATGTAATTTTTAAATACATAGATAAAAAAAAGTGCTCAAAAGGTGCCGAGTCCTTTTTATCACTATCTGTTATCCTTTATTGTATATGTACAATGTTATGTTTTATTGTACTTGTTTAATCTTTAACAATTATTAAATTTATTTTTTTTAACTTGTCACACTATTTCCTTTATATATTCTTCCACGTGTAAATTACTGCTTCCGTTAATATCCTTAGATCCATGTTCCAAAACTATTTCCACTTAGCAATAATTTATTCTTGATCAAATTCAAACTTGACATAAATTAGTTAAGACCCTATGAACCTTATTTGTTAGTAAAAAAACAGAAAAATATATCCAATTTACATTAATTACTATGATTTTAGATCATTATGAAGACTTTAAAGTCATAAAATAATATCCGTGCCTCAGATTGGGAAAACTGCCCACTGTGCGGCCTCCACATATTGCGAAAGTTAATCTGTTGTTGAAGCGGGTTGTATATCCCAGGCCTGTTCGTTGTGCAAGTATGACCCACACGCTTTCAATTGGTGATAGTTCGGGAGAAAAAGCAAGCCAAGGAATCAACTTAATCCGATAGGTAAAGAATAATTCTTGAATTTTTAGTGCACTTGAGGTCACGCATTGTCTTGTTGGAATATAGTTGGAAGCGGTAAATGTATGGAAGGACCACATGCTCCAACACCTCAGAAATGTAGCGCTGGCTGTTCAGTGTAACGGCAATGCGTACTAGAAGGTTTCGGAATCCAGTACCACCCCAAGCCATTTTACCGGGTGCAAGACAAGTGTAACAATGCATAACACAACAGTTCAGCAGCCTCTCATCACGGTGTCTCCAAACTCGAATCCAACCATCATGATGTTGCGGGTAGAAGTGGGATTCGTCAGTAAACACAATGTCGTTCCATTCTGTTGTTCATGTTCGCTATTCATCGCAACATTGTCGGTGTAAGCACCTGTGGTTTCCATTCAAGGGTAAATGAAGCTACGGAAACCTTGCGGACATTCCACTCTGCTGCAAATAGCGGCGAATGGTACGAGAGGGGACAAAATGTTGTTTAACAGACTGAATCTGTAGCGCTATAGTTCGTGATGTAACTACGCAATCCACCACTCCCATGCACACAATCCACCAGTCATCACTATTGGTGCAATAAGGTGAGTACGATCAGCCCCGTTGGTCCATCGCTTCCTCCTGCATCCAGCGATGACACATTCGCATCACAATTGCTTGGTTTCGTTCAACATGTTGACCCATTTCTCTGAAGGATAATCCGCAATCCGTTTAGGCGACTATTCTTTCTAGGTCGAAATCAGAAACTTGGTCAAAACACGCTTGAAGCATAGGTAAACATCTCATGCAAAAACAAAATAAATAAATGAATAAAAATAAATAAATAAAAATAAATAAATAAGTAAAAATAAATAAATAAATAAAAATAAATAAATAAATAAAAATAAATAAGTAAAATGCCAATGCAAATGCTTCTAATTGTCAATCTGTTTTTCCTTTATACAGAGTTTGAGGGTGGCGCTACGGTCGTAAGTGATGTGCACATGCGCTATAATTCTAACAATTTGCATATTGCATCGCCGTCAACGCATGATGTAAATTCCACTTATTTTGCATGCTTCATTCAGGGTGTTGCATTTTGTGTGGCCAGCAGTGTATTTTGACCATTTAATCACTGAAATTGGTCTAATTATTAATAGACCAATTCCAGTGGATTCCAGTTTAATGGGATTCTTATTCTTGTTAATTTTCTTTATGTCTTATTTTCCTTAAAAGGGAATAATCATTTTGAGAATTTTCGATCAAATATTTGCAAAAGAAAAAAAGTCATTGTTATCTATTCAAAAAGTGTTTTCAAATACGATTCTTTTTTCAAAGGAGAGTAGCAAGCATATTAAATTATCCGAATACAATCATAACCGTGATTTTGCAAAAACATACAAATGAATTTTTTAAAATATTTTAATAATATTTTAGAATATATAAGCATAAAATTGTTTTAAGAATATTATTCCATTAAAAATTATTTAGATGCAATATTTTGGCAAAAAAAGGAACGTAGAATTTTGCATTTTCAAAACATTGTCTTTTTATGAAAAATGCTTATGTAATAATAATATTGTTCTTATATATAGCTAAGACCTCTCAAGAGAGCTAGAACTAGAACTTTCGAAAAATTCAAATTATTTTCAGAGTTACTACCAATTGAAATAACTATCGGGTTTTTTTGCGATAATAATTTCTTCACTCTAATGTATTGAAATATGGATAAATCCACTTCTAAGACATATATTTCAAAAATTCTAGTTCAGGCTCTGTGCAGAGGTCTCAGCTATATATAGGTTAAATATTATTATTATAAAAGTATTTTGCATAAAAAGAGTATGTTTTAAATATTGGTAATTCTATATTAACTTTTTGCCAAAACATTCATTTTAATAATTTTTATTGTAATAATATTCTTAAAACAATTTTGTCCGTGCATTTTCACCTAAGTGCCACTAAATATATATAAAAAATATGTTCGTTTGTTGCAAAATTAAAGTTTTGAACATAGTCGGATACCTTAAGGCAGCGTTTCTCAAACTGCATTGCGCGCCCCCTAGGGGGGCGTGATAACTCTCCAAGGTGAGTGCAAGCATATTGAAAAGTCGAAAACAAAAGATGGTTGTAAAAAATTATTAATTTACTGAATGTAAAGTAAACAAAACAGATTCTGACTTAATAAAAAATAAAATTACCATTTACATTGATATAATGCACTTATAAATGTATCAGCACTGCAGAAGTATTTTATAATTAATTTAACAATCCTAAATAATAATATGTTTGATAATTACCAGTGACCTAATAGGCTTGTCACATGAAAAATAAAAAAAATAAAAAGTTAACACTTATCTTGAAAATTTGTTCGAATTATAAATAATTCCTTAAATGTATGTTAAAACTTACACGATTCACTTTCCAATGCTTCTGTTTTTCACGTAGGCGCGTATTGGGTGGGGAGAATAAAAGGAATAAAAAATAAGGAAATCCTCTGATGTAAGTAAATCCTTCGCAAACACGGTCAAGGTCCTTTTATTGCATTCCAAAACCTTCGGAATAATTTTATGGATAGCAATGAACAGAAAAGATCGTTCTTCGGAAAGACGCATATATACGTTCGGGCATTTAAGAGGTTAATGTCGTACTGTAGCTTTAGCTTCAAAGTAGAGTGTCATTGGATTCTATGCATTGTTATTTGTAGGGAGGGTGGCGTTATAAAAATTATAATTGAGAATATTGGGTCTCAAATACTGAAAGAATGAAAAGCACTGCCTTAGGGAAAGGTACCAATAAGGTTTTTTTCACACTTTATGTATTTCAAAATCCGCATTACGGTCACGAACTAGTTGCAGGAGTGTCTCGTTTCGGGTCCTGCAGATCCCCTTAAGACAAACTGTGTAGAAGGGGCCGAATCACTTTAAATCTGTTGGCATTGAGTGTCCTCCTGTATTCATGGTCTGGTAATTTGGAGAGAGGGTAACTCACGGTCATCGTCCTCGACACTTGACCATCGTTCAAAAATACTAGATTCGTCAACAAAAGTCTTCCTGTGGCTTTATAGTGCGATGTTATAAAACTCCCACTCACTCATTCAAATTAATGCCATACAGTGCTTTTATTTAAGAAAAATTCAGGTAACATTTCACACCTATTTTTCAATGCAACTTTTTTTTCGAAAAAAATTAACTGTAAAAGGATCTAGGAAATTTTAATATCTTACTCCTGTTGTACTTATTATTAATTTAGTAATGCTGTTAGGCATTACTTTTGAGGGCGTGAAAAGATTTTTTTCTTTTTTGGAATGTTATAAATACCTAAAAATGCGGCGTATAACGCGCATTTTTAACACAAAAAATTAGATCGAAATATACGGGAGCGCGTTATACGCCGAGTATAAGAAGTAGAAGTTTGAAAATAAAAAAAGCAGAGATGAGAATAAAAACACTAAGACTTCTACATGGATCAAAATACTGTTTATTTAAAAGAAACGATATTTTTTAATGATATTAAGAGGTGTTGTAGCTCTAGAAGTACACTATTATTTTTCAAAATCTTGGACTAATACTTCAAATAAATCACTTCAAAACATAAGAGCATTTCACATGTACATTTCATGCTTCCTCGTAAAAAAGGGGGATGCACGTTAAACGGCGAATATACCTAAAAATACAGCTTGAAAGTATAGGCGCGTATTATACACCGGAGTTTAAGGTAAATAGAGATATGTATGTCAATATATATAAATGTATGCAGTAATTACCTTAAAAATTTGCGTGACAAGAAAAAGATGTCAGAATAAAACGAAATTTTACATACGTAATTAATATATACTTCATTTAACTTATTTTCAGTATTGTTTTTTGCTATTCATTACAAAATTATTTAATAATAAAATCGAACATTTTGTCTTTTCTTTTGCATTAAACTAGATTAGTTTTGTAAATTAGAAATTGAAATTAGAAATTTAAAGAAAGATCTTATTAGTTGCGAAAATAAGACTGAAAAAGCCACTGTAACGCCGTGTTAAGCTGAAGGAAAAGAAACTTGCTTGCAAAGGAAAAGGAATAGGAAAGGGACATTGATATAGAAATCACACACAAATCATGAAGTGATGACATCGAGAGGAGAAAGGGAATTTTCCACTGGCAAAAAGTTATGCACTTGATAAAGCGCGTGCAACGCCGGTCCATGCAGCTAATTTAACTTAAAATGTAACAATACCTATCCGCTTTTCTTAAACGTCATTACAATGCCATACATTTTCAGAGTAGTATTTTAATAACTGTTATTTTTTTCCTACAGAATATTAATTGCACCTTAATAAAAATATGACGTAAAATATTGTTTGTTTCACTAAATATCAAAATGTTATATTCATTGCAAAATATACTCTGAATAAGATAACAAATTATAAAATTATTACTATTAACTGTCTTAATAACTTTTACATTATATTAATAGTTATCTTGGATTATATCAAAATGTTTATTATTAAAACAAAATAAATTTCTTTTTCGAAAACGTATCGATAATAAACAGTACAAAATCGGAAAATAAACGAGATCAAGTCTCAACATTTACTGTCTTATATGTATATTTTTTAATTCATTACTTTACAGTTTCTATTTCTCATTAGCATAAAAATAATACATTAATAATATATTTATATATAGTCTTAAATCTTCCAAAATTTCCTTCCATAATTCTCAATCATTATATCCAAATCTTTGTTCATGTTAAGAAACTTTGTAATTTTAAGTTGCTAGAATGTAGAAGAAAGTCATACTTCTTTTGTGGAGTGAATTATATATATATCTAGTCACTGGCAATTATGCAATTATTTTTGGATATCTTTATAATAATATTCGGGAAAGAGATATTTCCATGATAACGAGGTATTCATAAAATCAATTTATTACAAAAAGTAATTTGTAATTGTATTTCTGCATTTATGAAAACTACCCTTTGTGCCTTTCTACTAATATCATTCAAGGGGAAAATCCATTTCGTGAACTCTAAATTTCTTAGAATCTCTTTCACATTGATGGAATTATGACTTATATGCTAATTATTCTTATTATGTAAAGTTAGATGAAATGAACATATTTATGAAGAATACTTTGTGCTATATTGATGTAATCTTAGCATAAGACTTATAGTATTATCGCAGCAAAGAGCTCTTTAAAGTATTCGGATTCAGGGCGTCGTCTGATTTCAGTAACATAAGTAACAGTTAAGTTAAGTAAAATTTATTATTATCTATAAGGACTAACTCGATCTTATTTACAAATTACAGCTGTATTAGATTTTTAATCGACTTAAAAAAATTTAGTGATTTTACAAAAAGTAACTTCCTTTCCTTTCTCCTTAGGCTAAAGCGTGAACTTAGGTTGGTTCAAATATTAAGGACATCACTCCTCCACACATTTTTCTATCCAAATTTCCTTAAAAAAATCTACAAAATTTTGAACTCTCACTAATTGTTCCAATGTTTACAGAGCAAATCTAAGTAAAAATTTACAAAAGATAATTCAGGGCTTTTTAAACAACAGTAATAAATTCATATTGTCAATAATAATACAGATACAGTGAAATTTATGTAAGACAAAAACATTAATTATATACATAGCTATGAGACTTTAAAGACTTATTAATTTATTTAGACTTATTAACTCGATTAAGGTTTTCAGACATGTGTATAATAAATAATCTTAAAATAGCAAATACATTTTGAATATATAATACACATTTGTTCAAAGAATAATTAATAATTTGAACTTCCTCCCTCATAAAGGATAATATTATTACTAAATTAAGGCACTACTTCAAAAAGGACCGGCCAAGTGTAAATCATGCCATAGGGATCCAATAAAGCAAGCTTAATTTACATCACAACCCTCAGTGGCAGCCTTAGAAAAAATATTAGATTTTCGTTTTGGCATGTTTTTATTATCTTTTAATAAGTATCTCATTCTAGATTCCAATTTTCAGAATTTGTCAATTAATAAGAGCTCTCTCTACTTATTTCTAAATCATCAACATTTCGTATAATTGTATATAAGCTTCTTAGTTGAAGAAATTTTTGAAAATTAATTGATGATTTTGTAATGATATCAGAAATAATTTAATTTGTCAAGAACAATAACACTTTTAATACACTAATAATTCATATTTTTGAAACATATTTCTCCATTTTTCCTTATGCCGCTCTAACTATCATCGTTATTTCGTAAATATTTATTTTGATGTTTTCATTCACATTTTTATCACGTTCATATTTTCTGCTACCTTTTAACCATTTTTAATGCAATCAAAACATTGAAACTTTCAAAAATAAATGTGTTTTCTAGGTCTTTCAGAAATTTTAATTTAGGACTTTTCTTGCTGTAATCTTACTACAAGGACATTTAATTAATATTAATGAAGCTGCTCAAATATTTTTCATCGTTTTTAATATTCATAAAATCATTTACAGTCATTTTCTCTTTATTTTGATTTTTCCCATATCTGTGTTCTCTTTTACATTTTTAATTGTTACATCATTTCAAAGAAATATGTTTAAAATAATTAAAATAGGAAAAAAAATCAGTTCCTGTTTGTTTGTATTAAACTTACTTGGTAGAAAACGTTGATAATTATTGTATTACTTACAAAAAAGAAAAAAAAAAGTATTCCTTTGAAGAATGTATATCATATTCAGACGATAACAACTTAGTAATAAAAAAAAGAAACTCACAAAAATATGTATGGCATCATCGAAAAATCCAAAAATATTGCTAAATACAATTTTAATTAATGTAGCGAGTTTCCTTTGTATTTTTTAAAAAAATTACTGTTTGGATAGTGCATAGATTATTTATAATTTTGCATAGTAATAAGCAAAAAAAAGTGCATATATTTATTAATTCATGCTCACAATTTATTTATATGAAAAAACTGCCGATTTAGATTTGTTTTCAAAGCCATATTTATATTTTTAAGACAAAGATGTCAAACATTTATAATCATGGACACATTTGAAACACGTTCAAGTTCATGGATATGAACTATACGTTTTTACTATAGTATTGTTTCTTTTTTCATCTTTTTTGTGATGCATGCTGTTCATATAATAATGTTTTGTTTTTACATAACTCTTTGATACACTTTTCATTGTATTATTTATATAATACAGGCTATTTCCTTTTTCGTAAATAATCATAAATGTATACCAATTCCACTTTTAATAGAGCTATCGCTGTTCATAAATAAATTTTCACTTATCTTACTGTACTTCCCGATATGCATACAAAATTCAAAATCCTAAAATACAGATGAGTAATCGTTAACGTAAAATAGTAATAAATAATAGTAATAATATTAATAAATATTGCTTCTTGAGCATTAATTAACCAGATACAAAATATTTGCGAAAATTAATGAACGTAGCATAAGTAAACTTACTTTTCTTGTTCTATGTAAGTGGGATATTTCATGTTATGTAAACTAAGCAAAGTATCAGAAGATTAATGGCATGGTAGGTATTATCGGCATTAAAATATTTGCTGCTGTAGGAGGTGGGGAAAATGGTACGTCGATTCAGCATGAGTTGCAATAACTCATTAATAAATTATTTTCTGGGTAACAATAACTGTGCCGAAATTTTTAAAATAAGACTGCGAAATGTTTAGCATTTTTTTCATGTAATGTAGCTCTGTTGGGTAGGCAGAAAACTTAAACGTTTTATATATGTACTAGGTGAATGCGAGATTTTAATTAAAGTTAATTAAAACCGTTTTATTCTACAAATACGGTATATTTTAATGCATTGATTAAAAAGCACTGAAATAATTATTTCAATTCACTGCGTTTGAAAATATTACTTAAATGAATTTCAAAAGAATAAACTTTATTATTTTAAATATATTTGTATATTGAATGTATAAAAAGATATTAAATTTTGAACATTGATTGCATTTTATAAAGAAAACATAATTAAATGATATTTATAGTTTTTTATATTACAAGCGTGTGAGGAAAAACTAATCAGTTATATTTAAAACACTTTTTATGTTATGACATTATAAAGAATTTTCTGCAGATTAGTCACATGCTACAGCTATCAAATATAGTGTTAATATTTAACCGAAAATTTATGAGAAGAATCATAAGAGAAACTTAATATTTTTAGGCACCCAAAAAATGACCACATAAATGAATGAGCTAGTAATGAGGATCTCTACGTAAGAACAATGAGGGAAATTATTCTTTGACACTGGTAGGCTATTTCAGATTTAAAAAAAAAAATGTATAATAGATCTACTTTGTAGGTATAATTTACTTAAACATTTTTCAGATAGGTTTTGAATATAATACTGTATTATTAAAAATAACAAAATTTGAGTAAACACATTTAAGAGAAAAAACTAACAATTGATCTATTATTATTATAACAAATTAATAAATAAATTGATTAAAAATAGTAGAATATATTTTGAGGTTTTTGAATAATACTGAAACTTGAAATTTTGTTTTCAAAAGTACTGAAAAATAAATGTTTTTCTTATTGCGCAAATTCGTTGTTGATTAAATAAATTTTAAATACAATCTAGTAAGTAAACAGGAGATATTTAATTTGCAATTACTTTTCCAATCAAATACTAAGATAAAAATGTTTTGCAAAAGGGGAAGTAATTCTGGATGTTAATTAAAAAAAGACTTATAAAAAAATAATATCTATGTGTTTGTATATTTTTAGATATTTGTATTTCTAATTTTTAAAAAACTATAAATAATAACTCGAAGTTGGATATATGAACATATTATTAAGTTTGAAAAAGAGAATATTTGTATCTAAACATAGATCAATAAATAAATCTCTATGCTACGGAATTTCTTTAGTGAATATGTCAAAAATACACTACTTTATTTCTTGTATTTCCTCTATACACAGTATCAATATACAAAATAAATTTTCCTGTAAAAAGTTGAAAATACATATTTCTCAAGAATATGTGTCTGACTCGAATTTAATATGCATATATATTTTGACATATGTTTTGATTATTTGTTTATACGCTTGCAAAAGTGTCCCAAAATGTCTTATGCGAAGACGAAAATTTGAATTATGAATAAATACAAATATAAAATGTAGATGTTTATTCACTTTTATTTTGCACATTCCTTTCACATTAAATTTTTAACTTAAGGCACGGAAAATTTTTTCTTTTGGATTGTAAAAAATGTATATATATATAAAAAAGTGATAATGGTGTCATTTGCGTTTCTAATATATTACATATTTCATTATATTCACAAATAATGAAATATTTTATATACTTGCACTTATATAATTCATCGTTCAAGGAAGTAACAATCATTTTACAGAAATACACTCTGTCACAAGAAAATATATGCACCCAGAAAAAAATAAGCAACTGCCACGAAACTTAACATGTATGTAGTACACGAGAAGATAAGTGAATGATTACAAATAATAATAATAATAATAATAAACCACACACACATACACCATATTTTTTTTACTAAGAAGATATGGCTTAAAAAAGGTTACAAATCATTAGGTAGTCAACACACCTCTGGTAGCTATGCAAGTCAAAACACGACGTGAAATCGAATCAGCGAGGTCACTTATAATTTCCCGCGGAAGAATATGCAAGAACCTTTTCAATTGGGAAGTTAAGTCACCAGTTACTCGGGGATGGCCGCAATTGTCGTCCAAGAACATCAGAGACGAACTGTATTGGCAAAAGATTTGGTGACTTGAAAGACCACGGGAGTAGGTCACATCCTTGAAGACATTGTTGGGAATGTCGCGTAGTATGTGGAATAGCGTTGTCTTCTTGCTGAATTTGTCACCTGGGTGACTTGATAGTGTTGGCAGTACAACTTGCGTTGAAATCTCGTCCAAGTAATTTCGCACCGTTAAAGTGAGTTGAAAAACGACTAGTTGTGATCAAGTATCCCTGCAATTCCATCCCCACGTTGCAACATCTTGCGTAATTGCCGTATGCCTCTCGACAACAATTACCGGAAGGTGCATGTGGTCTGACCGCTTCCACACTCCCATGCTCTTGTCATCAGCATTCAAACTGAATCGTGATTCATTGTGTGCTGAAGGTCACACACCTCCAGTCATTCACACTCCAGCTTGTCCGAGATTCACAAAAATCCAATCGACACTGCCTATGATGTGGGGTTAGCGTTAAGCACCTTAATTGTCGTCTTCTCTTTATACCTGCCTCAACTAGTCGTCTCCAAATGGTTTCCTTTGATGTCTGTAACGTGGTAAATAGCTTCGAACCTTTTCTAGCGATGTTTCCCTGAAGATGTGGCTTCTTTTATGATTGCGTCATCATTGAGCATTTGTGTTCTTGGAACGCTTTGACCCTCCACAATGGTAAACAGTCCCTTTCGTGATCCACTGTTGACAGAACCAAGCAATTATCCTATCTCTCCAATTAAGATTGAGGATGATACACTTGTTTAGCCAACCTGCTTCTCTGAAGCCGACTATATTGCCACAGGATACGTCTCCGAGGTTTATATATATATATCTAGTCACCATACATTCCATTAAGTTGACAGATTTGTCTGAATAATCCTAGGGTATGAGCAACCATGTTTTAAACTCTCTCACCTGCGCCTCTCATATTCGCTTAGCATGCTTACCCTTCTCTCATTGGAGCCAAAATTTTAATAATTTGCATATTTCTTACCAAACTACATTCCTATAAAATTTCGTGATTCCAGCAAAGCTCGATTCCTTCCGGGAGCATATATATATTTTTTGTTTGTGTAAATTCGAATTACATTTCCTACCAGTGAAATCATTCAACTGAAATTTTATCAATTATTTAATTTGTGTTTTTATATGCTCTGTTAATTCGAAAAAAAAAAAAATTGAAATGGGTTAGTTCTTCTTTTATTAAATATGTAAATGATGACAGTTAATATTTTGTATTATATCTTAAGGAAAAATGCATGTTTTTTTTTATTTACTTGAAAGCGTACTCTAGATATATTATTACTATAGACTTGTTATTCAATGTATCACCACAGAAAGGAATACATCTTAAAAATTCTTCAAAATAATTTACTTTAAATACTGTGCACATTTACAACTCCTAAATATTTAATTATACAAGGAATATACAAATATGTTTCTGCCATATTTTTAATTAAAAATGAAAGTTAACGCATTCATTGCGAAACAACGGTTATTATGTTTTTTCAAAGATCTCGGCCATCACTATCCACTACTTTTCTCCTGCTTTCTGGTATTATGCAGAAACCACGTTGGAAGAATGATGTTTTCAGGCTCTCCGCGAATCAACACAAGGAACATGATGATGTGAAGTGCTGGAGAAACAGGCAGTGTGCATTAGTTGGAATAAGGAATAACTGGGAGGGACAATGTCAGGTGAATACAGCGGATGAGAAAGGACTTACTTCCCAGCTGAGTGTTTTGAAATAGTGTTTACCCGGAGCCGTAACATGTGGTTAAGCATTATTACGAAAAAGAACAATGTCTTGTGTTTGGAGCAGCAGTGGGCGCGTTTCTCCTCTCACCAACTGTGTTCAGTACAAAACCCTAGTAATGGTTTAGTTCGGCTTAATCAACTTATAATATGCGACAACAAGCTGATCTCATCAAATACACAACATGAGTTTATTTCCTTGAATATTCGGTGGTTGAAGCTTGACGATATTGTAGTCATTATTTCCTCTTCTTAAGGTTAAAGTAGTTCTCCATTCGTCATCACCGGTGGCTGTACGATGCCAAAAACTCTTGCGTTTATGCGTGCCAAGCGCGGTTTCCCATTTTCAAAATCAGAATTCTACATTTCTTGACTTCAGTTCATATGGAACGCAATTTCCTTTATTGCGAATCATTACCAAAAATTTTAAATATGAAATTGCTAGATGAGTCACGCCTATTGTGTATAAATTCTTACGTTTGGCACGAATATTTCCCTAATAATCTTCCACTACGTTTTTGATATTCGGCATCAAACTCACCATTGTTAAAATTTTGAAACCACTCATGACTTCTCTTACTTAAAGCAGCCTTTCCATGTGCTTCTACAGGTAATATATGCAACTTAGATTTCTTCAAATTAAAGAAGCCAATCAAAACCGCAAATAACTGTTATTCGGCTTAAAATTTGACATTTTCACACGAAACAAACTATGTGATACTGATATAAACTCGCTTATACTTCAAGGGTATGAGGTTGCCAGATATCCAATTTTTCGATATGACGTTTTATATCTGTAAATTTCAGTATAATTTACTGTTGATATCATCTTTTTTCAAACGATGGAAACTTGCGGTCCTTATATTTTTGCTCTAAGAAAACTTTACAGTTATTTATATATTTTCAGTGTAATCATTTTAACAAATTCAAATTTTTGTTACAAAAAAAGTGTTTAATATTTATATAAATGTTTCATGTACCAGATTTGTTTCAGTTACTCGTAAAGTTCAATCTATTGAATTTTTCTCTTCAGAACTAAGGGGTTTTCTATAATGTTCCATTGCAGAGTTAACCACCAACTTCGTACAAAGGAAACGTGACATACAGGGTTGAGAATTGATGTTAGAGTTGTGTTAAAAACTCTAATATCAAAACATGTGAATCGTGCCTTCTCCCACCAGAGGACGCTATTTGTGTTCTATGTAAACAAAAAATGCTCTTTGTTTTAGTTTCGGGATAGACGCCGAAAAGTAATGATGCCTTTTACCTCTATTATAGCTATGTCATGTTTTGTGCTCGTTTTATATATATAGTTTAATAATGTATTAACTCTTACCAAATAATTTTAGTTAAAATTGAATTCAGCATCAAATAAAGAATCGTCATTTTTCACAATTTGATATCAGCTAGCATCAACTTTGACAGGGGAGTCCAACAAGCGGCCCGGGGGCTGCATGAGGCCCCCTAGAATAATTTTTCAGCCTGCGAGATTCGTTACAACTTTACAAAATTCGACTATTTTGTACAATATTTTTTGTTTAGATTTTTTTTTTTTTTTGTAAAAAATAAATTCCGTGACTGTGTTATTATTTTATCACTTTGCTTCTTTTATTGCGAATCTATTTTTTTTCCTAAATTAAAATTTATCAAACCTAAATCATGCTCAAAATTAACGCACGGAAACCTACAACATCAACGATACTCAAATACACATGCATTGAGATCGACTTGCAAAAACTAAGTGAAAGAGTTGAGAAACAGATATCTCAATAATTAAATAAATTAAACATTATTTGATCATTGCATTTTTATTATTGTATTATCTATGTTTGTATACATGAAAAACAATGAAAGCAATATTAATATACCAGTCTGTTTTAAATTTTCATTCCAATAAATGTTTGTAATGGATCTATAAATCTGATATAAATATATATATTTCTCTTCCGAAGTGGCCTCCCCCTGAGGTCATCTGGGTTGGCCACCCCTGAACTACGACATATCTGACAGTTCTCTCCCCAGAAACATCAGAAAAGATAGGACAATATTTATTTTATTAAATAACCTGCCTAGTGTTTTTTGTTTAAAACTTACTATAAAAATCAAGAACGATCTTTAACAATTTGTGTATAAAGTGGTGTGAAATATTGTCAGATATAATTGAACTTTCAAAGTGAGATTGCATTTATACTCTGTAACATATAAATTGTTTACCTAAACACTATTGCTAGGAGTTTATATATTATTACAGTTAATAATATAGCAAGGCATTTTAACAGGGTATCAGTTGGAGTCGGGAATCAATTCAAGTGCGTCTACTTCGAATCCTTATTAGCTGATTTAGAAAAGCAGTTTCGGAGAGCCCGCATTTTATTTGATGAATTGTAGTCTATTTTGATTATTTATATAATCATGCGTGGAGTTGATTTTCTCTTCATAATTTAAACCAGTCGTATATTATTATATGATTCTTTTTCCTTTTAGGTATTGTATAATATTGACTACTCCCTACTTTTATGTTAGATTTTACGAGTACGGACAGTTCGAACTTCTTATCGGGGGAGGGGGGACACATATAATTACATATGTCTAAAACTATGAAATGTATATAGATTTTAATTTTTTTCCAGATATTTTCATTATTATTACTATTAAATCAAATTGGGACCACTGATATATCGTATGCAATATTTTAAGCAAAAATTAAATTTATAAAAGAAAAAGTAACTGTATAAATACAACATTTAATTGGAATGACAGAAATAAAAGAGAAACTAATATATATTACGTATTTCTTATTCAGAGCTCTGAAAGTGAAATAATTTTTAATGCTCACCTTTTCTACTACTTATATTATTAGGCATTTAGGCTTTACCTTCTTATAGTATTAGACATTATATGTAGTGCATGTATATATTATATTTAGAGCCTATCTGTTAAATTAGCAATGTAGTAGTGCATTTTAGAGGTTAACACCGGATTTATATTATAATTAACTATCCAACCTATTTTTTATGAATGCCATTAATTTAAATTGTACTTAATTAACAGGTAATGTTTTTCAGAAAACATGGTTCTTAAAATCGGTTGCTTAACATTATCTTAACTCGAGTACTGTAATTACAATACCAAGCACATACAGTGCAACACAATTAAAAAATAGCGAATGACTGCAAGAAATAAAAGTGTCACTGCTAACATGCACATTTAGCATCCCTGCATTAAAACAGGTCGTGATTCAATCTTTTTTTTTTAAATTTTTATTTGTCCTAAATTTTTCTCACTAAACAACTATTAATTAATTAAAGACGAAGACAGCATATATTGTTTGCAGTGTCGAAAAGAATTGACACTTGTTTCTTTTTTTTTTACTTTCTTTTCGAAGTTTTAGTTAATTACAGTAATTAAGGTTTTTGAAAACACGAATAGCTAATTAATCATTTCATTTTGCACCTCCGCGTTGCAAAGCACGTGTTAAATAATTTGTTCTATCGTTACCTGTTTGGGCTGATTTTGATGGACGTTTTAAATATTTTTATTTCAGTGATGGAGTTTATAAGCTTAAACTTCTTATAACTGTTTTTATTTTCACTTCTCCACTTTTATAACAGATAATCTTATAAATAATACAAAATTGATTTTTTTATTAATAAACACAGGTTTTTGTTAATATTTGTTAAATATATTTTGTTTCCTCATATATATGTACTTTTAATTTCGCAGTGAAATTAAAATGTTTTTCTCAGATTTCATTTTCTTAAATATATATGTTGGCATTTCTTTCAAAATAAGATATTTCTTATCATTTCAATAAAAATCTTGTTAAATTTGAAAGACTTCATAACAATTTCTGTGTAAAAATATTTTAGATTAATAAGTAAATCAGTAATTCTCGTATTACTGTTGAATATTCTCTTAGATAAAATTGAATGCTGTAAATTTTATAAGCATAAATAAAATCTCACATTCGCTTAAAATAAAATGTATCTAAGTAATATGTTTAAGCTTTTAATTACTTGGTCAAGGATTAAAGTATTAAACATAAGGAAAACTGCTGTATGCGTGATGGTTTTCACACATTTGAACATATTCCATAAAAAAGAGATAAAACATTAAAGAAAAAAGCGATCTTAAATCCCTTTTTAAAAATGCCCATTCGAACAAAACAATACATAAAGCCATGTTTATTTTGAAGAAAGGGTGAAATGCTCAGAAAAAGTAGATGAGCCATCAATGAAATAGTTCTCTCAGAATTTTATTTAACAATCTTAAAAATGTTCTTTACCGAAACTTATTACTTCATATCCTTACCTACAATGAATATCCATTGCATTAAGATCAAAAGTTTCATATGAAATACGAAAAAATTTTGCTTCAAAATCTCGAGTTTGGTGAATAATTGACTCTAACATGTAAAGATCGGTAATCTGAGGTATTTGGTGCCAGGTTCTCACCAAATGGTCTTGTAACTCCCACGCATTTCAAGATGGTAACGTAGCAGCTTCGCATTTTGTATTCCAATAGAAATCATAATGCTCTATTGAATTGATTTTAGGTGTATTCGGAGGTCAAGAAATGTATTGAAATTCATCAGAATAATAATTCAAACACTCGCTTATGATACAGCTCTTATGGCATGGCGTATTTCCCTGTTGGTAATATTGTTGACATGGAAGAAAGTACCTGATCTGCAATGACGTTCATACAACGCATAGACGTCGGGGATGGCTCTATGGGGTTGATGGGTCTCAATGTTTCCTTAAAAAACATCACTTACACTATAATACTACAACCTAGGCTTTATAACGACCAAATGAGAGTTCAAGTGTGAGGGTATCCTCACTCCTCAATGTGATTCACCAGAAAACGTAATTCACGAGTTGGACTTTATAAATTCCTTCTAGTTATTTACAACCCAATGCCGAAGCTTTATAAACCACTACAGGAAATTTGGGGTTTTGCAAGCACAGAAAATATTGGGCTACAACTACGTAGACTCATTTTGGGTTTTTGGGGTTTTTTGTTGGGAAAATCGTCTGGGCCATCATGGATGTAATGTTATTGATATTGGCCGTTACAGCCCTTCGGTCATGGAGAACTATGTATAACAGTCTCCGGTCTTTTTTGGAATCAATGCACCATCACCGATAAACCATTGGCTGGTGACTTGTCATTTCTTTATTCGTACATTACTTATGATAAGTTCTCACAAAGAAAATGAAAAGACTCCAATATTCGTTTCCCGAAATAGATGTCCCCGGGACATGCCATATTTTTCTCGTATAGTTATGATAAAAAAAAGGTTTTAAATTTTTGAACTCTCAGGGGGAAAAAGGGGGATGAACGATTAAAACCCATAACCGGGGCCGTCTTTTTTTTCCGGGGGATACTTCTGAGGGTATAAAAGGGGGGGTTTTTAATACTTGAAATTTTCAGGAATTCCCTATTTAAAAGTAAAACAAATGATATTAATTATTAATCACTAGCGAATAACTAAGCCAATCATTATCCAAAAGTAATACTTCCGCCCTGTATGTGATAAAGTTTCATTGCTGATATATTTTCATTTCGAAATACATTAACTAATAAATAAAAAGGTTCTTAAAACAATGAATAATGGATGCTTGCAATCATTGTTAGTAAATGCAAAATGGAATCACTGTTGTAGTTTTGTGGGTGCATTTTATCGTGTTTGGGGGTTTAAGGTTTTAAAATTATTTTCAAAAAATTTTTTTGTCTTTTTAAAAAAGGAAGTATTTTTTCACAGAAACAGCAATACAATTTTTTTGGTTTAAATATTTTATAAAAACTATTTCATTGCGTGTTCAATTACAAATTATTTTTCCACGAATTTAAAAATCATCAAATAATTGATTTCCTACTAAATACAACACTGCATAAGAAATGCACTTTGTTTTTACTTTTAAATGCTAAAAAGTTATTATGATTAAAATTTAGAATTTTTTCTCTTTAAACTGGAATTAACAGATTATTACCATTGAGTTACTTTCAAGCAAACTAGAGCTTTTTAAATATAAACATAAACAAAAACTTTATGTAAGGAATCAGGAATATTTCATTAAAAAAGGATAAAAGTAGAGTGAAATTAATTTAACTCCCACTTTAAAAGACTTACATTAGAAATATTACATCGAAATATTCATAAATGTTCATAACTTACTTGGAAGCTGTAATTTTTTCTTTTGAAAGTAAACTACTATTTTATGCAAATAATTTATTCCTTTGCATTTTAAATACTTCTTTGTATCTGATCTTCCTTGATTTATCTGTTTTACTAACATTAGTAGAAAAACAGAACATAAAAAGATTCTTTATCAAGAAATCAAAATTTCACAAATTATTTTTAAGCAAACAGAAGAAAATCTGGATTAATTATTTCAACATAGAAAATAAAATTTATTAGAAACATTTTATGCGGTTGAATTCTTAAAACATTTTTAAGGTTTTTTATTTTTTAATATCCGTCTCTTTATATTCCACACACATTTTTTTTTTTTTCAGGTTTGTTTTTATGTATATTCTGGTTATTTATTAATGACTTTTGGTGTGTTTTTGGGATATCTGAGCCTATAAAACTACTTCATTTTGTTGGACATCCCCCAACTATGGCCCCAAGGCATTTTATTTATACGTTAATGAAAAAAAAAGTAATTTTATTCTTCACAGACTTGCTAAATCTGGTTTGAAATTTATTGATCTTCAGGAGATCGTCTCCCGTATGCGGCTGCCCCCGCAACAACTTTGCTGGTGTTCCTCCCACTCAAAATCTAGAGCGGCTGATCTGAAGACTCTGGCGCTTCATCTTTAAAATGTCATCGCAGCTCCTTTCTCTTGAACCTTGGGGTACAGCTGTCCTCAAAACCTTTATCGCATGTCTTCGAAGAAGTAAGGGAAAAAAGCTGATGCTGAAAATGATGTTTAAGATTGAAAACATCCTCGTCACCTTTCGAGCCATGCCTTTAAACCCCCTAAGTGGGCCTCTTTCACGCCACCCAGTCATTTCTGATAGGCGAACATAATGCATAGGGTCTGCATTATGCATTCCTCGTATTCGTCCCAAATGCATTGGTGCGACTGAGATCCACTCCATCACCATGCCTCGTAAACCATACGGAGAATCTATCAATTAATCAGTCACTTTGACCAGGGTGGTTTTGGGGTAGTTTATTACAGTTTACTGAATTTTTTTTAAAAAATTCACGTTCCACATGTGCAATGGAATCAGACAATGAGAATTTTTTAACAGGCGTGTCCTTTCTAAATCGGATACCAAAAAACCCCCAGGGAAGGGGGTATTAACAAAAGCTGTTTTGAACTGGCTCAATCTTTTTTTCCCGCTAGGGAAAATACCGGGGCCCCTTTTAAAAAATTAAAGTCCCATCTGGTCATTCTGCTCACCCCCCCTACTTTTAAAAAGATAATATTGTCTGAAGTTTTTTTCCCACGGACTTCAAAAATAATTTTTTAGAAAAAAAAACAAAGAAATTTGAAAATTTAAAAAACTATTCTTTTTTAAATAAACGTTAATGATTTTCACTTCTCTCAAACGTTATTGTGAAGATAAAACAAACAAGTTTAAATTTTCCATGTTCATCCTTTTAAAAAAAAAACATTTGACATCAAACAGGAAATAAACGTTGACACGCCATTTTTTTTCCTTTTAATTTGATTAATGTCTTTTTTTTAAATGTTAATTATTTTATATGAATATACATTTGTTAAATTACAATATATTTTCAACAATCTGTCATTATTAGCTTAGATGTTTAATGCGAACGCAGTATATTTATCTTTTTTTCTGGATTAAGGAGATTTCTGAGCAAGAAAATCAAGTTAGTTTAATAAATCTGATCATGGGTTTAATATATATTTAAGTAACATTTATTGCATAACATTAAGTTAATCTCACACACATGGTCATTATCAATTAACCGTACCTTCAGTAATATAATATGCAATGCTAGCTCCTCAGAATTAATTGTTGGATGAAGAGCAATTAGTAGATGTAATTAAGGCACGTTCTTTTATCGAATATTTAAGAAGATCATGAATTATTGAAGTACGAGTAAAATATGGCTAAGAACTATGCTAGTTTATTTTATGTCGAATAAGAAATTAGGCAGGGTAATTAAACATATTGTACGGATATTACTTAAAATCATTTAATTGAATATTTAAGCGAATTTCCAAAAATATCATGCAAATTATGCGAAAAATGAGACGTACTCAATAAAAAGTACGATGACTCATTGAAAAAAGTTTTAACATATTTCCTATATCGGCTATTATGAGAATTTAAAATCAAGTATTTAAATTTCTTTTTAATTTTTGAAATTTATCTTTAAAAATCGAAAAAAAAAATTGCATCTGTAATTATTGCTATTTATCTGATTAGCGGTATTATTTGCGAATAGTAATGTACATGCAATTATTTGAATTCTTTAATTCATGAAGTAAATATTATTAATTTGTTTAATTTATTTACTTATGCACAAACAGCACAAGGTGAAGGTTGGCTAGATCTAAGACTTGTTTAAACCTATAATCTTGGTTTCTAAGGCCAGGAGTTCGTTATTGTACTACTGTGCCTAATATTTCCTATCTTAACTAGTTATACTTATGTTTTATAGCTATTTGTATATATTTATGGATAATATATATATATATATATATATAGACCAATTCCCTACAAACAAGAGATAACATCCAAACAATAACATTCGACAAACACATAGACAGCAGGAAAATCACACAATGGAGGACAAAAGAGTAATCGAGATTATAAATATAAAATGGATGCCGCAGTGTTATGAACATTACGACTTAGGACAGCTATTATATAAAAAATGTAATTTATATAAAAAGTGGGGTTTGAAATATTGTTTTTTTGGGCCAGTCAACCTTCCTTTTTGTAAATAACACTGAGCAAAACCACAATAGGAAATAATGATATGAATATCTAAATCCATTACAAGATAGAGGTAACTTACCTAAAATTGCACTTACAAATGCAAAAGCCTGGTACAAATCTGAGTGCAAACATTAATTTGTTGCCAGATTCTATACCTGATACAGATTTAAATCAAAAGAATGGCTGAAATGTAGCACCTCTAACAAAAAGAATAAAAAGAATGGAAATAAAAATTAATAAGAGTTGCATATTATAGCATAAATAACACCAGAGTAAATATGAATAAAATAATAGTGCAATTTCTAATCTAATATTAGATTATTGAGATAACTATAACAATAAAAAAATATTTAAGTTTATAGTAATAAACTATTATCAATCTCAGAATTTTAATCCCAACTATTTTGAATAGCTTATTTATATAACTAATAATAAAAATTAATTGGGTATTTCTGATTTAAGCAAATATTTAGTAAATTGTTTATAGTTATTTATAATGTTCGATTTTTGACACAAGAAATTTATTTCCTGTTGTATATAATTAAATAACAATATTTCTGAATATAGAAACATGTACATTACCTCCAATGAGCAACTTATATAATACAGCCAAAATTCTTCTCTTCTATCATCATGAATATTAGAAACTATTACATTTTTCATATAATTTGACATGTAAAGTCAAAGAAAATTTGCTTCTCATAGTTGTTATTATTTGTCTGTATTAAATTAAAATATTGTGGATAAAAATTAATGTTAGGTATAAAATTGGCTTGTTTGCCAAAAACGATTATATATATATATATATATATATATGAAATACTTCTGTAATAATTCTGTTGAGTGGGAAAAATAATTGGAAGATGTTGCGAGTGGATGTTATTACTGTAGTGAACCAAAGGATAGGGCGTGGCAGGTGGTGTGATTTTCCGGTGTTACGTGGCGAGTGGTCGCGTATTGTATTACCGAAAAGGCACTAATGTAAATCAATAATCCAGTTTATTCATATCTGGAAACATAAAGATCAAGTAGGGATGGCATTACACATAACAGGAAGCACACATCAGTGCACAAACACAGACAAAGACAAAAACAGAACGCGCGGGCAGCCGGCTGATTACATGATGAAGACAAGCAGACAAAAGAGATCGATTACACAAGATATTTCTTTTATACCAGCAGTGCAAAAGCGTTATTATTACGTAATAGTAGTCCTCATTGGATAGAATGGGTGGGACAGGAATTTCGGACTTGCCAATTACGATTAAGATTACAGTGTTATTTTTTAAACCAAAAAATTAAAATTTGTTGGAATATTAGTAGAAAGAGTTAATAGAAAGGATACTAGAGGGAATTCATGTGACATCATAGTCACATGATAGTGAAAGCAAAGTGATTCTAGCCAATCAATTCAAAAACTCATGCGACGTCATAGTCACACGATAAAAACTATCTAGTGTTTCCAGCTAATCAGTTCACGTGCTCCAGTACAAGCTAAATTTTTGTTTTGCAGAAACTTTCTTAAAAGTACAAATGTATACAAAATGGCTTCATTTAAAAGTATATGCATAAAATATGATTTTTTTAATTTAAAAAAATCTTTTTGAAGAATTTTTTTTCCCATAACATTTAAACATCTTTACCAAAATATGAAATTTGAAATTTTATTTGAGTTTTACAAATAGAACAACAAGTACAATTAGTTTAATGTTTGTTTTGAATTCAATGGAAAACACGTGTCTGTCTTTAACATGTGACATCATGAATTCAGCACATTCTGTACATAGAGCAGACATCCTTATTACAATAGACCGTAGAAGCTTGAATGATTCATAAAAGTATATCCTTCCATGGGGCTTCAAATCAATATAAAAGGTCATCAATTGCAGTGGTTGATGAACAGTAGTGAACTTAATTCTAGACAACACACAGTGAGATATGCCTAATGAGTGACCAATATAGAGAAACTGCGTGCCAGAATAACGGTTATAAATACCTTCTGTGCCGAAAAAGTACAGGATAGCGAGAGGAACATGCAGTTTCCAATTTTTTTGTCTAAAAGGGTCAAGGAATTCCAGAAGCTTAAACATTTCATGTTGAAATCGAAATGAACAAATATGGATACAAAGAGTGATTGGAATATAAACTTAATAGCGCCCGATTACTTTTTATTGGCCCGTATGAAGCTGACGAATGCAAACTTGTTTTTATTCACCTTGGTGTACACACTCAAGAATACATTCATCATGATGCCGTAAGCAGAAATGACTGCAATTCTCTATCTACGATAATATATTCAACACTGTGCCCATTACCTGTTTCTTCTAAATCTTTAAAGGTGCCAAAATAATTGCCGGGATAACAATTTACGATGCTGCATAAATCTTCAAAGTATCCATATGGACTATTTGAAATTTATTTGTATGAATTAATCCAAACCTAATACTTTAATTCAGGACACTCTATATGTCAATAAGATTTTGCTGGACCATGTGCATAACTTGTTTCCCTTCTTGTTTTTGAGAGTTTCTTTTTTTCACTTATATCATCATATTATATATGGGACTAGCGAACAAATTACATTTCCTGTTGATATTATAATCGCGAGATCAATTCGAATACAGCGACTACTGCACTAAGAAGAGCCTTTGCGGAGACTGATTGAAAGAATAGCCATCAGTCATTCTAGCGAAGTATTTCTGTATATCTTACCTACTGCGGTAGACGAACAATTTACTGATCACATGATATGTTCACTGATAACATAGTTGCATCGTACTGAAAAATAAAATCAGATAAGGCCTGAAGGTGTTTCTATTTCTTTTCCATTTTCATTATTTTTTAATGTATGAACTTACACATCAATATCTACGAAAATCTCCCGGAGTCTGATGCATATCAATCCCGCAGATGTCCAGTTGCAGTTGAAAATGTGCTTGGCATGACTGACCTTCTTGAGAATTACACCATTTAGGTCCACTGTGAATCGTGTATCGCTGCTGGTGGTCACTCTTTTGACCTCTTATTTTAAAAAGTTCATCATTAAAATGGTTATTGATTTTGAATCTACCTGTCTTTCTCTTACCTAAAGAGCAGGATTCGATCACGTTCGGAACCGTGATTTTGTGCTGCGCATAAATGGATCATTTTCATAATATTTAGTGTCACTTGGTATTAGAAGTTCATGGCGTACTGTTTTAAGGACATTTTATTAAAAAATTATTTAAATACAATATTACGGCAAAAATTAACTTAGAATAACTTTTTTTCCAGTTTTTAGAAAATAATATGGGCTGAGTATTTTTGCTCGTATATATAGTCAGACCTCTATAGCCGCAGCCTCAACCATGATTTTTGGAAAAATTCACATTATTTTGTAGAGTTGCCAAATCATTTAAAATAATTATCGGCGTTTTCTTTTTTTCTTAAAATTCTCCCTCTCGTTGTGTCGTAAAATATGGATACAAATCCAATTTCTAAGTTGTATATTTCAAAAAATTTAGTTGAGCCCTCTGTACATAAGCAGTCTGAGCTATATACAGGCAAAATATTATTATAATAGAAGTATTTTCACAAAAGGAGGATATTTTTAAAATGGGGGTCATTCTATGTTCATTTTTTGTCAAAATATTCTGCTTAAATAATTATTTATTGTAATACTATTCTTAATACAATTTTATATACATTTTCTAATCTAAGTGACACTAAATATCATAAATATTATCCATTTATGCGCTTTTGCAAAATCATGGTTCCAAACGTAGTCGGATACCTTAATGCTTTTTTGGGTTCTAGCACTTAAACATGGCTTTCCTATGTTTAATCAGCTTATTACGGTCGCTTCTGTCTTTACATTTATAACGAATAGAGTTTTGAATCATAATGCATGTTTTTCTGTAACATTCAAATATACAGATAATAAAACGAAAGGGTATTTTAAAAGTAAAATAAGGATAGTTTTTCTAAAATTTCTATTTCGTTGTAAAACTTATAGTCTAATTGGATATTTGGAAAAAAGCCGTAATGTTTAATGATATAACTGAAGGATAAAAACTTAACGTTTTGATAATTGCATGTGTTGATTTTTAATTTGTATACACCTGTTTCACAGTAAAAATATTAAAATTTTACAAGTTTTCAAAACAGAACAAAAGAACGCTGATAATAACTCAAAAAATCTACTGTGTAAAACGTACTGTAATTTTCTTTCTTTCATAATTCTTAATTAACTTTTTAAAATGACATTTATATGAACAATTCTTGAATCTACGAATGTTATATATCTCTAATATTAGAAAATAAAACCTTGGTTATCAATTCATTAACATTATTCAAAATATAAATTTCAATGTTTTATGATAATGAAATCAAACATGTTCGTATTCCTAATTAAATTTTTTTTTAATATCCCATAAATAATGATTCGCATAATGATTGGTAAAGCCGTATTGCAAATTAATAAATATGTCAAAAATTTAAAAAAAGCAGTGTAAGCTTTATTAATGAATGAAAATATTTTTTGTATATTTAACAGTATTACTGAATTATCGCCTCCAATGGTAGTAATATTAATCATATAGATATATAAAATGTGTAAGTTGGTTTCTGCTTTTATATGAGAAAAAGACTTTAAAAACTATAATAATCATGAGATTATCACAAGCCAGATCTGTATATAAAAACTTGTAATTTTTACATATTTTTCCTTTAACTTCAAACAAGTTGTACTGCCAAAGGTTTCTTGTGTAATGGAAAAAAATTAAAAAAGAAGAAAGAAAAAACAACTAGTGCTTAATTTCTACTAAGGAAAATAAGTAATATGTCTAATTATTAAAACTGGAGCTCTTATTTTTTTTATCAGATTATATATATATATCTGCGACTTTAAGTATGTAGGTCAAACATCAGGACCTATGAATATAAGAATTAACCAACATAGATCAGACATTGGAAAAAATACATCAACAAAAATTATAGGTAGGGTAGAGATACATTTAGCAAACATGGTTTTAGTTGGGTGCCAGCGCTTGAATATTGTTAAGATTGTCTCAAATAAGATAAAAAGACTATGGGTGTGAAAACGTTTACATCGGTGTTTATAACACTATGTATCCCTTACGGATTGAATGTGGTGTGGAATGGCAGAAATTTGGTCCAGGTTTTGAAACAAAATGATAAGGACTCTATTTATAGTGGCAGAAATAATAATAAGACCGTGTTGATTAGAAAGGGTGGACGCAAAAAGGCGAGAAAAAGGAGGTAGAGATGCTACCAAAAAGCATCAAATAAATTACTACAAGACTTTGAGAATAATTTTACAGATAATAAAGTATTTTTTGTTTGACTACCAAAAAGGAAATATTAATAATTTTAAATTTAATAAAAAGTATTGATTGGCGGATATCGGTACACACTTAGTCATGGATCTATGCAAATATATTATTGCTAATAGATTAAACATAAAGGTAGACCTCTACATACTTCATGAAAACAGAATACTGCACTTTTGCTGTACATGAACAAGTCATATAATGGAATAAGATTTTCTGAAATATTTGGGAGGTACATGGATTGGTTCCCGGTGAGAAATATATTAATAAAGCGAGCGTTCAGATATAATAAATAAAAAATCAGTAGATCGGTTTTTAACTAACAGTATTCAGGAATTGGTAGATCTAAAAGAATGTAGATGCAATGATTACAAGAAATACGTGGACGAATATCATGGACACGTAGTAACAGGTTGCATAGAAATAGTTCAAGATCAGAAATTAAGAGGAAATTATGTGCAAAGGCCCTGGGTTATCGACTAACTATCAAATAGCAATTTAAATGTGAGAAAACAGCTATCAGAAGATATTAATAAATTTTATTCTAAATGTTGCAATTAAACATAATTTACCTACTCAAGCCTTTTTAAAGAATATGGGTTTCCATGTCCTATAATTTAATGAATTTCGGAATCTCTGAATTTTAGAACAAAAATATATTTTTAGAGAAATTAAAAAGACCAATAGAAAATTTACAAAACATCTTTGTGATAGCTTATGTTGATAAAGTCCCAGGAACTATAAATAATGTGTAAATATACATTTATAGTAACACAACATCATAAAAAATAACAATGCATATGAAGTCTGTAAATCTAGTATGAAAGAAATTAACAATATATTATTGGCATTTTGTAAACAATTAAATATTTCTAGCAATAAAATTAAATATCCCCATATAGCCTTTTGACTCCTAAATTTCATAAAATCCAGTCAAATTCCGCAGTGTAACAAATGGGTTCAATACATACATATCCAAATCGGGAAGAATTTTTACATAATCATGATTACAAGACACAATAAACAAATTTTAAAAGATACTCTGTGTTACAAAAAACAGCCATGATGTAATAAAGAAGGTTGAGCAACAAGAGGTATTTTCAGTGCATGGATTCTTCGACTTAAAGATTTATTTAATTCCATCAAAATAGAAATATATAATCCAGGTACTTTCAGCTGCATATGAGAAATATGGTTTGAATGATTACATTAGTTTGAAAAGTTCAATACACTAATCTTTATTTTGTAATAATACAGGAGAATTTTATTATTTTGGATAACAAACCCTACAAACAAATCCAAGGATTGCCTCAGGGTGGTCCAGCCAGTAACAGTCTCGCTAACTTGTATTTACACCACGCTATGAATCAAATCGAAGAAATGAAACCATCTTGCATCTTATTAAGATACATAGATGATTTTAATTGTTATAGGTCGCGACATTGAATTTAAACCAAACATTAATTTTATCCAGAATACCTAAAATTAATACAGACAAATTTTTTAACTCCAGCAAAGTTGAATTTTTAGATTTAGATTTAAATATTATTGACAACAAATTATATAGCAATATCTATGATAAAAGTTAAGCATTTAACTTCAATGTCATAAAGATACCGAACTTCAATAATAGCTGCTTACATATTTCAATATTTAGAAATATAATTTTAAATTTTTGGTTTATAGCCAATAATTTAACTACACACAATATTGATAAATGGGCAAACATCCAGAAATTATGATTTTTGTTGCATACAGAATGAATATCCCATCAACTTTGAGAAAATAATACATAGATCAAAAAATATTTCTAAAAATATTTTTGTGAACTCATAAATGCACAGATCCACCACACAACATTAGGTCCACAAAGTCAGCTTGTTAGTGGTCAGCTGTGAAGAATTTTGTGCATTCCACACACAGAATACATTATAGTATACACATAGACCAATATTTACACGACTACACTTTTAAAATTATTTATGACCAATCAAACGTTTATGACCAATCAAGCAACTTTTGGTATGCAATCTCGATTTGTGATCTAATACCAAAATGATTTGAACTCGCGAGATTATGAATCATTTGGATTGACATGGCATTTGGTTGTTGTGAGCAAAATATAGAGAGGTAATTGTATTAAATATGAGAGAAAAATCGTTCAAAATTTGTGAATGGAATTATTGATAGAATGCTTTTGGTGAGTTTCAATGATTTACGGCTATTCATTTATGAAAATAATTGGTTTTTAATTTGAACTCCGGATTTTTAGACATTTTTCTATCTAAGGATGAGTGCGTCATCTTTTGGTGTTTGAGAGTTCACTTACATTATGCAATTATTTGTTTTAGAATTTTAATATTTGTTTTAGAATTTTAATATTTTAATATAATATCTTTCAGAATACGATGGCGAATAGTTTAATTTTTCAGGTTTCTTGGTTTAATTTTAACTATTTAATTTTTAACTTTTAAATTTTTAATTTTTAAATTTTTGAGAACTGGATATTTTAAGATTAATTTACCAAGTTGCAATATGGGGAAGGTTGGCGCCATCAAACCAGTTAACTCTAATTTATCGGTCCTAAGTCCGAGGTTGCACTTGACTATTTTTTATATATTTTTATTTTATGTATTTTTTAATTTTGTTTGAAAACGTTAGAATTTTGACTTTCTATATTCGCCATTGTTATTCGGAAATGGGATTTTTATGCTATAGGATTCATTTAGTTTCAATATTTTTTTTTATATTGATTCCTGTGTTGTGATTGAATTATATATATTTAAATATATATATATATATATATATATATATATATATATATATATGTGTGTGTGTGAGTGTGTGTAATATCTCACATAAACTTTCCCTTGATGGATTTTTATTCATAATGGTCTTAAGCCTTCCAATACTTCATGCACAAAGTAATTTCTAGTTTACCCACATAACGAAAAATAACGAAAAACTTATACCCCCAAAAACTAAAACTTCAGCGTTTTCAAATGAAGGATGATGCAATCTTGAGTCACTCGAGTGTCTGGACCAATCAGAAAAGACTTAACCTGAAATCATATGATTTTATTTGCTTCCTGCTGTCCATCACTAAAAATTAGACGAAATCTCTAGAGCGAACAAATAATGTTTTTGACTGTCTTAAATGTGCTTGCGTTTGTCTATTTGTGTTTGTGATGTGTTTTTAGCACCACCGATTTACTTGAGGGTAACAAAAATGTGCATTTTAAAAAAAGCAACATGTTTCGTCGTGAGGCATATCAGTGAAACAAATGACTCTTAATTGATTCAATCAACAAAATGTATTATTTGAAACACCGGAAAATCACACACACACAGGCACGCACACAGACACACACATATGGTGTTTTTGTTTCTGCGTACATATATATATATATATATATATATATATATATATATATATATATATATATATATATATATATATATATATATATATATATATATATATATATATACAAATATATACATTCGCACTCATACCATATATAGCTTTAAATCTTAGCACTTTTTCTGTAACTTTTATCTAAATTACCCCCAAGATGAGGTAACCAATGGTTCTTTTCCATCAAATTTTTCAACGTATATATATATATATATATATAAGTAAACAACTCTTACAGAAATATTCTAACGCCTTTTACCATTATAAAAAATGAAAAGAAATTTAGTTTTTTGAATCTGTTTCAGGCATCTATATACGTAATGTTAAGCCAAAATCTCTGTTTTTTGCCTTGGAATCGAATGCCAGCTATTGGAGCAAACGACGAACTTTCCCAATGTTTAAACTGTGATGTGGTTATACCAAATGGTGCGAAGAATTGGAAATGGGTCGCGCACCATTACACAAACATCTGCTCCGCTCAAAAATGTCAAATGTCCTAAACGATAATAGTAAAAGGAAAGGGGAAATGTATGTGAGCATGCACATTGAGAAAAACAACTTTGCCATTGAAACACTCGTCAAGCACATTTTAGTTTATTACATTTCCCAGAATTTTGAAGAAAAAAGAAAGCTTAAACGCATCATAAATTTTGGTTAGTTTATTCTGAGATTACTTTTATTCAATTTATATTGTCATTCGTAATAATATCTAGGTATAATAATGAGTCACGCGATAAAGTAATTCAAATAATAATAAAAAGATTTACTTGGTCAGACATCTTATGCTTTTGTTATGGAATACTTGTATCAGTTCTTTTTTCTTAGCATATTTTTAATAACTTATTTTGTATCTAATCACGAAGCATTAAAATGATTTTTTTTTATTTTATGTGAGAGAAAATGCTTACGGTATCAATATTCATGAGGTATTTATTGTTAATACTTAGTGGATATTAAAATGTTCTTTATAATGCATTACAAGGGTTTAATATTTTTTTAAAGGTTAAAAAAAAATAAAACTTGCGGAGAAATTTTACAAACCTTTACGTTAAACACTGCATTAAATTTTCTCTATATAAATGTATGAACTGCAATTAAGTTGAAACATTTTAGGCCACTATCTTATAATATTTTATTGATACAGTTTTTTATTATGTGTGTTTTCTTATATATATATATAAGTTTATTTCCTTTTAACCTTAAGGTATATGAACACGTTCGGAGTACTTAATAAGAATAGCATACACTAAAATACCATGAATAAATATTAGGGATCAATACCAATAAATATTCATAATTAACCCACAATTTTTAAAACAAATTATCTAAATTTAAGAAAAATCTCACTTATAAGCTGTTTTAGCATTTTCATAATTTTTTGTTTAAAAACCATTAGAAAAAGTAGTAAACATTTAATTATATAAAAATAATACTAAAATATACTACGTGCATTTATCTAGGGAATGTACTGAAATTATAATGTTTTACTAAAACTTAAAAATTTCAGTGAGGATCATGAATAAATATTATAAGAAGTTGACATATTTATGAGGCCATTATTAAAATTACAGGCCATAACTAAAGAAATATCCCTGTAGTAACAGATGTTTTAACACACTTCCTCTATAAAGCAATGTAAATTTCAGGAAGAAAAAGATTTCCGAAGCTTATTCAATAATATTTTGAGTTACCAGAGTTGCCATGATAAATTTTGAACAATTCAAATGTTCAATTATGGTAGATTAAAGACCCAACTCCGGTTCTTCTAATTTTAAGTAATTAATTATAACTCGTCCTCTATGTAACGTAGAAATAAAATATAAGTGTTGTAAGGCCAATACATGCTTTATTAAATAAAATAAAACCATCGAAATATGTGTTTTGATCCAAATTGTTCCTTTCAACGTGTTTCGGATACCTTACATTCTTATAAAACATTTTAGGATTTATGTATTATATCAATACTAACTTTAATGTGTCTCAAACAAACGATTCTAAGTATATGAGTTACATATAAAATTACACCCCTTCAGTTCTTCGTGGAAAATCGGAAATACTTTCAGTCTTTTATTACCTAGGAGACGAATTTCAAACACAAATCGTCTTTTATTGCATTGTCAGCATATATCTTATTGTGAGAATAGTCTCATCAAGAATGAACTCATAAAATTCTTTTTCGTGTTTGTAAGCCAGATTGTCTGTTAGCTGGTTGATTTGAATTGACATCGCTCTTGAATTAAACAATGAACATTTGGCAACAGTCCACGATAAATTTCTAAGGGATTCCCTAGGGAGATATAATTCTTTTTTAATGGCATCACACTGCGGGGTGATATGCATGAGGTCCCTACCCTAAGAGATCAATGGACTCTTCCGACAGAAATGTCCCTTTCTAAGATTTAAATACTTTTCTCTCAATCCTCTATACTTTATGAGATAGTTATACATAACTTATTTTAGATTCAATCAAACTTTTTGATTAGGTAGCTAGTTCTAATTGTAAAATCATTCGACAACATCTTACACAAATTTAAGCCAGTATGCAATTGTTTTATTTGTTTCTGATAGTAAGAGTAGGAATTTTAAATGTATGATTATTATTATAGTTTAAAATGTAACTGAAATATAAATTACTAGTTCAGACATTTTAAATTAGATTTTAAAGAGATTTTTAATTATATTTTTGTCTTAAAGAGATATAAGAATAACCTTTGAATAAATTTTATTCTTGAAATTCATTTGAATAAACATGAGTTACTCCTTTCAAACGTAAAAAAATTGTAGTATTAAAATATTTACTACTTTTAAGTAATTATATATGTAAAATCTTTCTTATTCACTTATGTTTAAACATACGCAAGAAATATAAATGAGGGTTAACTAGCTGTATAAACTCAAACTGCGTATTGTTTAAAAAATTTTCAACGTGTCCTTAAATATCAAAACTAATTATTAAATTTTAATGAAACTCCGTTGTAATTAAGTTTTCAATCACTGTAAATAATTCATTTAAATTAAGAAATATGAGGCACACCACTATTTACTTTTATTACGTAGATAAAAAAAAAAAAATCAGTCTTAAAATATGACTTAAGAAACATAAAATATTTTTTTTATTAAATAAATTACTTTTTTTTCTTATTGTTTTAATAGAGTCACATCAAAAATTATTTCTCATCGACATTATTAACATAATATATTACCTAAGCAGATTTTAATTGCATGAAGTGGCAACATCAGTATTTCTAACATTTTAATATTAGTAGAAATAAAATGAAATTACTAGATTAGGGAAAAAAAAAAATAATTACGAAATAATTAAGAAGAAATAATTTCTATTATACAAAATTTGAATTGCTTCGTAAAGATTTATTCTATCCCCTCAATGCCGTCGTCCACTGAAGAGGAACTAAACAGCCCTTTTAAAAATTGCCGCCAACTTGCCCAGAATTTTTTAGTTTTCCTTTTAGCAATTTGGGGCTGCAAAAAAAACTTTGTTGAAGGTTTTTAGTTTTAGCTTGTTTTTGTTTACGTTTAAATGAAGATGGTATTTTCCAAAAAAAACTTCACCTTTTCCAAGCAAAATTTTTATATTCTTTTTGTTGTACGTGAAAATTATTAAAAAAAATGGTTTTCGTATGATATTATTTAAATTTATATAAATCTAACTTCCGATTTATAACGCCATTGTTTCTGTCTCACCTGCAGGATATTTTGTGTCAGTAATATCTATAATTCATTCGATTGGAGACTACAATTAGGACACATATTTCTATTTAGCACATATTATTATAAATAATTGGATTAATTTTTGGTTATTTATATTTAGAGCTAATTTTTGTTTAATTCTAAATTTGAAAATGGCAATATTGTGATTTTATTTACGCTTTATTAAGTCAAAAAATAAGTAAGACTTAGAGTAATAATTCAGAGTGTTGAAAATAATTAGTATAATGACAGGTATCCCACCAATTGATTTATTAGATACCTTCACTACAAAACTCAATGTCAAAGAACAAGGAAATTAAAAAAAAAAACAATATACTTTGTAATGTTCAATTCAAAACATACATTGAAAAAAAAAATCTAAATTGAAGCTCTTGATGAAAAAGTCAGAAACGATAATCAAGTCTGTGGAAGAAATTAGTTCGCAATAAATCAATGGCTCTTGCTTTTTCTACCCTAGGAAAACAGCCCCCAGAATGCACAAAGTTGTCCAAGTGAGATAATGATAATTTTTTTATGGATCGGCCATCCATAGAGGAAAACTGTAATTTGTACGTGGGGGAATGGATTTCATTGATCTTGTTACCTCAGAATTTGTAGCCCGACAAAAAAAGAGACCATCACAGTTACCATACACGCCATGGTGTTAGCGATAGCAGCGAGTTGAATTGGGTATAGACGACACAAGGTAATGTCGGGTGAACCAAAACCTGACTATCTTGCATCCAGAATAGAGATACCTGTTTATCAAAAGAATGCCACACATCAAAATGTGGTACAAGAGAGCCACTAAAACCGAAAAAGAAAAGGAATGCAAAAGTATTTTTTCCATCAAACCATTGGAAGAAGTAAAATTTGCATTTTCGGGAAATTCCTTAAACGTCATCAAAATACTGTATAAAATACCTTGCTGTTTGTCAAACCCAGTATTGATGAAGCGTCCCAACCTATGTACCCCTTTACATGCAAGATCTACAGTTATCAAATTATTTCATAACTTATAAAACTGCAACAGATATATTTTATATCTTTTTGAAGTTTCCTATCCTAATTTAAGTGGGTTTATATGTCTTAAAAGAAAGGAAAATAGTTCACACACACATATGCAATATGTTTAATGCTAAGCGATTCCACTTTCCACAGTTCGAAAATAAAACGTTAAATTGAGATAAATGAAACATTTTGAACATGATGATATCATTTTATCTTAATGTATCCCCCAGAAGATACTAATAAAATTAAAATATTTTGGTAATATTTTCCAGTATTTTTCCATGTATTTAGAATCAACTATTAAAAAAAATAAATATTATGTTTCAAAATTGCTCTTGGGTCTGAAGAAGTTGATTTCAATCAACCCAAGTGAGCCTTAAGGTTGCATTTTATTCATTGTGGAATTTAAGATTTACTTTATTTTGTCTGAATTATATATTCCATGTCAAAGAGATTTACTATGTGATACCCCGTGGCGCGGGTATCATCTCCTCATCCACGCGACCTAGATTTGTAGGAATAAATGATTGAGATCACCCAAATTATCCATGATAAATCCAATTTATTATTATCTAAATATATATTGATCAACGGAACACAAGTCTTACTGGAGGGATATGATCAGGAGTGATACTACGTAATTATCAATTCTAAGTAAACAGCGCCTGGGAATTAATCCTATTTTATGAAAGTATCCTAAAATCCTTATTCCCCCTTAGATTCCTTAACACACTAAAATTCCCTTCTATAATACACTTTTTAATTAATTTCTTACCCAAAATCTCCCCGGTATCAGCACCTCAGCTTTCAGTCTCTTCTTCTGTTCTATTCTTCTACTATTCATCTATTAGTACTCTTCCATTCAATTACTATCCAACTTCTATTCTACTATCCGACTATTATCTGGCTTCTATTCGACTAACTCGCGAATGCTAAGGCTCCTAATCACTAATCTGCATATCGCGGTTTCTTCTTGAGAGGATTAGATTGAAACAATGCCATTCTGGCCCCAAAGATTCCCCAAGAGGATTGGTGAGAAGGTGCGATAAACCCCGTCACAACTATTATACACTATATCACTCTATAAAAACATTTTACAAAATTTGGTTCAAATAAATTGTTTGTTAGTGTCATATAATTTACAGAAACACAATGATTTTGGTGACAAACCCAGTAATAGGGAGTTACAATCAAAACTTACGAGGGTGATACTTGAATTGGCAACCAATTCTTCAAATTTCCGCATGACGCTCTCCCTCACTACGAACCAAGATGCAACGTGCATCAGTCTTTCTTGGTGTCAGGAACTGAATCTGTGACTCGATAGAAATAAGGCATTTCACGACTTTGTGACCATAACCCCTCGGCTACTAAGGCCACAAGCACAAGAAAATATTTATAAAAAATATGAAATTATAAAAGATTTTCTTTCAGTGAATTAAACTATTCATAAATAAATGCATCCCTCATTATCTTAAGAATCTTGTCCATTCTGAAAGTACCTGACACACACTTTAAGACTAAGAAATAAAAATTTTTACTCACTTCCATTCGAAATTAATGGAAGGGAGTTCAATAAATTTAATTAGAGAAAACACAGCACTCTTAATTCACAATAGCTTGTTTTACAAACCAAGGTCTAAGATTAATGTAACGATATCTCTAAGATACCCAATGATGGGAGGGCCAATAATCAATATTGCATTCTGTCTGAGAAATGCAAATCCTGGTACTTAAAATAAATCTAAATCGACGGGAAGACATCGTTAGTTGTAAGCATTTTACTTATTCTCTCCAGAATTGCCTTCCTTAATTACTTCGCACAATGGACTGTCCTTGAGACTTAGACACTCCTCACTATATATTAAGTTTTCTGAATGGGAAATGCTTAAATGGTTCCTCTTTGTGGGCGAGGAACTGTTTGTTATTTTAGAAAGCGGCACCTGCGACACTTTCCGAGTGGGAATTATTCCGGTTCGGGTCGGAAAGGATTAGCTCCCTGTCGTTTCTCAGAGAATAAAATGGGTAATTGAGGTTGAGGTAGTGAGACAGTATTGTGGGCACCGAAGTTCCCAAAAAATAGGCCAAAGAGAGGGAGAGATCTAGGCGAGCAGCTGGGATAAGGGATTTCATTTCAAAGTACAGATGACAAGGATAATTACCTGAGTGTCGGGAGTGAAAGAATGGCCCACACTGAAACAACATCGATTGGCGGAAACAACGCGCTGAGGTAGATTATTAATGCGAGAAAAGCAGAGAATATTGCTTGGGAATTGTTAAAATTCCCTCAAATACAAATCAATCAAAACCTTTCAAAATATTCATTAGAAAAATAAATTCTCTTTTAAATGGAAAGGGTTTTCCTTCATCTAAAAACATCAAAAATAGGTTTTCAGCAGATTTTAAAAATTTTAAATTTTCTTTTCCCGGGTTTGGGTTTTTTTCCCTTGCTGCTAGAAAACTAAATTAATTTATAAGCATGACTATATTATCTCAAGACATGGCTTGTTTATTTTTAATGTATATTTACAGTCCTTTTTTTTTTCTCAATTACATTTTCTAGAAATATTTCTGTAATAATTCAAAATTTAACCACAATTCGGGGGGTTTTTCTTATGCCTCATTTTAGTTTATTGTGCTTTTCTAATTAAGAATTTTTTAACGTTTTAAAATGGTAATTTTAAGTAAAGTTATTCGGTGAAGGAAAATATTAAATTATTTCTGAAAAAAGATTGCCGTTAGCTGAAAGTTTTGTTGCAATAATCAGTACATTTTTCTAATTTATAAGTGTTGAAAAGTAATTACTTAGGTAAAAATATACTTAATATTAAATGCTATAAAATGCGAGTGTTATGATTGTTATCTTTAGTAATATTTGAAGAAATTTTCCCCTTTTTTTTTTTCCCAAGCCCACAAGCATTGGAAAAAAAAACCAAAAAATTTTTTTTAAATTTTAAAATTTTACAATCTTTTGCTCTTATCAAAATACTAAAACATCCTGTTTTTGATCTATGTAGTATTGCTATATTTCTATTTATTTCTCTTTGCATTTTTCTATTTACCTTAATTTAGTATATGATTTTTTTTTTTATATATATATATATACATATATATATATATATTCCTTTTTATGTGAATTTTTCAAAAATATTGTAAAATATTCTGTAATAAATTCATGTTTTTTATAAATAAAAATTTAATAACCTTGTTTGTATAAAAATTACGTATATTCGCGTAAATACTTGGAATGTTTTTTGCAAATATTGAGATTTATGTAATTATATGGATGACAATTATATTAGATAAGTAATTCAATTAAACTTCATATGCTGAGTATTATTAAATTCTATATTAAGCTACAATGAAAAAGTAAGCTGTTAAAAATAAGATAAAACTTGCTTGCCTAGCTTGTAACAATTTTGAAAAAAACTTTAATGGGGTATTTTAAAAGAAAATTTTTTATCTCTAGATGTTATGCATCCTATATGATATCCTGATTCGAATCATGGAGTTAAATTTTTAATTCCTCTTAACTTTTCAACCACTCACATACTAAGGGTAATAATTTATGTTATACAAATTATATTACAAATTGTTAAGGCTAATTTATTTATTTTGGTTTTTTTAGATATGAATGAAACCCCGCTATGGAATTTTAAGGGAAAAATGATTACAAAAGATAATTTTTTTACTTATAGTACAACTTGCATATAAAGGATTTTCTTTACACCGATATATATAACAAGATATTTTTTTTACTTGTATGTAATTAGAAATATTTTTTCTACAAGGATTTATCACTTTTCAAAAAATATAGTCACGCAAAAGCGGAATTGTTTTTTGTAAAAATATAAGTATATACATACCCTTACTGAAATTATACAAGTGGTGTTCAAATGAAGTGGTACGAAATGACACTGTGGGGAAAATGAAGACTTTATTCAAAGTATACACCATAGGTCTGAGCGCAACGATCCCATTGATTAACGAGTCGAAGGATTCCTTTTTACCAGAATTCCCGTGGCCGTGACGAGGCAGTCCGTCACAGCTTCCTTGAAATCGTCAACTGAATTGAAGCACTTCCCTGTCAAATGTTTTTGAGGGGACCAAAAACATGGAAACCCCTGGGCGATATGTTCAAGTTGTAGGAGGGATAGTCAAGCTACTCCCACTTGAACTTGTTCAGTTCCACGCGACAGAGAAGAAATGTGGACGCGCATTTTCATGAAACAGAACCACACCCTACGTTGCGATGAATAGTGGCCGGTTTAAAACCCGCTGTCATAAATCGAATAACGCTTGAGCTGGTCCTAAGCCGTCGATTAGCTGGTATATATATACTGGAGCACCCGACCCTCTCAGACTTTTATATCTTGTCTGGATAAAATTAAGGTAATGTTAAAGGATTTAGTTTCCAATTTTTAAAAGTTAATAAACATTTAAATTTAGAGATACTTTTTTAAAATTTTAATATGAGGAAAGAAAAATTTTTTTACAAATCTTGAATATCAGAAAAATTATAATTCTGAAGTGCAAACTGGCTTGAACCAGTAGCAATAGAACAGGAAATTATCTTTTTCTAGCTTGGCCAATGGTGACTGGAGAATGATTGGATTCCTGACCAATGGGATTACAGCTATTCGTGGGTGAAGTAGACTGAGAAAAAGTGTAAGACGAAAGTTTCACTCATTTCACCCTTGTAGCGAGAAGGAGCTCTCTCACTAGTTATTACGTTAAGAGAGTGACTGCGGCCCAGGAGAGGAGCACCAATGACAGCACAACCGAAAGATGCTCTCTAATTGGTAGTTGGCTCTAATTCGATAAAAAAAACAGTCGAACTTTTATTTAGTTTACCATTGAACTTTGCAATGTAAACGTCATCATGTATTTACACTCACTGCCTTTTCAACTGAACGGGGCTCTTTATAAGAGCCTTTGCCACCCATCCGGTTTTTAGTGGGTTTGTGACACCGGGCTGAGATGTTTTAGGGGCCCGGGCCCCAATCCCGGAAAGGAGGCATGGATGTTTGTAAATGTATAGTGTCTTCGCGGCATGGAGGTACTATAAATAACCGTCAGGCCGTTAGTCTTTTCGTGAAGATTTTGGATAGGGGATGGGAGGCCCGTAATCACCCCTAGGGTGTTTTCCCTCAAAATTGGGTTGAACCTAACAAAATCGTACTGTCACCTGCATGGTGCTCAAAGCTAAGGCTAACGACAGGCTTAACAATCCAGCCCTACGCCACGATGAATTTCGTGAACCTTGATATGATGTCACTGTTGATCAGAGGGTATATGTACCAACAACATAAGAGCCTATGCTTCCCTCTGCGCATGCTCCGATCCACGTCGGACACTCCATTAACATCACTAGATGTCTCGCAATATTCTCCTATCGCGGAAGTAGACAAATATGTTAACGATTGCGTTGTTAAGAAGTTCCATGCCTTTTCATTTGAATACACCTTGTATGTACTATTTGCTTTCTCTCTCTCTCTCTCTCTTTTTTTTACTTTGAATCATCATAATCGAATCTTATAAAAGTTGACTATTCTAATTTTTGTTCTGAATATGAAGAATATTTACTTTTATTAGGAATTTAAAATTTACCGTTATAATTCCCGTATTATATTTTGCAGGCTTATAATTTTTTTTGTTTCAAAATTATTCAGAAACAACATCACAATGTCTTTTTATTGCAAGAAAACCATTTGTGAGTGAGTAACTGATTTTTAAATGATTAGATATTTCCTTTAAAAAGATCTCTTTAACAGTTAATCTTTGAAAAATTTGTTTCAAGTAAAATGTACGTGTTAAGTTAATATAGTTATAGACACATATATAGATGTATAAATTAGCTATATTAAGTTTCCTTAATGCCTGTGAATTTTGAAATTTACTAAGTTCAGCAAATAGTTTTACTTAACGTATTTTTTTTTGTGCTGGAATAGTTGATAGCTTAAAAATTTATTTTCTCACTCACGCTTTACAGCTAATAGAATTTGATATAGTCCAATTTTAAAAAAAATGTAACTGTGTTTAGAATTAAGATAATTGCATTCAGTTAATTCTATTAACGTATAAATGTATTGATATAGTTGTAAAAGGAATGCTATATTCTTTATAATTTATACTGATCAATTGATAAGTAGTTAGTTTAAAAATAAAAATAAATAAGGTGTCTTACAGAATTTCATAAGAAAACCATATTAACCAAATACAGGCATTTAAAGAATATAATGAAAATTTAAATCCAGAAATACTTGTTCGATTCTATCGTAAATATAAACATATCTTTTGTCATGAAATAACATTTGAAATGATCGAAAAAATCAGTAACTTGAATTTAAATAAATATGTCCTTAAGCAGAAAATAATAATTAAGTTTGTTGCAATTTTCTTAAAATTATTTTTCCTTATTTTTAAATTAAATATTTGTTTAAGATTTTAAAAATCAAATATAAAAATGCCTTTTTTGTAAAGGAGAACTACTATCAAGCATAAGAAATAGAAATGAGCTAAGAAAAAGAAATTAAGTACAGAAAGTTAGCAAAAACAGAGCTGTTTTTCCACGAGAATCACAATGAAAATTCAAACATTTGTTACAGAACAAACTTCCCGATTTGGTCATCGTAAATCAGTGTTTCTCAAACTGTGAGGCTTGCCCCCTAGGGGGCCGTGATAACCCTACAATGGGGGTGGAAGCATATCGAAAATAAAAGGTTTAAAAAATTAATTTGCTGGAACTAAGTAAATAAAAATACTTTCTGACATATAAAAAAAATACTCATTTACATTGATGTAATTTATATATATCAGCTGGCTATAAAGTTTCTACTTTGGTACGTTCATTAACTATCTGATCCTATAACTAAATAAATAAAAAAAAGATTATTTATTTATTTATTTATTTATTTTTTGATTTGCTGTACTCCCACGATGAGAGATTTTTTTATTACGTTTTTTTTAAACCTAAAATAATACTCTTTCAGAAAAAAAAAAAAAACTCAGACCTAAAGAAAATTTTAGGAAGATAAGAAATTCTTCACTGTAATTATTATTGAATTGCTGTTAGTTGTAGAAAGAAAAGTAAAAGACTTATTCAGAAAGCAGATTTGCGTCAGTCATCATATCGTTTTCATCGTTTCACCTTAGAACTTATTGGTATGATTAGTTCTGTCCCTTCTATTACGTTTTTGTTTTTCATTTAGGGAAGTTGTAAATAATGTATTTCTGTTCCATGTGGAAGAGTTATATGATATTTGGAAAAGCACAGCGATCACTTTGAAGGATTGATTATTTGGCTAAAATTTATTTTTGGGGGTATTCTAAAACATATAAAGCATGATGAAATACGCATTTTACTCAATTCTTTCTTTAGAACTAACATCCATATTTTTATATTGATTACACTTAAAACCCGGGAGAGGTAGCACTGGGCTCAAAATTAAAGGACAGCAAAACTACAATGATTTGAACAAAATATGAAGGTTTTGCTTGCAAATATTATTCCTGTAATGCTAGTGAAAAGTGTCTGTGATTTGTGTTCTTTATTAAGGTTACCTACGTTTGAAACATTTTAGTTCAGTTTTAATGGATCTTTTATTAAATTATCAAAGAAAAAATGAAAAGTGCTTGAAATTAGGTAAGTATACTTTCTCTTAGTTACATTTTTCACTGGAATTATGATTTTATCGAGTACAATAAGAATAATTGCAAAAATAAAAATAAAAAATAAATAAATAAAAAAATCCATTGGGGTGACTTAGTCACTTTGGGCTATTATAAACGTTAGTATCGAGTGCGCGCCTGCTCTCCCAGGTTATAATATTTTGAAGTCTTCTTGCTTCAAATATTAATGCCAAATGTGATGGATATGTTAGAGAGTAACATACACTAGACTCTTTTTCTGATGGCATTTATACTCTTAGAAATGGATGATGGAGGAAATAAATTTTTAATTAAATATCCGTTTGCAATATGTTCCAATTTAAAAATTAGAGTAAAGAAAAATAACAATAATTATCCTATTACTTAATAGTAATTTTCTTAAAATAAATATCGCTTAAAAGTAACAAATACGAAATTTAATATTTGTCTTGTTAATTTCTACGGTTTATAATTAAGATCATATTGTAGCTTTAGCACCAAAGCATATTATTATTGTATAAGGGGGGCGCGATAAAAATTATGATTGAAAATTGGGTTGCCCAATAGTGAAAGTTTGAGAAGCACTGTCACTAAGCATATCACTAATAATATAATATAGACTTGAACATTGTTTGGAAGTTTTGGTCTTCTAACTAGCAGAGCAACAAAGAATGAAAATCTCGGTGCTAAATCCAGGCTATACGCCATATCATCAAGCACAGATAATCAGATATTTTTATATATTTCCAGAAAAGGATATTTTGTAACGATTGCTTAAAGTAAATTACTCATGCAACTCTCTTATGGTAAATCTCCATTTGTGTCGATATTACTTTGTGATCTCGGTGAATGAGGTCTTTTACGGAGACAAATGGGCGACTTTCTATACCTTCAATGTGAGTTCGATTCACCCGTCTTAAAATTATCTACATAACTCACACTCAATAGTAATATTCGTAAATTTTTTACTGTATAATTGACCCATTTTTTGCATATTTTTTGTCGCACTGTTTCCTTCTACAAGAAGAAAGCAAACAAAACGATTCAATTCCCATTTGGTCGTAATATCAATTGTATAAGTCAAGTTTACGAGTCTATAATTTAGCTCAAACTGGAGAGCTGGCTTCGGTAGTACTAGAGGTTATGATTAAAAAGATGTACAATCATTCAAAAGACCACCACCTTTTATAATCAGAGGTTAAGAAAAACAGATGTCATAATTGTCAGTAAAAAATAGTTAGATAATATATATTAGGTTGGGGAAAAAGAAATCCATTATTTTTTCAGTAGATGGCTGTAGTGTCGATATCTCGTGAAGTATCGATCAAACAATTTCAAATTTTTTGCTCATTGCCAAGAAATTCCCCACTAAAAATTATTTTGCTTTTTTTTTTTTTGTTTGTGTGGTCCATTCAGTTGTGAGTTACAGGGTATTAAAAAGGGAAGTCAACAAAGAGAAAATTCGGTTCTTTTTACAGTTTTTCTTAGATAAAGGCGAAAAGGCAAGCCAGGTGGCTGAAATTGCGAATGGTGTTTATGGTGCCGATACTGCAATAGCTAATTACGTGCAATTTTGGTTTCGTCGATTCCGTTCAGATATTTTTGATGTTAAGGATGCACCTCGCACAGGCAGGCCCGTCGTCGAAAATGTCGATAAAACCACAGAAATAATCAAAGTTGACCGGTATGTTGGTAATCGTAGCATTGCCCAGGAGTTAAAGATTGATCATAAAGCAGTTTTCAGCCATTTGGGCAAAGTTGGATTAAAAAAAAAAAAACTCCATGTTTGGGTGCCACACCAATTAACACCAAAAAACATGATGGATCAAATTTCCATCTGCGCAGCCCTGGCCAAACGGAATGAAATCGACCCATTTCTTGAACGGAGGATGACTTGGGATGAGAAATAGGTCACATACAACAATATGGTGTGAAAACGATCGTGGCCACCGTGCGGTGAAGCAGCTCAAGCGGTTGCCAAACCAGGATTAACGGCCAGGAAGGTTCTACTGTGTATTTTGTGGGACCGGTAAGGAACCATTTATTAGGAGTTGCTTCCCCATGGCCAAAAACTAAATTCAGATCTCTACTGTCAACAGCTGGACCGTTTGAGGCTAGCGATTGACCAGAAAGGGCCAGAATTGACCGACAGAAAAGGAGTTGTGTTCCTTCAGGATAACGCCAGGCCACACTCTTCTGCAGTGACTTTCTAGAACCTCAGGGAGCTTGGTTGAGAAGTTTTAATACATCCACCATATAGTCCGGACCTAGCACCAAACGATTATCACCTTTTTCACATTTCAAAACTTCCTAGGTGATAATAAATTGCAATCAAGAAAAGATTGTGAAAATCTATTACTAGATGTTTTTGCCAATAAGGGTCATGGCTTCTACGAGAGAGGCATTATGAAGCTACCTTTTAAATGGCAATAAGTTATACAACAAAACAGTGCATATTTGTTCCAAACTGGACAATCGGAACAGTTACACCGAAAAAGTTATATCTAATGATTTCTTTTTTAGTGTAACTCAATTAGTGTGGAGAACACAAATATTTTTATTTTTTTATCCATGAAAATATATTTTAATACATTCAATTCACGATAATGAAGAAGAAACTAATAAAAAATAAATAAAAATAATTAATGAAGCTACATTTCTGAGTAATAAAAATAATTTTTTAATGATTAGTGTGATGTAAAGGTACTATTTTCCAAATATGTAAAAAATAGAAGAAAAAATAATGGAATGATATTTGGATGCGGAATTTTTTAAAAGGAACTTTTTATAGATAACATATGCTTTTGCTAACACTAAAAATATAACTATAATTTAAAAAAAAAATATTATTGTTTCTTAAATAGAGAGTTATACAAAATTCTCTCATACCAGTATCTTTACAAAATCAATACGTTATTCGGCAAATCATTAAAGCAATAATTTTAATAATATTCATGAATTAAGAATAAAATAAAATTGAATTTTTTTTATGTCCTTGAAGCAAAATAATGGATTGAATAACTGCGCCATGCTTACAATAATAATAATAATAATTAATGCATTAAGTATGACACCTTATTCTACTAACCAATTCAAAGGTAATCATCAGTTAATAGCTACAAGAATATATTTTCTGAGATATTTTTATGGATTTATCAATAGACTTATCAAAATAAATATACCTTAAAAGTATAAATTCTATTTAATAAATATTTTCTAATAATTTGATTGTTATAATATTTTTATTCGGAAGGTATTTATCAAATAATTATAATTGTTACCTATTTTCACAGATGAAAATTATCTATACATTTCTACATTTGATGATTGAATTAATGTTGACATGTTAACAATAGTCATTTCTATGTACAATAAGAAAATGTTTTACTTTATACAACATAGCAATGGGGAAATTATATTTTAGGCTACACATGCATACATATAAAAACAAAAACATTACACAAATAATGTCATTGCATTTTATTTTAAAAGATAGTTTACCAAAAGTTATGTATTTATAACTATATTTTTCTATTTCCTTTATCCATGAAATGTCTACATCAAATTAAAGAATATTATTGTAGCCATTTTAAATCCATGACTTGAAGAGACCTTTACCATTTTTTTTTTCAAAATGTCATTCTTCGTAGGCTTTTGAAGACTGAATGCATAAAATATACACGGTAATGCAAATTAAACATTATAGACACCTTAAATAATGATATATTTAAATAGTTTTATTAATTTATTAATGAATATACGTAAATAGTATTGTGTATATTTATACATATATACAGTTTTTGTATTTCCTTTGTAAACCTTTTAAGTTTATTAATTGATGAGGCCGTAAGCGTATATATAATGTAATATTTGATGTTGAAACAATGAACATTGTATTAATATTGACATATATAATTAATTAATGTTAGGAATATTTTTTCAAAGAGAACATAATTTAAATAACAGGGGGGGGGATGTAAAAGATTGAATAGTAAAAGGACGTAGAAAGTTGGAAACGAATTATAATGAATAATTAAAAAAAAATGACATTAATATTGTATTATTGACGAGTACAAACGTAAATATTTTTATATTACACTGGAAATTCATCAGTTTCTAGGAATTATTTCAAATACAAACCAATTTATACAAATTAGAAAGCTTATATTAAGTTTTAAAGGAGAAAATATACATGCACCAATTTAAAAATAATAGATGAAACATTCATATATGGTAGGATAACTCTTTTTTTTTAGAAAAATAATTTCAAAAGTAATTTCTTGAACGTATCCACTGCCCCAAATGGGCCGAATCCATAATCGAATCTAATTCATCTAATTTTTTTAATTTTCCATCTCTTATTCGTTTAAAATCTTATTTCTTTTCTGTAATGTAGTTAATTTTTTTAAAAAAAAAAAAGTACTGAATACGAAAATTAAAAATATTTTTTAAACATTTTACTCAGAAAACAATAAACATTAGCTTAAAACATGAAATTTGAAAAAAAATGTTTTAAACTGCAGCTTATTTTTTTTATAATTTTAATGCCAATCATTAATTACAGTCAAATACTTAAATTTTTTGCATGAGTTCAAATTTAAAAAAAATATAGATGTATATATACTATATACTAATAAGTAATCGGGCACCTGTGATAAAAGAGATAAGCAAAATCGATTCATAATCAATAGTTGGTGACCCCTTCACCTGAGAAAATTACAGCCTTAATCCACCGGAGCATGATTTCCACAAGTGTTTGGATAGTAGAAAGTGGTATTTTCTTCCACTTGGCTTCTGGAGAAGGTATCACTAACTTACAATTCCAATGCAAGTTCATTCACCGATTTTGGATAGTTGCTGCACTCCTTAATTCGGTGATCCAACTCGTTCCAGAGAATTTCTATCGTGAATTCACGTCTCTCATTGTCATCATACCAATTCATGGTGAAACTCCCAACATGAGACGTGGAGTTTTCATCCTAAACGCAACAATGATGCAACCCATAAAATTGACACATCATTTGAAGCACATTGTTGTCTAGCATAGTGTAGTTGGAGTTGATATTGTGCTTACCAATTATTGGGATCAAGGGTTCCAGTCCATACCACAAGAAACATTCCTTGAGCATGCTTCCATCTCCGCCAAACTTTACTGCAGACACAATGAATTGTGGCAAAGGGCATCCAGTAGGCATACGCCAAGCGTAGATTCTGTCATTCTTCTGATAGATATTGAAGCTTGATTTCTCACTCCAGAGATTCTGTTGCCACTCATCCACTGTCCAATTTCGAAGAGTCTAGCCCCACCTCAACCGAGGAGCTTGGTTTGATTTTGTAATGAAAGGTTTATGGGAGGCAGCAAGACTTTGGAAACCAATCAAATGCGCTTCCGAACGGATGGCATTTATCAACACAATAGTCCCGGATGATTGTTGGAACTTACGGAGGATGTGGTACATTGGTTTGGTGTGGTGTTTCTGAATTTCTTTGGACATCACTCCTCGGTCTCTTATCTCTAAGTTCTATGGGTCTGCAGGGTCAAGGCATATTCCAACAATTAAAAGTCAGATTCCACTTTTTTATTCACAATGGCTATAATCGATTTTCGAATGCTTAACTCACTAGATATATCCCCTAAGGATCGGCTATTTTTATGATATCTGATAATTACACACTTCCCGAAAAAAGACATCTGGTTTTCATGGTACCTTTCATACAGTTAATATAAATGCTGTTTCCTGCACGATATTCAGGTACAGAAAGCGTGACGTAGATCAGGACGGCAGATATCTTCATTTGCATGGGTGTCTAAATACTTATAGGTAGATAGTATATGTATAGTTTTTTAAAAAATAAATATATAAATGAATATGAATACGAAATTGTACACCTTAATTGTATTTCTTTGGTAGAATCGAATTTCTATGCTGACAATTAAGTTGTCCGGTACCTGAATGGTCTATAATGCACATTCATGGAAAGAAGACTAACTGTTCGCTGAGGGAAGCTAGTAAAACTAGTAATGCTTTATCAAACTAATATTTGGAGTTTGATTGTATACTTAACTCGTTTGAAACCTTATTCCTCTTGATCTGTGTCAGCAAGATTAGCTTGGTGAAGTACAGTAGTATCACCCATTAGTTTGAAGTCAGCACTAAAGTCCAAGAAGTAAATGTTAGCAACAAACAGAGAAATTATAGCCGAATTCTATGATTCCACATCCTCTATAATTATGCATTTCAACAATGTTAGAATAGAGGTATCTTGTTTTCGTTAGACCAACACGTAGCCTGAATTAATCTCCAAAGAAAAGTGAAAATCGTCTCCTAAGGAAACATAAGCTCAAAGTTAGTTAATGCAGGAATGATTTTTTTTTACCCAACATGAGAAAGGACTTAACAATTAAGTTATATTTTATGTATCATTTAGTTATCAATAAAGCGAGTCGCTACTTGTCGTAGTTTATATAAAACTTATTTGTTATCCACTTTCCATTTTTTTAAAAAAAATTACACTGCACTTTTGTAGGATAGTGTGTTACATACTTATCTTTATTTGTTTGCATAGAGAGCTTAAAAAGATTATTATGATTATTTTGTGTTGAAAGTGTACAAAAGATTTCACAAATTATCTTCTAAGGATATTTTTACTGCAACTCACATATTATTTTACAAGTGGAAGAATATTCCTGAAATTATATGTTATAAATACTTTAGGTTAAACTAATTGTAATCCAATCACATGTTTCTGTAATTTAAAATAAAATTATTTATAAGGAATCCTATTTTATTTTTAATGACAAAATTTCTGGCGAATGCATAAAAGTGACATTATTTTCAATCTGGTATAATTAACTTTGCAGTTCTAAATAACTACAGGATAGTAGACAATAACTCTACCACAGATAATTAAATGTGTAGTAGAAATGTAGCTCATAGTATTATGCCACATTTACAAATTAAATATTTTAAATCTGCACAATTAAGTTTTATTTCAATAGATCATTCTATAATTTATGAATTGCATTTCCAAGAAGATGCAAACCACCAGGAGAATTATTTTTGTTTTTTTATTAAATATGAAACAATACCAATGTTTAACAATTGTCAGTAATCAGGTTCAGTGCTTTAAAAAAATGAAAGATTAAAAATGAACCATTAAAAAGGAAACAAAAGTGGGAAATAAAGCACTTGTAAAATAAATCAGAATTTCCGAACCAGTAGAGTTGCAATTGTATTTCTCTCCTTCATTGGAAAGTAATAGCATTTTCCATTGTAGATGATTTTACGGTTCTAATTGTTTTCTATAGTACCAGAAATATTATATTCTTTATTACGATTTGTTCTTATTTAATATTTCTTATGATAATTATTTACTTTCTTTTTCTAGTGTATGGATTGTAAACACTATTTCTTATTAATGTCGTTTTTCTAATTTAAAAAGGGAGCTAGTTATAAAAATTTGAAGTTTTTGAAAGTGTTTATTGTTTTATAAGAGGAAAAAATATTTAAATGCTGAAAAGAGAGAGATTGAAAAAGTGCCTATGATTTTAAGTGGGAATTTGAGCTAATACTTTACTCTTTGAATTTCACCACCATGTTGGTTACGAATTTGAGACCTAAAAATATTCTACATGATGATCTTTGATGGAATCAACAAGGTTGTCAAGATATTCGTTATCCTATACACCCGTGATTATGACAATTATCAGAAGAAAACAAGCTAAGCAGAAATTCGTTAACGAACTTTTTAGTCATGTTTTAAATTTTAGCGTGAGTGAATCCACACCCAGTACTTTAGGTGGTCTGAAAGACCACCTGCCTGAAAGTAACATAAAATCAGTGGCAGTTGTTAAATCTGTCTAAGCTATAGCTAAATTCTTGTCACTATCGAAAATAAAATTTAAAAAAAAATAAGTAAAAAAAAGAGCAGAAATATTTCTTAGCAAAATTCAGTTTTATTTTAAGAATAATAAAGAATAATATATTTTTCTTTGAAGCGAAAAAATGAATCTCTTATTGGTAAGAAAAAAAAAGAAACCAGAAAATTTAATTGTTTTGTACAGGATATAAGAAATTACATGAACATTCAAAACTTAAATTTTCAAGATACCGTTTACTTAACAAACCTGCTGCTATTAAGAAATATTACATATTGGCTTACCACGAATTTATATATTTTTCCTTCGCAGAACATACATTCTACACAAGACTTTTTAGGGATTTGATTTTTACTTAGATTTATTGAAATTTAAACAATCATTCCCGATGTTTTCAATTTTCTTCTGTGTAAGGTAAATAGAACATATAAGTTCCTTTTGAATGGAAAAGCCATCGATAGTGATACCACTTAAGTGACTCAAAAACAAATGATAATAATTTTAGAAACGCATGTATCTCATTGATTTTCAAATAATCTTAGAATTATGTGATATGATGTGTCATGCCAATAAGAGAAACTCGTAAAAACGACAGATTTAAAATCTTGTTCTCACTTCAATGATCTTTGGCATGTGACCCGATTAAGTCTCAACAATAAAGTATGCAATTCGTATATACTTTTTTAAGGGAAGGGAATATTTATTAATAGAGGTTGTAAAATCTGTGAGATTTCACTACAGCATTAACTTTAGATGACAACATTGTGAAGAAATTGTTAATCTCAGGACAAGATTTCGATTGTTTTTTTTTTTTTAATCGATGATTGGCATTATTTGTATCTTTGGACAATGGTAAAAAGATAACGCAATGTTCACCTGCTGAACACTGATGACTTTTACTTTTCAGAAAGTAAGGGAGAAAATGGACATCTTTGTGTCTACGTCTTAAAAAAATTTATAAAGAGATTTTTTTTCAATATCCGGGACACCGAACCCACCCAACAAGATTTTAGATCTTTTAAGGCTAGTCTACCGTTATCAAGTGATTGACATTTATGATTTTTGACTGACCATATGGTGTTCAGACAGCACTTAAAAGAGGAGGGAACTTTCTTGATTTTTGAATCAAGTCCTTTCTTTAAGATAATATTCCTGTCATTAAGGTATCCGACTACGTTCGGAAACGTGATTTTGCAAAAACATATAAATGGATAATATTTGTGATATTTAGTGTCACTTAGATTAGCAAATGTATATAAAACTGTTTTAAGAATAGTACTACAAGAAAAAATTATTTAAGTACAATATTTCGGCTAAAAATTAACTTAGAATGAACTTTTTCAAAATATTCTCCTTTTGTGAAAAATGCTTCTATTAAAATAAGATTTTGCTTGTATATAGCCCAGACCTCTGTACAGAGGCTCAACTAGAATTTTTGAAATCTATAACTTAGAAGTGGGTTTATCCGAGTTTTACGACAACAGAGGGGCGAAATTTTAAGAAAAAAACGCCGATAAATATTTCAAATAATTGTCACTCTAAAAGTAATGTGAATTTTTCAAAAATCATAGTTGAGCCTCTGTTCAGAGGTCTGAGCTATATAAAGGCGAAATAATATTATAATAGAAGCATTTTTCACGAAAGGAGAACATTTTGAATAAATTTTATTCTAAGTTAATTTTTAGCCGAAATATATTGTATTTAAATAACTTTTTTTGGCCAAAATGTCCTTAAAACAATTTTATACATGTGTCCTGATCTAAGTGACACTAAATATCATGAAAATTATCCATTTATGTGCCTTTTTAAAAACACGGTTCCGAACGTAGTCGGATACCTTAAAGTATCAACTGCTAGTCCTGTGAATCTTAAAAGAAAATTATACAGAATAATCGATTCTATATATCTTAAATTCTACATATTATCATCCTTTTATCTTAAAACAATTAATATCTTACATAAGAAGAAGTGGCTCGTGTATATTGTTTAACAAACACAGCAATATAATCCGTTTTGTTATAATATATCACTTAATGGAAGGGAAAATAAATTAAGAAGCCAGTTATTTTAGAAATGCATATTATACCGTAAAATACATATACTGCGTTTAGAGAACCCTGCTGTTATGTCTGAAACTTTATCCCAAAAGAGTCATTTCAGTGTTTAGTATTTCATCCTATTGGGAAACACGGTACCGCGTAACGGATATTTATGCGTTGACATGCAAAACGTGATTATGGTTGAGCAGTCTTCATACAGTCAGAATACACAAGAGATTACTCAGAGTTTGAAGCTGAATTTATACTAAATCATAATCCACAATGATTTGCACATCATTCGCATGGGAAATAAAGGTAAACAAATAGAGGGCGTTTAAATGCCCCTTCCTCTTTAAGTACTAAACTCGTATTAGAAGTCTTATAAAAAAGACAACAGTCAGCGGGTAATTTGTTACTATTATCGCTGTCCACCCAAGAAAAATCATTTAATAACACAAAAATATTTTATAGAACAATAAATGGTATGGGGAATTAATATAAATATTTGTTTGCATGCATAGAAAAGTAAAATTTGCATCAAAAGTTCCGCGTCTCAGTGTTAAGAAAGAAGAAAATAACTGTCCCATTTATTTTTTTTTAAGTTTCTAACGTTATATAAAAACGATAAACATATTTAAATAGTTTATGAAATATACGATTCATTTTTATAAATGCATATTTTCTAGGATGTATGGAATTAGTAAAAGATGTGATAAAATTTATTATTTATTAATATTTAAAATTCTTTATTTTTATTTCAAGAAATGAATTTAAATATTTTAAAGTTTTTTTGGGAGGGATTTTGCAAATTAAACAAAAATTTATCTAATTTATTTTAAATAAACTAGTTAAATGCAGTATACTATATTTATGATTGTTGAAATTGATTGAAATAATATTCCTTAATTTAAATTTAGTTTTCAATTTCTTATAATTCAGTAGAAACGTAATTCATTTAAAAGAAGACAATGAAACATATAAGGATTTTTTTTATTGTTTTAACTAGGTAGCTGTTTAAAATAACATTTTTCAATCCCTACTATTTTTTTAAGTGTTTAAATAGAGCCCTGCCTATATGAGATGTATAATAAATCATTTTTTACAAAAATTTAAAAGAAATGAAAGGAAAAAATGGGCATTTAAATGTATTATAAGATTTGAAAACAATATTTTTACCAATTAAAAAAAAACACTTATAAAAATTTTATATTTTAAAAATATGGTCATAACACTTTTTTTAGGGCTACCGGCCTCAAAACATATTAATTTACTTTTTCGATCAACTCTTAATATCAAGAAAGGAACTCATGATATAAAATTTTTACACATCACAAAACTCTTGTGTTAATGTATTGGCTTTCTTTTATTCCTTCAAAAGAAATTTTATATATATTAAGTATTTGTAAACAATGTATCTTATCAATATTTTATTTTTACATTAGCATTTATGAAATATTTTTCTGAGTTCATCATAAAATTAGAATTTTGTAATGAACAATGTGAATTTTTATTTATATATTCATATATCCAGTCATAGCATATATGCATATACGCTAATGTTTCACTCCTTATAAAAATTATTAAAATGTTATTAGAGATGTTTCTTTGTTCTTTTTCCATTTCGTGACATGAACAGCACTTAAAAAGTGTCAAATTTTTTATATGTGTAATAAGGATTAGCGTTTCTTCTTTTACTTCTCCAAGGGTAAAACAAAAGTTAAACAAATTATGCTACAGTTTGTTTTAAGACTTCGGGCGAAAAGTCAATTTGTTCACATAAAACTTTCTTTTTGATTATTTTCGAAATGAATTTATCTCATTGGCCAATCCATAAAAATATTATTTTTTTTTAAAAAAAATCAATCCAAATTGTTTCATTTTTATAATTAAATTTTTAAAAGTTTTCTTTTTTAAAAGTTTTTTTA
>BMAV01015613.1:0-18581 GCA_019973955.1 Trichonephila inaurata madagascariensis | reverse complement strand
AAAACTTTTTTTTATTATTTTTTTATATTGTAAAACTATTTTTTAAATTTAAAAATTTAAAAGAATTTTTTCTTTTTCTTAATTATACTTTTTATTACTCATACTTACAATGAATAACATTTGAAGAGTTAATTAAGCTTTCCTTAGTTTATATTTGTGTGTAATCTTCATTCTGGAAGATGTTTTAATGCAAGTTTGCAATGTTACTAATTGTATAGTAGGACCTCTGTAAACTGTCTATCTAAAAAAGGGATTTTTATTTACATCAGGTATGCACAAAATTTCTATCTCTTTACAGCAAGATAACAATTTCCAGTTCAACTGATGTGCATGACATTGTGGTGACTGGAGTCATTGGTCACTTAAATGTATAGGTACCAAGTGTATAAATGCATGTCATTTCTTATTGTGTACCATTTTCAAGTTAAAAGTATCTGATATGGTTATCAATATGGCAAGTGCAAAGGAGACACTGATAAGATTAATAGGGAGGGTAATGCAGTATTGCTGTTGCCATCACTAATAAAAAAAGTTTATAGGGTTTGATTGGGAGGTTGAGCCCCACACACTATTCTCCTCATTTGGCACCAACTACCATTTGTTTTGTATATTGACCAAATCTAACAGCCAAAAAGATTTTAATGATTGTTTAAATTCCATCATTTTCCAAAAACATTTATCAAAACTCCAAACATTTTTTGATGTGTAACATCTTTCCTCTTGGTTGCTGGATATTTGTTGAGAGTGATTTCGTGAAAGGAGGGGATGTGCGACAGGATTCTAAGAAAAGCCCCATTTGATTTGCCCAATGAGGTGCGTGGCTGTTTTTCACTCCCGCTTAGGGGCCCAACTTAGAGCCCAGCCCGTTTGACTCAAACCAGGTCCCCATATTGGGGGGCAAAAAATTTGGCAGAATCTTATTTGAAAAAGGACAAAACAGTGATTTCGTGGTTATACATTTCTTTGAACGGTTAAAAAATTAAAAACCCCGCATTTTGCTTTTCCTGTAACAAAGTGGTTCTGCTCTTTAAAAAAAAATTTTCACCCGCCCCTGATTTTGAGTGGTGAAAACCCCTTTTGTTTTTGGGGGCCCCCGCTTTTTTAATGATGAACTCAACTCAAATGAACCAAAAAAAATGTTTTTACTGCAACATGGTGCTGTTTTGCGCTTTTTTTTCAAAAAGGGTTTTTAAATACCGAAATCACATGTATATTTATATTTTGTTTCTAAACTATTGTCTCCACTCTTCCGCAAATTGAACAAGAATAATTATTTTTGATAAAATATTGCTTTCTTCTTTTATTAATTAAATACAATTTTCATTAAAGATAAATTATTGGGTGAAAATTTTTTCCCCCCATACCCCCCCATATTTTTTTGGAAAAAAATTAATAAGGTATTTAAAATTTTTTTAAAATTGGGGGTTTTCCATCTATCCTACCGGGCCGTTTTTTATTTTCAACAATGTTGGGTTAATTTTCTCGATAAAAAGGAAAGGTTTTTTTCATAGTAAAATATTTAATATTGTTTTAAAATCCAAGTAAATTTAAATTATTTTTTTATAAAGATGTAGTAAATAGACAGAAAAAAAAAAAGTGCAATTTTTTAAAAATGTTTTTATATATGTTCAATATTTCATTATATGTTTTTGTTATAGCCAGAGGGTTTAGATTATCTGTGTTTCATAAATAGAATCTTGCTTATACAATTATAAATAAAGTATCATACTTTCTAAAAAAAAATTCCTCTTGAAAGATGTTCTATTTAAATATTGATTATAATTCAGTCATAGAATTTTAAATTTTACTCCCAAATCTTAAAATGTTTTATAGTGAATATTTTTTCACAAAAGTTATTTCAAACATTTTCAATTTTTATTAGTAGTGTAATATATTACTGTCCTTTATTTAAATTATACTGATTGTATTTAGGTGAATATGGGAGGACATCAGTGGCTGTTTACTGATCAGATTTGTCCCGAATCCTTACCAGCAATTTGTCTTCGCCATGATGTTGATGGTATCCTGTGGCAACCAAAAAACATTTTCAGTGAAGGAGAAATGGAACACTTTAAAATGGAACATACAGCAACCTTTTCGGCTTTAGGTTATGTTTTAGCTTCAAAACAGGACAAAAAATTTACATCTTGTTCACCAGATTTCCAATTTTCTGTTGTTTCTGACTGTGCTAGACATTTGTACTTATATTGCCAACCAGAAAGTATAAATTCTGCTCTAGAACTTCGTAACCGAAAAACTGGTCAATCGGTTGCTCATATAGCAAAGCAATATGTTGTTTCATTAGAACATTGTGACAGAATTTTGGGTCTGCGGGTCAGTCCACAGTGTGTGTTTGTTCTCAGTAAAGATACTTTATATGGAGTAAAAGTGAAATCTTAAGTACTTTTGTATTTATATTTTGCTATCATATGTTAATTCTAAGATTTTCGTTCTACATAAATCTTTTTTTTTTGTACAAAATAAATATCTTTTGTCTATTTTATCAAATACAAAATATTTGATACATTTGAATTTTCTGTTAATGTTTAGCTGAAAAATTTAAATCTCAAAACTTCCAAATGCTTTCTTTAAAAAGAATTTATGTATTCTTTTTTTAAATTTTATGTTATATTTTTCTTAAATTTTTAGGTAATAGGAAAGTTTTTATTTAAAATGGAATGCTTTCCATGGATTGTAAATCAAATTGGTAATGAATAGAACAGTGAATTTCTTATGATTTTATTGAAAATAAAATAAAATCTTGCTCTTGCAAAATGTTATAAACTTTTAATGATTATATGTTTAAAGCAAATTATTGTTTTAGAAGAAAGCTTGAACAAATTGGGTAAATCAACTGAAAAATATTAGAAGTAGACATGTACAAAAAGTTTTATTCTAAAGAGTACTAAACTAGTTTATTGTATGAGTAACATAAAACCTTGTTGAAGTTACAGTGTTTTTTTTCCATTTACTGTAGTTATATTTTTATATATTTTACCTCTGTGCCTTCAAATATATCCAATCCCTTTTTTTATGTATATGTTTCTATACTTATTAAAAATATTGTACACAGATTTTACCATGCTTTGTTTTTAAAACGAAATGTATTAAATTTATACACATAAATAAGGACGTTATAACTATGCTTTTTTTTTGTAAACATTTGAAAAATATTAACATATGAAAGAATTAAAAAAAAACAACACGACACTTTGAAAGTGAATACATGTCTCAAGGAGAATTTATCTAACACATATAATACATATACACATGATTTTTTTTAAAGCTTTTTTTTTTAATGTTAGACTCTATTATAATTGTGGAACAAATTTGGTGAAACAGCAATACTCAAGAAAATTTGAACCATTTTAAACTTTTGTGCTTAAAGTAATTTAAAGGTTTGTCCATATTTTAAATATTGAACATCATTTGAAAGTATATGTGTGTCTTGTCAGTCTTTTAATGAGTATTTGTTCTTTTGGTTGTTTTAAAGGAATTAAAATTTATTTGCTATTAGAGTAATAAAATTAGTGAAACATTTCTTTCTTTTTTTAGTGATTTTGTTCTGTGCTAACCAAATGGTTCAAAAGTAGCTTGTTAATTTACTATTTGAAGTGATTTTGATTTGATTGTGACTTGGTTTTAAATAACATTTCATAAGTATTAATTGTATGGAAGCAGAAATAAAAACAAGCTGACTGTATTAAAAAATGAAATTTAAATTTTAGAATGCATTTATCATATTTTATAGGCTCCTGCCAGAAGCAAAAGAAGTAGACTGTAGCTTATTTTTCAGACGGAGGTCTCTGCTAATACTCTGAATGCGTCCCTTTTTATCCTGCATGACAGATGATGCAGTATGTCCATAGTTCTCAAACGGATGAGTCATGATGAAAGGGGAAAGATGCAGCTTTATGAGGTCCAAGACAGTGAGGCACCAAAGGTTGAAGTCTGACTTTGCATCATGCCTGCAATGCATTTAGCTGAGCATATTGAAAAGGCCTTCATGCCTTGGGTGGCCCTACCAGGAAAATACACTCCCTATGTACTTCACCCATTCCGCCCAGGAACACTTTCCTGTCATGATGAGGCAGCAATGCAGGACTTTGGGTGAACCTGATTTTATCTTCTGGGTAATCAGCTGAATTGTGAAAAACATCCCAAATATCTGGGATTCATCCTAGATCAGGAGATTCTTGGTCATGCTCATATAAACAATTTGGTTTTTAGAGGCAAACAATGACTGAAAATTTTAAAATATATTTTCTGGCAGGGATTGGACCCTACGAAATACATATATTGCTCTCATTTAACCCATCTTTGAATATGGTGTACAGGTCTATTAGGTTGCCTCTGCTAGCAACCTTGATAAACTATGAAAGGGTATAACTCTCTGCTGCCAGAGTCATCACTGGTCTCCGCAATAGCTGCTTGAGGGATATTGTTTTGTATGAAGCTGACTCTTGCAGCCTCTCAGATTACGAAGCATATACCGAATGGCTAAATATTTTTCCACGCTCATCAGTTATGGTGACCAGCACAGAACCTCTAATTATGTGTGCAATTGGAACAACAATCCTCACCTTAAGAGAGGAAGTCTGCTTAGCTATGCTGAAAGCAATTGATGGCTGCATAATGAAGTAGAATATGTTTCACTGGCCTGCTGTATGGATGTTCCTCTGTCGCTCTATGAACAAGTCTTTTTTAAGACTGAATTAACCTTGTGCACTTACGATTGCTCTCAACATCCGGAATATCTTAGGTAGCGTGCTTTGAAGACCATAAAATCCAGAGTGATGTGTTACAGATCTATATGGCTGATGGCAGCATGGGTGTAGGTGCTGTCTCGGGAATTTTCATCAAAAAGGGGAATGGTATTTGGATCTGTTAGAGAAATCCTGACTACTGCTCAGTTTTTTGGGTAGAACTCTTAGTTATTGAGGCTTTTAAATTTTGCATTACTGAGATAGTCAATACAGATATTTGGATATTGAGTGATAGCCAAAACTACTCGGCATCTATCTGAATGGTGGAGGCATGGTGACAGAAAAACGATAATTATCCAGCTTTTAAACTTGAGTGTCAATGTTAAGATTTTTTTTTCAGTGAGTACAGTTGCATTTGAATGCCTGCGAGCAGCCATAAAGATTCTACACATCGTGTCTGCCTTACTTTTTCAGAAACTGCTATACAAGTCAAACAAGATATCAGTTCCTCTTAGAGGCAGTCCCCCGTACATGACTGGTATGAAGGAAACTGTCCTGGTGCTGCGCTGTGGACACACTCGATCTCAACTGCATGTGGCGGGTCTTAAAGTTTACCCTTCTTGTCCAAATTGCAATGTTACCCAAGCCACTTCTCTGCCCGCATTTTGGCTTGTATTGGTTGACATGAGAGCCAGCTGCTCACAAGTCTTGCTACAGTTCTTCATTGTTTAAAAGCACACAGGTTCTTGGACTTGATCTAGATGATTCTGCCAATCAAGTGGGATTAGAAACAACAACAACAAATTATATTGATGCTATTCTATTCTACGACCATCTTTCAGGCAACTTTGAAAAATCTGTCCTTCTAGAATCTCTCAGATTTTTCAGTGAAAAAGTTTTCTATGGGATTTTATTTTGACCATGTTTTTTCCTTGAAGGGAAATTCGTAATGACCTAAAAAGGTAGAAATCAGAGAGTGTGCACACTTGGTGAATGTGGCAGATGGGTAGAATTTCCAAACCAAGCTCCAACGACTTTTGTGGACCTACAAAGACACGTGAGGCTATGAATTCCGATGAATCATGATACCTGTTGGTTCTCTATTGCTAGACGTTTTTGTTCATTTATTGTCTTTAATTTGTTTAATTGGGAATAATACTTCTCTGAATTTATCTCACAATGCGGTATTTATTTACAATCCCATCAGACACAGACTATAATTTCTTCAGGTGAATGACTTCAGGTTTTGACTAAAAGATGGTTTATTCCACTTTCCCTGAGACACTTTTTACTTAACATTACATAAATTATCCTTTTCACTCCTTGTCATTACTTGCTCCAAAAATGATATCTTTTTGCTATGTTTACAGGGCAAGTTGCAAATGGAAATGCGATCTATCTGATTTTATAAACAGTGCATACCTTGTTTACTGCTTGTGTGTCATTTTTGCCACTTCAGTGAAATAAAAGCATTCAGTGCCTAAAATGCACTTTTTGCTTCTGTATTCAAGGTGCATAAAATTGACAAAAATTAATGTATCATAACCAAGCATTTTTCCAAATATACCTGAAGTACTGTCTTTTAGATTGTGTATGCATGTCATTTGTTTTAAATTTCTTTGATGTATTCAGTTCTGTCCATATGCTACCTACCAAAAATTGGCATAAACTTTCTGGACAACCCAACAATTTTTAATCAGTCAGATGATAAGGATAATTTCTGAGTGGGTTATTTCACCTTCAGTTTTGTGTATCGAGTTACTCTAGAACTTCGAAGCTTGTTTGAATCAAATATACAACATTTGTAACCCCCGTTATTTAGACTCTTCCATATTAACAGTAAAGAGACTTTCTTGCCCTCTAGCTTGAACAGAACAATCTTCAGTGAGTAGTAGGATTTCGGAACTTGGAATGTATGAGCATCGCGCTCAGTCCTTTCAATTCTATATGTCAACTGTTAGTTCTCTAGTTATGTATGTAAATATGTTTGTGTCTAATAAGCGTGTTTAATATAACTAGTGGACTTAGTAAAGACTCCCCGTCTGTCCACTTATCATTTGAAACGCCCACCGCGTCATAATTTGGCATGCGTGTATTAGTTGCAGAAAGAAGAAGCTTGGCGTTGCTTTCGGTATTAATTTTCGGGTTAACAGCACTAATGTTGTTCAACTTATATGGTTACTAATTATTCGTTCTCACCCATTAGAACGGGTAAAAACTTTTTTATCTTGAATTTTCTTTAAAATTATTATACTTTTTAATACTCGTTTCATTATTGCATGCCCAGGGTGCAAATTGGATTTAATATCGAAAAAAATTTGTGGATTAAATTCTTAATTCTTTAAATGTGTCTCATTGTTCAGTATTAGAAAACATTTCTGTACATTCCTTGTGCAAATTATATAAACTGTTCTCATTGAATTAAATCTTTTCTTATTTTTAGAAATGTCATTTGTAAACAGTAGTATAATATACAGTTTACATTATATATTCTATGTTCTTTAAATATATGCTGACTTGTTTTAAGCTAATGTGTATATACGTTGTTTACTTAAAGCGAAAGTGAGAACTCACAACAATATATACATATGTATTCTCTCTTTTTTTTTTTAAGTAATTATAATCTTTGTTTCCAAAAGCTTTATTAATGCTCTAAAAACTTCTTTTGTTTTTGTTATGTGCTATTTTTTGATAAAATCATTTTATGTGTATAATTTTTGGTAGAAAAATGTGTATTACTTAAGATTTCCCTCCAGTTACATAAAATATTCAGTGGTTTAAAAGAAAAAGAATAGTATCCATTTCCTTTCTCTTGCTGGGTAATTTTAAGCTATGATTCATTTTTGAAACTATGATGAGATATTTTATGCAATAGCAAATAAATAAAGAGAAAAAATAGACAGTTCAAGGTTGTACGAACGTTCAACAAATAATTCTGAGTTCTATGCATGTTTTTATGGTATAAGGGTCAACGCTTGTTTTCTTATTGAATATTAATAAGGAATTTTGTTTTGGCTAAGTAGAACTTTTATTTATGTGTATATGGTTTTATTTTACTTGTGGTATGATATAATTCAAATGTGTTTTCCGATCACTTTGATGATTTTTATCTAAAAAGTTTGATAGTAATTTACTTTGATTGTGTGTATTAAAAGTGAAAAGAACGAAACATTTTTATGTTGTGATTCACTTGAAAACTTTTCGAATCGCATAATGTAACAAATTAAGATATTATTTTATGTGGTATAATGCTGTATTATTAATTAAATAATAATATTTGGTTAAATTTAATTTAAAGTTTAAAAGAAATAAATTTGTAATTAATTTCAAGTGACATTTCACGATGGCCTATTTGTAAGGTCACTTGAGCAGGACCTCCTTGAATTGGCAGGAAACGCTAGACATATCAATACCAGACAATTTCAAAGTTCTTGACATAAAAGCGCGATTTTAAAATTAGGTTATGATGTAGATTTTTACTAAAGAATGTTTAAATCGTATTATTAGTGATAGAAAAGAGATCCGAATTGCGAGCTGAAAGAGATAAGGAAAACCAACTTGAATATTTGAACTGCAAAACTTCACAAATTACAACTGATACTTCTAAAACTACAAACTCTGCGCTGGTGTCTTCTTCTGCAGACTCCAATATGCCAAAGTTAGAACTCCATAAGCTACTTCCGATTTTTTGATCCAAAACAACTGATGTAACAATTTTTTCTAGACCTCTTCGAAGGCAATTAACATTTTTAAAGGGTTCAGTTCCACAGTGGGTGGTGTACCTTGTTGGTCTTTTACCGACTGAAGTTTCAAAATTTAATCACCAAAAGAATCTGTTGATGCTCAAGACTATTATAAAGTCAAACAAATTCTACTAAAACGCTTTTAAATTAAGTGCAGAAAAGGCACCAAACGAATGTTTTCCCAGCACACTAAAGATCCTATAAAAACCTGGCGTGACTTCTATTTTGAAGCTTGCAAGCTTATTTTTGATGGGTGGCTCAAAAGAATCCAAAGTTACCACGCTTGAAGAATTGAAAGATTTGGTGCGCTGGCAGATCAAATTAAAGAAAACACCTCAAGATTACAAGATCACTTTTTGGGACCAGTGGTGTAATTGGAACAATCCTCTGCAACTTGTGGATAAGCTAGATTCATATGAAGAAGTTAAAACATGCAGAAATAAAAAATACAAAAACTTTGGTTGGAAACAAAAAGAAATGAAGTCCAGTCCTGGAGAAGTAACTACACACGAAATCCTAAGTTGCTGTCATGAACATTCTCTGTCAGGTTTCCCCAGTCAAAGTAGGCGGGAAAACGGTTCCCCGACAACAGTAGGCGGAATCCACTTTAAATGACAGAATACCTGAAAAAGAAAATCGTTGGTACAAAAGACAGAACTCATGTATCTTGTTAGCGGATGGCTGGTGCTCGGAATCATTCGATCAAGATGTCATACCTTGCAACCCAGTTCGACAAAAAAGATGATACCTTGTCATCAAAGTCTAAATCAATCAAACTTTTATAGTTTCTCCAGTGAAAATAATCCCGGTATTATTATTCAGAATTTCCTTTGTAATACAGAAGCAGCAGTTTATTACTTTGATACTGGTGCTACACATTCAGTGGCTGGGAAGAAAATTGTATCATTTGCTTAAACAAAGGTTGAATTTGAAGAAAAAACTATACAGATGACTCTAGCTGAGTGGTGTACGCAAATCACAGAAATACTGACAACTTCTGTGAACATTTGGTATTCAAAGAAAAAGTCAATTCCCATGGACTAATAGTTTTTGAGAAAAATGCTAAAGGCAACAGAGCACTTCTAGGCATTGACTTTTTAACAGCTGCAGGGATCGTGCCGGAATAAAGAAACGGTGGTATTCACTGAAACATCCACAGAAATATAATTTGTAGAAAGCTGCCTCCTAACATCAATGCTCTTTCACTGTTAATACTGAACCACATCCTTGTCAACTTCGGGAGAAAATAGAAGGTGCACTCATCTTTCCGCGGCAACGAAATAAATAAATTACACTTTATTGGAAAATATATGAAGAATGCTTTCCAACCAGGAGAGCCTACTCCATTTAGTGAACATCGTATAAATACAAGAGATCATCTTCCAGTGGCGGTGCCCATTATGGGATGAATCCCTCCAGAAAAGAAATATTAAAACAAGAAATCGATAGACTTCTCGCGGAAGGCATAACAGAGAATGAATCTCCGTGTAAGCTACTCCCAGTCGGTACTTATACAAAACCAAATGGAGCATTTCGCCTCTGTATTGATTACAGAAAGTTAAATGAAATAACAGTTGCGAATATACATATCCACTGCCCAGAATGGATGATTTGCTACATCAAACAAAACTCCACCCCTTTCATGTCTACATTAGATCTGCGAGCAGGATATCACAAAGTTAAGTGCATGTTGAGAAGATCAAGACAAGACTGGCATTTGTATGTCCTTTTGGCACTTACCGTTACTTACGGATGCCATATGGTTTTGCGCAACGCACCTGCTACGTTTCAAAAGACTGATGAACCGTTTTTGTATGTAATGGTCTGGAAGACATTTAGCATTACCTTATCTGAACGATATAATTGTTTTGTCAAGAAACTTTTGAAAAACACATGTTTGATCTTAAAGCTATTTTTGAAAGACTCTTACTTTTTCAAACGGCAAATAGAGAAAAAATGCCATTTGCCTCTTCTCGGGGTTAAATATCTATGATTTTGGATTACACACAAGGAATAGAAGTTGATCCAGAAAAGTAGCCTCTATACTGGATATTCCACCCTAAAATATTAAAGAACTACAATCTTTCCTGCAAACTTGTTCTTGGTTTCGAAGATATATTCAAGACTTGCAAAAGATTTCACGTCCACTAAGTTGTATCTTACAAGAAGAAAAGTCCAATAGCAATGAGAGTTTGACCAACAAAATGCATTTCCAAACCCTTAAAAAACTGTCTTATAACACCTCCTGTGTTAAAACAAGCAGATGGTACTCCAGCCATATATTATTCGAACAGACGCAAACAATTATGCCCTTGGAGCAGTTTTACTTCAGAAGGATCTGAGGAACGTCTATAGAATACGCTAGTCGACTGCTAACTCAGCAGAGCAACTATTCCACCACAGAGAGGAAGCCCTTTGCTGTGGTATGGGCTGAAGAAATATCGTGGCTATATTGAAGGAACAAAATATGCCGTGGCATCCGACCACCAACCTCTGAAATGGCTTCCTAAACCCCTCAGGTCTCCAACCGGACGACTTGCTAGATGAAGCACTTGAAATCCAGTCTTTCAACCTGAAAGTACAGTATATACCTGGTAAAGGAAATGTCGTTGCAGACATGTTATCCACTTGATTACTCAAGAAGAAGAATCTTTTTTGCGAAGCCAATATGCTCCCGTGCTGATTTGCCAACACGAAGTTGTAGGACATGCGCGAGGAGGCGCAGCAAGAATAGTAATTTTAAAAAAAATCATCGACAGTTTTGAATCCCCTCTGAAAACTGAAGAATATGCAAACTGGACTGAACGTGGATTTTTGATGAATCAAGGTGTTTTATATCGTTATGTTCCTGATGCTGATTCCGCAGAAGCTCAGTTAGTCATTCAACTGCTGAACATGATTGATAATGCAAATGCATCATAATGATCGATGGCTGGACATTATGGAGAAGATGGAACATTCAGAGAAAATCGCAAAACGATAATATTATTGGACAGGCATGAAAAAGTACATATCCGATTATATTAAGAAATGTCCAGAATGTGCTCGTTTTAAGGCTACAAACCAAAAGCCTGCTGGTTTGCTTAGAACTCAGTCTACTCACGATTTGAAGTGTTGCTAGTATTGATTTATTTGGGCCATTGCCTCCAAACTGACTCAGGTAAACAATGGATATTCATTGTTGAGGATTGTGCCACAATTAGGTTGAGTTATTTGCTCTTTCTCAAGCCAGTGCACGCCAATGTGCTACAACTCTCATAGAAGAAGTTTTCATGCGTCATGGCATACCGAGACGAATTATCAGTGACAACGGAACACAGTTTGTCAGTGCTGTTCTACAACAGATTTGCTTTACGTTAAAAATAAGTCAAAACTTAATACCAGTTTATTCACCACAGTCTAATCCAGTAGAGAGAAAAAACAGAGACCTTAAACCTCGACTTGCAATACTCGTCGGAGACGATCATTCTAATTGGCATTCAAGCACAGTCATTCGTTTCGTCATAGATACAACTGTCTGTGACACTACAGGTCACCTTCCTGCTTACCTACTTTTCGGAGAGCTGCGAACTGTAGACGATGTGGTGCAAGATTTCAAAGCGTCGTTCACAATACAATGTAATTTTGTAGCCGAAATAACACCCCTTTTGGAAACGATTTTGCAACTATTACCGAAGACGCTACGAGAAGAATAGAAACAAAAACAAGACCAGCGAAAAAGCAATATAGGCCAAAATCGTCGTCCAGTCTATTATTCTCCTGGAGATAAGTCTGGGTGACTTTACATCCATCAGTAATGCAAGAACAAAGAAACTTCCAAGTTCATGCCAAAGCGTGACGGTCATATTTAATTCTACTGAAACTCACCCACTTGCTTATGTTATAAGCAAGATCTTACCAATCCCATCTGAACCGATAATACTTACCATACTTCTGCTTTAACACCTTTTAAAGACATGGACACTTCTCCTATCGCTCCCACTTCGAAAAGAGGCCGACCTCGAAAAGTTACATCCACATCAATACAAAATACACACTTGTTCCAAGCCCATCAACTGCTTCAATAGCCATTTCCAGCAGAACGTTTCATCCCTCTACAAGAGTGCTACTTCACCACAATAGCTGAATTCTGATTCTGGCTCCTCCCAGACTTCGTCCGGATCCATAGAGTGTAACCCCGTTATTTAGGCTCTTCCATATTAACAGTAAAGAGACTTTCTTGCCCTCTAGCGAACAGAACAATCTTCAGTGATGGCCAAGTTCCGGAACTGTAAGGATGTGTATGAGCATGCTTGCTCCGATCCCCTTTCAATTCTATGTCAACTGTTAGTTCTCTAGTTATGTATGTAAATGTGCTTGTTTTGTCTAATATAAAAGTGTTTTAATAACTAGTGGACTTAGTAAAGAACCCCTTCCCCGTCTGTCCCTTATCATTTGGCGCCCACCACGTCATACATTCTTTTTATTTATTCTTGCCTGATCTTTGGTGTTATTGGAACTTTTGAACTCATGAATTCATATTTCTGAACCTCTACTAACTATCAACTGGCTAACTACTAGAGGAGTTGAAAAAAGAGCTGTTGGTTCTCTACAGAAAAGGGGCCAAGGTAGCAATACGAGGGTGAGTCGGAAAATAAGCTACCCCTGTCGGCTGTGGTCAGAGTTATGTAAACCTGAAGTTATTCACCTGAAGAAATTATAGTCTGTGTCTGATGGGATTGTAAATAAATACCGCATTGTGAGATAAATTCAGAGAAGTATTGTTCCCAATTAAACAAATTAAAGACAATAAATGAACAAGCATCACAACAATAGAGAACCAACAGGTATCATGATTCATCGGAATTCATAGCCTCTCACGTGTCTTTGTAGGTCCACAAAAGTCGTTGGAGCTTGGTTTGGAAATTCTACCCATCTGCCACATTCATCAAGTGTGCACACTCTCTGATTTCTACCTTTTAGGTCATTACAGTTTCCTTCAGGGAAAAAAAGCATGGTCAAAATAAAATCCCATAGAAAACTTTTCACTGTAGAAAATCTGAGAGGTCTGGAGGGACAGATTTTTCAAAGTTGCCCCTGAAAGATGGGGTCGTAGAATAGAATAGCATCAATATAATTTGTTGTTGTTGTTTCTAATCCCACTTGATTGGCAGAATCATCTAGATCAAGTCCAAAGAACCTGTGCGCTTTTAAATGGTAGAAGGAGCCTTTGGCAGCAAGACTTGTAGAGGGCGGCTCTTTTGTCCTTAATACAAGCCAAAATGCGGGCAGGGGTGGCTTGGGTAACATTGCAATTTGGACAAGATGGGTAAACTTTAAGACCCGCCACATGCAGTTGAGATCGAGTGTGTCCACAGCGCAGCACTAGGACAGTTTCCTTCATGCCAGTCATGTACGGGGGACTGCCTCTAAGAGGAACTGATATCTTGTTTGACTTGTATAGCAGTTTCTGAAAAAGTAAGGCAGACACGATGTGTAGTATCTTTATGGCTGCTCGCAGGCATTCAAATGCAACTGTACTCACTGAAAAAAAAATCTTAACATTGGCAAGTCAAGTCTCGCCTTCCAGCGAGATTCTTCTTCAAAGCCAGAAACAGAGGAAAGTCACTTGTTGCGAGATCAGGACTGTATTGCGGATGGTGTAGAGGTGTTCCCAACCAAGAGTTGTAATATGGTTTTGCATTGCCGTCGCTGAGTGTGGTTCTGTGGTTGGAGTGTGTCATCCAACAGAACGCCCATGCCACTTTTTCCAAATCCATTTGCTTGATCGCGTTCGACTTCTACCCAATGGTGTATCGGTATCTCGCGCGTTCACCTGCTGTTTCGTCGTTCGCCCACAGCCGTTAAGCGCTTATTCCGTATGCAAAGCTCTGAGTTTTTCCTGGCGGGTTTTTTGAAGTATATCAGGTGGTATGACAAATGTTTCAACGTACATGTTACTTGTGCTGAAAAATATCGCGTTATGTCTTATCTTTAATGTTTCATTCTATGTTTTGACTTTCATACACAACTCGGACCACAGTCGACAAGAAAAACTTATTTTTTCCGACTCACACTCAAAGAATATTTGCATTTAATAGAACATTACTGCCTGAAAAAGTACTTGGATATTTTTAGTGTAAGCAAAGGTATTACATGAAGGGGTGGTTTAGATGTAAATTAATTTTTCAATCAAGTACGTGAGTTTGTGACTTTGCTACTCTGAAATTTGAATATCCATGCAAAAATTATTCTGTTACTGTAAGCTTCTGGACATTTGTTTTACTAGGGATAAAGATAGTTGAATGAAGGCAGGGGGGAAAAAAGTGTAACTAAAAAAGTATAGTTTGCTTTTTTATTAAAATGTATTGTTACAGCACTTGGCAAAAATACACCTGATACATCTTAAGATATATGAATTTTTGCTATTTTAGATTATATGTCTACCCTCTTCATATTCGAGGTAGGATTCAAGAGTTCCCGGACTGAGCCCATAACGTGGAAAATTTGTGCCGTAAAGCGACTGCAATAACATTTCTGTGTTATTGCATTCTTTCCCTTTTCTAAAAAAGTTTGTTCCAAATCACGTGTTCGGTGGTTCGCCACAGCGTCGTACTGTGTAGGTGGATATATTTAGTCGTTGGCGATTGAAAGAAATTGCGTTTGTTGGGAGGATAATAAGTATTAATTTTTGTGTTCGTTGGGAAAACGTGCTACGGCGACTCAAGAGATTTTGAATCAGGTCTAAGGTTGCGATACATTATCAGGAACGCAAGCTTTTGAGTGGCATCGACGTTTCAGAGAAGGCAGGGAAAGTGTCGAAGACGACAAACGCTCTGGACGTCCGCGGACTTCCCGCATGTTAAACGAAGACCAATCTGCAGAAAAAGTTAAAAGTACATCGCAAGCTAATTAACGGACATGGCTAAAAATGGATTCAAGAAATGTTTTGATGCCTTTTACAAGCCATGGCAAAAGTGTGTTGTTACTGAAGGGTCTTTTTTCGAAGGAGAATGTGTTTTAGCAGTTTAATTGGTAATATTTTCTAAGTTATGAACTCAGTCCGAGAACTTCTGAATCCTACTTGTCAATTTTTGCAATACTTGTGAAAATTCCAAATATATACAATTAATCAGGTTAAATTTTTCTACTACTCACTTTTATTATAAAAAGCACCAGTTATGAATAATTATGATATATTTAATACACGAATAATTTTTTTTTCTATTCAATTTAAAATAATAAAATATATATATATTCATATCTTCATTTTTTTTTTTTTTGAATTTTTAGAATAATTTAAAAATTTGTTTTAAAATTATTTCATTAGTCAATATTTTTTCTTAAAATTTTAAGCAAAACCATTTTGAATTTATTTCTTTCAGATTTCTTTGTTTCTGTATTATATTGAAGTAACCACATTTTGAATTCTTTAAAAGACATAAAAAAAAGCTAAAGAGAATTTAAGTCTTTCTGAGAATAAGAATTTTTAATTTCTTCAAATACATTTTATCATAGATGTTCACCTTTTTCTTTATATTGTTAATTTTTTAAATTTATTCTAAACTAAATAAAATTAATTTTTCCCCTTCTTTTGTCGTTTAAGAAAATTTTAATAAGTTAATTTTCTTTAAGTTTATGCAAATCATCAGCTTGTAATCAATTGAACTCTTGACTCCTGAATAATTGGTAACAGTAACACACAATGAACTATTTATAAAAATTTGCACTGTAATCTTGTTTTTTGCTTGTTGCACATTTTATTTTATTATGAATGCACATTTAAAGAAAATTAAGCATTATGTAAAATAAATCTTCATTAGAACAGAAAAAAAAAATATTAATTCAAGAATATCAGAAGTAAACAAAATTATCTAATAACTAAAATAAATCAGTTAGGAATTTGTATCAATGGTGTAACGGACAATATTTGGGCCTCCAAAACGGATTTTACAAAGGATTGCAAAACCATAACCTTTGGGCTCCCTTGAATCCTGCTCCCCCAGATGCAGATGTACATTACGCCACTGATTTGTATACTCTTTGTTCAACTTTCATCATTGGCGTTACGGAGAATATTCCCCCCTCTCCCCGCAAAGACAGGTTTTGTGTCCCAAGCAGTAGCGCACACAAAATTTTTTCAAGGGGTCGAAAGTCCACCTTTTCGGTATTATGTTCCGATACGCCGCCCAACATATTTTGATTTTGTCGATTTTCAGGAACAAAAACAATACAAAATTAAGTATTGAATAAATAATTAGCATTAATTAATAAGATTAATTATTAATAACAAATACATAATTAAATTTTTCGTAATATATTCATAGGATTATAACCAATCGAAAATAAAATCAAGGGCTATGGGGGTGTCCCCGGACCCCTAGGACCACCCCCTTGTGTGCGCCACTGGTCCCAAACAAAGATCTTACAAAGGGTACGTACTTAGCGTCAGTCAGGATTTGGGCCCCATAGAACCATGCCCCCTCCGCAATGCGGGGGTGTACGTTACGCCACTGACTTTCATACATATATCATTGAGTCATCTATAACAGGGATGGGCAACTAGCGGCTGGCAAAGAGTTTTTATGCGAACCGCCTGGAGAGTTAGAAAATCCTCTTTGAACCAAGATTCGTCTTTTATATTTTTCACAATGAAGAAAACAAAGTACACTGAAAGTGTTTCTACTAAGAGTTCGTGCACAGAATTTAGAGGACGAGGCCACATATTAACAAGAATTTCTAGATTTTAAGAATATTGAGCCTAAATTCAATTTCCTTCCATTACTGCTGTTATTGATACAGCATCTGATGAGCTACAAATTGAACTTACTAACTTAAGGTATCCGACTACCCTAAAATCATGATTTTTTTGAAAATTGACAATTTGTCTTCTGATTTCATTTTATAAGTCATCTTATTAGCTTAATAAAAATACCAAGTTTTTTTATTTACCATTCACTAGAACAAAAACTACAAGTTTTTTAGTAAAAGCAGATGCCATAACTTTACACAAGATGTCAAACTTTAAAATGCGTTTTACTCGAAATGTTTTTTCTCGAAAAGCTCAAACGGGGACAGCGATTACTCAAAATGTTTTCAGAATAGTTTGCTGAAATTTTTTGTGTATGTTCTGTATAACAGTAGAAGTGTTTTGACCTTCAGATTTATCAATCGCTGTTTTATTTCAAAATTTACAGTCCTTTATGTGAAAATAATCACCTAAATGTGAAAATAAGCAATTTCATATAATCCCTAAGATAAAGTGCTCTAGGTTTTGTACAAATTAAAATATCTCTTTTCCTGAAGGTCATTTCAAACATGAATAACAAAGTAACACATCAAAATTGAAAATTTGTTCATAAAATTTTTGTACAGAGCGGGCTCTCCGCTTATGTAATTCTTTGTACATTTTCACCGTTATTTTCCCATTTTAACAATAATAAAAAGTTTTCTGTTTTCAGTTTTAGGATTTTTTCCTTAAAGTATACTAAATAAATCTAAAAATCCTCATATTTCCATTTTTTCAAAAAAAAAAGTTGTCGCAAGTAGTCGGATACCTTAAAGTGTCAGATCAAAGTGTGAAAAAAATATTTAACGCTATGACCAGGGGCGTAGCTACCACCGTATTAATGATACGGGGCCCCAAAATGATGTAAGCAAAAAATCGTAAAATGTTAAGAGGACACAAAGAATAGCCTCCAAAGAATTTAGATACAGGGCCCACTCAGGCCTAGCTACACCAATGGGTATGACATTGACGTTTACAAATCTTTGTCAGCTGAAGAATTTCCGTGTATAAAGAAATTTGTGGGAAATTGTTCTTTATGTTTTAGTTGACATACATTTGTAAGCAAAGTTTTTCTTGCATGAAAATCGACAAGAGTAAATATAGACGCAAGTTGGCTGTTACATAAACTTGCAGGCATGAAAACTTCAACAAGCCATCCCACTCATGATTTTAAAAAAAGTTGTAGAAGAGGATGATAGGGTACATTTATCTCATTAAACTTATTTTGAAATTAAATGTACTTAAACTAAGTATGAAATTTTTTTAATTTAATAAAAAACCCTATTTTTACAAATTTACTATTAAATTGCCCCAAAATTTTTTTTTTTAAATTTTTTTTTATAATTTTAACTTAAAAAAATTTTT
>BMAV01015611.1:0-162908 GCA_019973955.1 Trichonephila inaurata madagascariensis | reverse complement strand
ATTTCCCCCTGAAAGAGGAACTACCGTAAAATCTGGCATTCCCCTCCGTATAACGCGCCCCTTTTTGTCATTTTTAACTTTTAGGTATATTCGTCATATAACGAGCATTCCCTTTTTTACGAAAAAACCTAACATGTACATGTGTAATGCTATTACTTTTTTTTCAGTCATTTATTCGAGGCATCATCCCAAGCTTTTGAAATCATAGTATACTTCTAGAACTACAACTCTTTTAAGTTCAAAAGGAATGTCATTTCTTTTAAATACACAGTATTTAGATCTATGTAGAAAAAAAAAATTATGCTCCTGTTTTTTCTTAATTTTTAAAGTTATCATTTTTATAAAGCGCACCCTGAAATTCTGATCATATTTCTTGCGTTAAGGTATCCGACTACGTTCGGAACCGTGATTTAAAAAAAAGCATAAATGGATTTTTCAGATTTAGCGTCACTTAGATTGGGGCATTTATAAAATTGTTTTCCGGGCCCATTTTGAAAAAAAAAATTTATTTAAATACAATATTTCGAAAAAAAACTAATTTTAGAAAAAAATTTTTTAAAAATGTTCTCCTTTTATGAAAAATGCTTCTATTATAATAATATTTTGTCTATATATAGCTAAAACCCTCTGTATAGAGGTCAATATGTTTTTTAAAAAATTTCCCATTATTTTCAGGTTAAAACCCCATTGAAAAATTATCGGCTTTTTTTTTCTTAAAATTTTTCTCCCTCTGTTGTTAAAACATGGATAAACCCATTTCAAAGTTATATATTTAAAAAAATTCTAGTTGAGCCTCTGTAAAAAGGTCTGGGGCTATATACAGACAAAATATTATTATAATAGATGCTTTTTCCCAAAAAGAATATTTTGAAAATGGGTCTTTTTCATTTTCCCTATTTTGTAAAATATTGACTTAAATATTTTTTTTTAATACTATTCTTAAAACAATTTTATATCATTTTCTAATCTAAGTGACACTGAAAGTCATAAATATTACATTTATACTCTTTTTAAAATCCCGGGCCCGAGCTGTCGGATCTAAAATGCCTTTAAAGCCGGATTTTTCGTAAATGGAAAACCCTGGCCAAAAAAAAATGCGTGGTGGAAAAAGGGCGGGGGCCCTCCCTTTTCGAAAAGAGGAAAAGAAATTAATTTTTAAAAAAACTTAAAAAATCGAAAAAAGTTTTAAATGATTTGAAAATCATTGTTTTTATGTGTGCTGTAATGAAAAGTTTTGATTTAAAATAAAAGTAACATAAAATTCCTCCTCTTTTCCCCCATTTTTCTGTTCAATTTTTGAACAAAAATGAATGCAATTGACAATTATATTTATGCAATAGAAAGGAGAGGAAAAATTGAAAGAAACATTGTGAATGCGCTAAAGTATATACAAAAAAAAAAGTCTGAAAAGGAGTGAACACTGTTTCATAAAATATTTGTTCTGAATAAAGGGAATAGTAAAAATACTTATTGCTATGGAAGTAAACATCCGATTTCAACGGTTGAATGAGCACTGTGAGTATTGTGTGTGAGTGCCCTTGTTATGAATCGCGAAACCCTTCTTTTCTTCTTTCCCCCTTGTCATTCGAAACTTTTTTCCAGGCCACCCCCAAATGAGTAGAAATAAAAATAATTCAAAAAAAAAATAAAAGAAAGAAAAATCTTATTATTTTTCCTCCCTGTTTCTGATGCTTCGAAACGAAATTTGTTTCGAATAATCATGAATAGGATACCGTTTATTTCGAGAGTCCAACCGTCTCATTGAGATAGTGCTGCCATCTAGTTTATCTTAATAACACAATTACACGATTGATGGCAGTAAAGATCAAGTACGTTTTATTTTGTTAAATATCTTTTAATTTATATTTTAATCTAATTCGAGTATAATTTTAAAAGCTTGTTTAAAAAATTAATTTAGATTGGGGTAAAACACTTCGAATAACAAGGAAAACTACACAGGAACTTGGAAATTTGTCATTTTACACAGTCTATCGGCTTCTTTCTTTAGAAGTATAATAAATACTACTTGCATTAAATAAAAACTGAAAACTGGTATTTTTTAACAGATATTATATTACTGGTATCCAGTGCAATTAATAACGATTATTAGGAGATATAATTGGTATTTAGTTATAACTTTTAAGATTTTTTAAATATTTTTTTTTTATTTTATTACAAATAAAGAAAATGGGAACTAAAAATTGCTTGTGGTCATTGAAGTAACCAAGATTAATTACACTGTCAAGAGAGAAAATTTGAATAGTTGTTATAAGAATCTTTTATACTCTTAAGTAAAAAATAAAATCACAATTACTAAAATAGTATTCAATTAATGGCTTAAAAAAAGACTTAAAAATTATATTTTAAAAGAGAAGCTTTGTTTCTATAAATACATCATTAAAATATTTGAAATTCTTTTTTATTCTTAAAATAGTAGTGAAATCAAAAGTAAATTAATTTCTACAAGAATTTCCGGTAATATTTTACTGGAATTAAAAGTACATAACTTCATTCAATTTTGCTGATAACCGACCTTAAAAGAAAATAATAATAAAAATAATATCTTTAGATATATATCCGTGATATTAATTCGAAATGAATATATTTGTACAGAAATTTTAAATTTATAATAAATGTGATTTTTTCGAAACTTTTCATAAAATAATTCTAAAAGGCTAATCCGAAAACTTTTTAAAAATAGTTTATACTTCTCACAAAATAGACTGAAATACAAAGAAAGGAATTTACTTCAATTTTCTTCTGTCTTATCCTGACGTATTAAATTTGCTTTTTTTTATATTTGAAAACGATTTCGAAATAACAATTTTTTCTAAAAATGACGAAAAAATTATGACGAGTTATGAAGAGAATAAATTAAATTGAGGTATTCAAAATTTATCATGAAAAATTATTTATCAAATACATAATTTTTTTTTTTCTGTTTTTCAGAATATATCAACCTGGCATTTTTTTCACATCTTTATTTTGAATATTAACGCTTAAAACCTATCTAATTGAGCGATTCTGTGGCGCTATCGGCTAGAGCGTTCGGCTGATACCTGAAAGGCTCCCGGTTCGAATCCCAGCACAAGCGTTGCAGGACAATGAATTTTTATTTAATTTCTTTAATTATTACTTTAAATTCTATACCCTTCTAGATGTTTTCTTTTTACTGGAACGGCGTTCCAGAATATTCCATTTGTAAAAAAAGACCAAGACCCAACAAGATATTTTTGGTTTTTAAAAAACCTAGAATGCTTCATCAAATAAAATAGGGAAAAACAAAAAAATTTACTTCTTTTTTTTTTTACGTGACAATATTCATAATCAAAGTTTTGATTGAAAATAAAATTTCTTTATTTACAAAATACTAATCTCACATTTTTGGATTATTTTTTTTTTCCTCAATTAGACAATTTACTATCCCAAAATTGCATCTCTTTTCTATATCACTTTTAGCACTATCATCGCCAAAAATAACACGTTTTACTTATTTTTTTTCTTTTTTTTTTCTTGGGGTTTAAAGCCAAAAAAGAGAGGGTGAAGGAAATTTTTTTTACTATATCTAAATGTTCTATGAAAATCATTGAGTATAAATATATAATTTTATATTTTAAAGGGGAAAATTAAAATTCCCCATTTTCGAATAAAATATTAAGATTTTCCCATTTTACGAAAAAAGAAAATTTTCTTTGTTTATAAAAATGTTTTTTAGTAAATTTTTAATTGTATCAAGTTTTGAAGTTTTAATTAATAAATATAAGAAACTGAAAAATTTTGAAATCTCTCCATTACATTTTATATTTAGAAATTTTACCAAAATCTTGGGAAAAAACGATTTTTTAGATTGCTTCACTTGGGTACCCCCCCAATGAAAAAATTAAAAAAATAATAAGACATTCAGCACAGTTGCCCTTAAATTGGGGAAAGGAAAAATTTTTGGGAAAATGTAATAACCATTTATTGTTATTATTACTATTATTATTATTTATTTCTCTCTTAAATTTAAAAAAAGAATAAAATTTTTTAAAAAACATAAATTTTTATTTTAAAACAAGAATTTTTAAACAACAATGATAATAATAACTTATATTTTTCAAGGTGATTTTTTCGTAACTCTGCCTTCTTCATATAATATTTAGACGTACTTAAGTTGAATTAATTGTGGTACTTTTTGCTATTTTGATACTTCTTTATGAATCAAGGAAGATTTTCGAAATAAAGAATGTATCATATTTTAAAAGACCCCCACAGAGCCCAAAACACCTTTTTTTCTGAAAAAAAATTTCAAATTCCCACCTTTTAAAAATAAAAAATAAAATTTTAAAAAATTAAAAAAATTTTTTTGAAGTAATTTTAAAATATGTCTATAACGTGTCAGTAGTTTAACTAAAAAAATTATCCATATCATATATATTGTAAATGCATTGCTAAAAGATCATTGTTTCTTGTATTTTTTTTAAGAAAACAACTTTACTTTAAGTTAGTTTATAATTCCAAAATAAATTTTTAAAAAATTAATATTTTTATTTTGGGAAAAAATTTAAAAATTTTTAAAAGCATTTTCACCGTTTTAATTTTGGGCGATATTTTTCCTATTTCCCGGTTCAGATAATTTTTACTGAAATTTCTATTGGGTTTAATTATAAATTTTTTTTCAATTTGTTTTTTTTTTCCATAAAATAAACGAAAAGTTTGGGGAAAATTTTCTGGCGGTTCTGATAACCCCTCAGCCCGAGAAATTTTGGGGACTGGGTTAATTTTAAACATTCCTTTAAATTTCCAAAAAAAAACCCAAAAGTAATTTTGGGACCAAATAAAATTTAAAAAAAAGTTTTTAATGCAACGGAAAAATCCGGGGAGTACACTACTTTTTAAATAAGGGGAAGGAGAAAAGGGGTTTTGGGGAAATTTAAGTTTTAAAAAAAAAATATTGATGTACATGAAAAACAAATACAAATTAATAAAAACAAAATTTTTTTTCTATTTAATTATGTATAATCATAATCAGTATATTGATATATTTTAAATTAAAATATATCACTTTTCCAAACATAGCTCTCTGGAAGTGTATTGAATAGGGGGTTATTTTTTTTCATTTTTTGATAAAATTAAAAAAATAACCCTAAAAAACTTTTTTCCCGAAAAAGAAGATGAAAAACAATCTTCTAATAAAAAAAATTTGGGATGTTTGATTAAGCGTGCAATTTTGGTTAGTTACTTAAACCCATTCGATCCCAAACTCGCACAGTGTGGGGTCGTTGGGGCCCGTTTCACGGGGGATTTGCTTAAAAACTCCCGGCGAAATAATCTTAAATGATTGATTACATTACGATTTCTTCCGTGATTGAAAGTACTTAGGTGGTAAAGAATGCTTCTGTCTAGAATGTAACTGTTTCACCTGGATCTTTCGACACAGGCTTACAAAATCATTGTCTGCTGTTATTTATGATAAGATTTTGCTGCTTAAAGTTGTAAGAGTCAATGACATGACAGGGAGAACAGAAAGCCCCAAAGTTTCAAGAAGAGAATGCAGACAGTGAGGCCCACTAGAAGAGGACTCCGAGTCCGGGGAAACCCCCCGAATAAAAAAACCCGATTTTTTTTCTTTATTGAACCCCACGTACATACATAAAAGTTAATGAAGTATTTGTTATTAATAATTGATTTTATTAATAAATGCAATTAACAATAATTAATTTTACTGTTTTTTTTCCCGAAAAACAACAAAATAAAAAATATGTTGGTGGGGATTAGCTGGGACGAATTTGGGCTTTAACCCCCGGGCCCCTTCCTCCCTCCCTTGAAAAAACTCTGCTCGCCATAATAAAAAGCTGATTCTAATTACCAAAGAAATCATTTCGCTACATGTATCAGAAATACAATTTTTTAAACAAATGATTAAGGCGTGTTGGAAAGTTAAAACTTTTTTTTTTTTACAATTTTTTTCATTTTCAAATTGGGATTTTAACCTTCCTAAAAAAAACCTTATTTTTAACCTCTGGATAATTGAAGCCCTTAAAAACCCATTTTTTTAAATAACTTGAAACTGGGCCCTCCCCTTTGAATGGGAAAAATGTAAAAAGTCCGTTTTTGCTTAAAAGTTGAACGTCTGATATAAGCCAAACCATGTATCTTTTATTGTAAATTGAGCCTTTTATTTTTTATTTCCTAGCCGATTAGAAATCTCACTGTATACATTAAAATCAATTTATCTCAAAATGTAAATTTTGATGTTCGATGTACCTTTTCTTATAAACTACTGTTCACAAGTATGTAAATTTTTTATGATATATTTATAATGATGGATAATATATATTAAAATGAGCTTTTTGTGAAAACTCAAAAATTTATTTTTACAAATTTTTTTAAGTAAAAAATGGGTCAAATTTCACTATGTTTGATAAAATATTTTATAAATTATTGAAAAATTCAACATTAGCTAAAAGCTCATTTCAGTACAATGAGAAGTGTAGTTTAATTGTACGAAACATTTTAAACATGTACGTATAGCAGATTTTGAAAAAAGGTGCATCGAAAACAGCCAATTTAACATTATCGGTATAGAGAGGGATAGAGATTTCATACGCTCCCTTAATATTGCAGTACTAAATGTCTCAGAGCAAAAATTCTACGTTTTAAAATATTTCTGATTGTATACACGTATATATATAAATAAAACAATATCAATACAGTGGCAGAAATAACGAGTTTTGATGCTAGAGAATTTTCAATAGAATTAATGATTCGAGTCTGTACTCAATAAAATACTGTTTAACAAAATTACGAAGTTTATGCAACTGTAATGGAAATTTGAAATCCTCGCATAAAGTAATGTGAAAATGCATTGTATATGTATTACAGTTTAAAACAAAAAACAGTTATATATATATTAAAAAAAAAATTAATTTAAGCTATAAACAGAGATACAAAAGTGTTAGAATCATTATATGTACAAGAAATACCGGTATAATTTCATAATTATAATGTACAGCTCATGAATACGCGGTATACAATTTCTTCAAAATTAATAGAAATTCAAAATAATTAACTCAATTTTATTTGTAATTTTCTTATGTTAATATTATTGATCAATTTATGTTAATTAGTGATTTTTATATCAAATTAAACCTCTGAAGTTCATAGAATACTTTAATTTAATATGCTTAACATTCAATAAATTTTAAAATTATTTTATTTCTCTAAAAACATAAAACATAATAATTCTATAAAACATATAAACAGTAATCTACTTACTTAGAAGTGTGTAAGAAATTTAAGAATTCTAAAATTAATTCTAAAAATAACCTAATTTAATAACCTCAATTATTAGACATTACCAGTGGCGCAAACAAGGGAGGGATCCCGGGGTCCGACCCCCCCAAAGCCCTTGATTTTTTTTCCGATTGATTATAATTCTTATATAGTACGTAAAATTTAACTAAGTATTTGTTATTAATGATTAATTTTATTAATTAATGCTAATTATTTATTCAATAATTAGTTTTTTACTGTGTTTTGTTCCCGAAAATCGACAAAATCCAAAGGAGCATGATACAAGAAAGGTGAACTTTCGACCCCGGAACCCCCCTCCCCCCTTGAAAAATTCCTGTGTGCGCTACTGGACATTACGTACATGTTTTGAAAACGAAACGCTAATATTATCATGGAAGTTAAATGAAATAGAACTAATTACAAGAGAAAAAGAATCAATAATGTTCCACCTCTGGTCTTGATGCAAGTTGTCATCCGACTGTGCATTAGCTCACAGAAATAGCAGATGTAGTCAAATTATCATGCATGTTCCGATTGATGAATGTGATCCGCACTACCCAGAATGATCAAAAATGCGTGCTTATCAAAGCCCAAACGTACTGTAATGAGAAGAGGTCTGACGTGATCGCCAGATCTCTCCTCAATAGTTCCGGTGTTGGGCAAGCAGTAAAAGGTGTTAAGTGTGCATTTGGCCATGCCTAATGATAAAATGCATGTCGTGTATAATTCGGAATACCTGTTGAAATATAAGCCTAATGATCCGCGAAAAGAACAGCAACACTATGGGACTCAAAATCGCGTCGATGTAATGCCATGCTGAAAGACTTGTCACGAGTTATGGAAATCAAAGGGGTCTGGTTATCAAAGAGAATGGCACACCATATTCCTGATTGGCTGTGAGAAGGATGACGATCAGGTGAGCATCTCATCACTGTTCTAGAAGTCTCCAGCTAATCATCGAGTCTCAATTAGAAGTCGGACATCTGTCTGAAAACAATTCTACTCCAATCTGTTACATTCCAAGTCGTCTGCTCCTAGCAGTGTTCCGTAGTGAGGAGTAGGGATTGCAACATCGGACCAAGAATCCAATACCGGTATTCGGTATTTTTTAGATTTTAATACCGGTTTTAATACTGGTAGTAGAAATTTTAGAAAAAGAAAGAAAACACGGTGTTTTTTTTTTTTTTTATTTGCCAGTTGCTTTATTAGAGAGTGTAAGTATCACAAAAATAATTTGTAACTTATAAATTATAACAGTATATAAAGAATCACAAAAAAAAAGGAAAGGAAAGGAACATTTTATTTACACTGTGCCACCATATTCTTTTCATCATATGAATAATGAAACCAAACCGAAGTATTATCAAAGGATTTTTTATGTTCTTTAAAGTTATGCTTATTCAGTATTATAGGTTATTACTTATGAGTATATATATAATGAATCTTAAAAATATTTTGAAACCTAAATTATGATATACAAATACAATGTTAATAACAAACCCCAACAATTTAAAATATATCGAAATATTACAAACTTTGTTCACAAACGCAACCTTGTTTTCACAGATACGAATATCAGACTACGAATCCTACATGTGTGCGGTATCGCTTTGAGCTGTAATAAGACAGTTTTGGCCCACCCCATCTATGATTCTCATATTTTATCACTTCTCTTGATTGTACAGTGCAACTTAATATCCCCAGTCTAACTAATTTCGCCGATTAGGGAGACACACAAACAAAAACATATACTATTTTGCTATGTTAGCGATCCCTGAACATATAATAGAAACAATTTTAAAAGAGAGAGATTTCTAGTAAATATCGAAAAACCGGTATATAAACTTGTGAATGCCGGTATTACAAAATTGTACAAATAGCTCAAAATACCGGTATTCAGTAGCTCACACAGAAGTTTTCCAAACGGGGGGTCCAGGGTCGAAAGACCACCATTCTTGTATCATGCTCCTTTTGATTTTGTCGTTTTCGGGGAACAAAAAACAGTAAAAAACTAATTATTGAATAAATAATTAATATCAATAAAATTAATCATTAAAAAAAAATATTTAATTAAATTTACATATTATATACTAAAAATTATAATCAATCGGGGAAAAAATCAAGAGCTTTGGGATCCGGACCTTCAGGACACCCCCCTTGTGGGCGCCACTGCCGGTATTGCAATCCCTAGTGAGGAGAAATTCTCGCAATTGTCTTGATGACCTCAGAATTCGGTTCGTTGAGTCACCTAAAGAACCTTTGGCAGGGGTGTTTATTGGAACCACCAACCAACAGGTCCTCTTACTTCTACTACACGCTTGCTTTAGACGACTATGACGAAAAAGAATCCCCGTTCAGACTAATAGTTAAGGGCTTTTAGAACACAGAAAGCATAATGTAAAAGATGTTTCTCAATTAGTCAGTATTTTATCAAATTTACTGGCAAGTACTAATTCGTTAATAGTATTTTCAGCTGCTAAATAAAGAGTGTGTAATGGGTATAGATACAGTTGAACCTGTTTTTGTACGGTAGATAGGGACCGCATAAAAATAAACGCACAAAAAAAATATTCGAACATTTCATAAACTCTTATATAAAACAAACTAATTCGTGGAAATACAACATAATTTTTTTATGCGGTGGATAAGAGTAAGAGTACTTCTATAACCAAATAAATAATTAAATATCACACATGGAAACATTTTAAAAACATATAGTTTCTAATTGTATACACGGATAAGTATTCAAAATGCACATACAAAATTCATTGCTTTTTCATCGTAATCCAAAGCCTGTTATGAATAAGTTCAAAATCGCTTTCGTCACTTGAAGGTACCATTTCAATTGATTTATTTTTTGGCAACATAAAGTAAGAGATAAGTTTTTGTGACGAAGGTTGGCTGGTCACACACACAGTTGCTTGTAAAAGTCACGATAGCCAGATATACATGATTGAAGCCCTTTTTAGAATTTTATACTCCTTTCTTAATTGGTATCTACACTGCTGGCCACCGTAAATGCAACAGCCTGAAGGAAGCATGCAAATAACATGAAATTTACGACATGCATTAGCGGAGGTGAGATATGCAAATGATTGGAATTTCAGCGCAGACACACATCACGCGCGCCTGTGGCACCACCTCAAAGCGCTACTTAAGGCTTGGAGATTTCGATGATTTCAAGCTCGGCAATTGTATTCTTCTTGCGGGTTTTTCAAAAAACGATCAGTTATGTCTCGTAGAAAACAGCGATCAGCTTTTGATCCAGTATCCGAGTTCGACAGAGGAAGGATAGTGGCCTACCGAGATTGTGGATTATCTTTCAGGGAAATCGTTAGTCGTGTTGGACGAAACCAAACAACTGTAATGCGGATATGTGACTGTTGAATACAGGAGGGTAGGATGGACCGACGTGGTCGATCGCATCCACATCAGTGCACCACTTCAGTGAGGGCAGGCAAATTGTGCGCATGGTAGTGACGGATTGCACAGTCAGTTCACGAACCATAGCACAACACATTGAGTTTTTAACGCATCATTCAGTGTCTGCGCGTACCATTCGACGCCGTTTACAACAGTTTGGTCTGTCCGCTAGACCTCCATCGCTTGGTCTACCCTTGGCATAGAACCACAGACGTCTCCACCGCCAATGGTGCGATGAAAGAAGGATGTGGGCGGCAAAATGGAGTGAAGATGTCTTTACTGACGAGTCACGCATCTGTCTGCAACACCACGATGGTCGGATTCGAGTCTGGAGACACCGTGGAGAGAGGATGCTGAACAGCTGCGTTATGCACCACCACACTGCACACTGGTCCTGTACCGGGTATTATGGTATGGGGCGGAATTGGATATCACTCTCGCACTCCTCTAGTAAGCATTGCCGGTACTTTAAACAGCCAGCCCTACATCTCCGAGGTGTTGGAGCCAGTGGTCCTTCCTTACCTTCAGGGTTTGGCCACAGCCATATTTGAACAGGATAATGCGCGATCGCACGTGGCACGCATTGTCCAAAGGTTATTCGTCAATCACCAGATTGAATCGCTTCCCTGGCCGGCTCGCTCTCCGGATCTTTCGCCAATAGGAAACATGTGGTCCATGGTTGCTCAACGATTCACCCAGATTACACCCCCCGCTGCCACACCAGATCAACTTTGGCAACGTGTGGAAGCTGCTTGGTCTACTGTACCCCAAGAACACATCCAAAGTACCTTTGAATCAATGCCGAGGCATGTGGCAGAGGTGGTCTCCAACAATGGCGGCTACTCTGGCTACTGATTCTGGCAGGAACCACACTTCACAGAAGTCTATAAATTTAATCATTTGATATTTGGTCAACATGTTATCTACAAAATAAATTTTGTTGTGCTATCTCTTGTCTTTCTTGGTGTTGCATTTACGGTGACAAGCAATGTATTTGAAGAAAATACTTTTCCAATTTGTTGGAAAGCTGGATCTCTGCATATTTTTATCCCCTCTCAAAGAATCCTGTTCTTTATGTCCGTCTTCATAGTCTATCAAATTATCCGAAATGTCACTGTCATTGTAAGTTTCATCTTCAATCTAGTGCGGGCTGCTGGAGCGTTGAGAGAAAGCAATTGAATGAGCATTGTCGGGAGACTGTTTATAACAAATGAACAGAGCGTTTTGAAGTGTCTACATTTCAGTGGCGTAACATACACCCCCACATCACGGAGGGGGGGGACTCTGGGCCTGAATTATGCTAAATACTTATTTACTCAATTTATAAAATATTAAAGGCAAACCTGTTTTTGGTCTTTTTAAGGGGAAAGGGAAACCCACCAAAAGCCCACCTTTTCCACGCTGGTTTTGAATGAATGCAGAGGTTTTTTTCCCCGTTCCCGCCAGGTACTTTGGAAAAAAAAAGGCTTTTAATTTTATATAGGCAAGCATTCAAGAGGGTCGTGTAAATAGAGGGGGGTAATAAAAAGTAAAACTTGGGGAAAACCAAAAAAAGAAAAAAAAAAAATTTGGGGATTTCAATTTAAAAACAAACTTTTTCCGGGGAAAAAAATTAATTTGCGGGAAGGAGAAAAAAATTTTATTTATATTCAATTATTTTCCAAAAATTTTTTAATAAATTAAATTTTTAAACTTTTTTTAGATTAATTTTAAAAATTATTTTAAAATTCATGGTAACCAAAAAGCTTTTGTTTGTTATTTTTCCCTTTTATCTTATTATTTTCCATAAAGAAGAAAATGAGTAAACCTTGTAATCAAAAAACCATGTTATTTTATTTTTTTCCCTTTTTGAAACCCCCCAATTAAAATAAAAAGCTTGATTAACTTTTTAAATTTAGGAAAAAACTTAAAAAAGAAAATTTTTTTTCAAATCTAAATTTTGACCATTTTATTAATTTTTAATTTTTTAAAGCAAACCTGTTTTAAAAAAATATTCGCTTTAAAAACAAACCTGCCAAAATTATTTTATAAAAGTGGTAAATATACTTTTTTTCCCCCTTGGGATTAAAAACTCCAATTAGAAAAACATGAACAGGTTCATGAAAACACAATAAAAGTTTTTTTTTTTAAAAACAAAAAATTTGCTTTTAATTAAATTTGGGTTAATATGAAAGTTTTGTTTAACAGTTGGGAATTTGAGATGGAAATAAAATTGCTTTATTTGATATGTTTTATACACTGGTTCCCTTTTTTGAAATTTTTACCCTTCAAAGGTTTGAATTTCTAAAACGCCTTTCCAACATCAAAAATAAAAATGGACTTTTTAAAATAAAGAAACGGGTTTTAAAAGAAATGGGTTTTTTAATAAAATTATTTTTTTTAGAACAAATTAAATTTTTTTTGGTTTCTATAATTTTTTTATTTAAAATCATACCTATTTTAATAAAATCTTTTATTGACACTTAATTTTAAATTACATGAATGACATAAGTAAATAAAGATTTAATGATCCCTATATAAATCGACTCTCTGAAAGTAAAAATTATCATAAGGACAAATCGGGGATCTATCTGCCAATATTCAATATCAAAATATCTTAAAATTATATTCAATTTTTATCTTATTGATAATATCTAATAAAATTTGGAAATCTTATGAAGGTTTTTGCAATTTATTTACACAAAAAGTATTGTTTTTTTAAAATATTTCCAAAAATATTAAATGCATTCCCAAACAAAAAAAATAAACAAAAAAAAATTAAGAAAATTATCCCCCAAAATCAAAGATTTAATTTTAGGTTTTAAAATGACAAACAAAAAAAATTTTTTAAACACCTAATATTAAAATTTAAAAAAAAAAATTTTAAAAACTTTTTTTTTCTTCAAAGTTTTAATTTTATTTACTTTTTAATTTCAATATATCAAAATTAATTTTAATCAAATTAATGTTTTTTTTTTTTTTTGGATACAATAATTTACAAAAGTAAGTTTTCAAATCTTCCTTTTTTAAAGAAATTAAGGGCAAAACTAGTTTTTATATTACGGGTGGAAATTCCCGTGAAATAACAGAGTTTCAAGAGGGAAAATAAACTTTCAAAAAAATTTTAAAAACCAGTATCTTTTGGTTTCCTTTAAATATTAGTTTGTTCAAAGAAACAGTAAAAGAAACGGGAAAAAGTTTTTTTAAATGCATTAACTAAAATTTTACAAGAAAAATTAATTCTACAGCTTCAAAAAAAATGCCATAGAAAAAGTCAAAAAAAAGAAATTTCATAAAAAAGTTTTATCTTAAAATTTGTTGCTTTGGGGGAGGGAGATTTTTTTCTTTCTCAAATTAAAAAAAGGAAATTATTTATTTCAATAATTTTTAAATTAAAAGATAAGGGGAAAAAAAGAAATCTTTTAAATTCAAAGGAAATAATTGGGTCTGATCTTTTTTAATTAAATATACAAGAAAACAGCCAATTTAAAGGGAAAGCAAAAAAACCTAAATTTGTATAATTAGCTAAAAAATTTTCATAGTATTTTTTTAGAAATTGTATATGGTATGGGCCAGATTAAATGAAATACCAAGAATTTTGAAATTTCGATCTTACAAACTGGCAGAGGTATAAAATCCACTTCTAACATTTAACTTTTAGAATTTACATGAACAAAAAAATATGAAATATGCAACTTATAGAAGGAAATTGAATAAAAGAAAAAATACAAAAATAAAAATATAAATACCATATATAACAAAAAAAATAAAATAAACAATTTTTTTTAAAATATCTGATAAACCTTTTTTTATGTCCTAAAAAAACAAAAAAACCTTTTTTATAAAATTTTTCATCATAACTGTAAAATTAATATTAAATAATTAATTTTTAATTTATTTTAAACCACCCAATTTTTTTTACATTACCAAAAATAAACACACATTACTTATTTTTAAAACTACATCAAAATAAAAGAAATGGATAAACACAGAAAATTGAAAAGGGTTTTCTTTTTTTTTTTTATTTATTGAATTTCACACTAATTAAAAAATTCTACAATCATTTCCCTTTTTAAAATATACAAAGATTATTTCGTTTTTAAAGGAAATATTTGATTTTTTTACACTGAACATACCAATACTTAATGCATACCTATTTCTACCAGTTACTATACATATATAGGGTTTAAAAATGTTTAGTTCATCCAGACCTTTTAAAATTATTTGGGGGAAATGATTTGACAGTTATTTCGTTATACATAAACTGAAGTATCCTTTTTATATTATATTAATTTTAAAATAAATGGAAGATTAAAAAGATTTTAAAAAAAAATTCAGAATTTTCGTTTAAATTTAATGTTTGAAAATATAATAAAGTTAAGAGGTAAATTAATTAAAATCTTAAATTCGATGTTACCAAAGTTTATCATTAATAAATTAATCCAAAATTGTATAATTTAGCGATTCTTTTTTTAAAAGGGAATCCAAAATTTTATGAAACTTCAGTTCCCGTTTTACATATAAAATATTAAATTACTTTAAAGTTTTTAAGAAATCTAAATCAGTATTCGTTCCATTCCGTTTTGAACATGTTTTAAAAGCCACAATTTTTGGAGCAAAAAGAATAACAAATTTAAAAAAAAAAAACGTATCAGGAATTTTTCATTGGCTGCATCGCAAAAAATTTTTTTTTTGATTTGGAAATTGGGCGATATTATACAAAAAAAGCACCCCCAAATTTTCCTTTTAAAAATTTCGTTACACAAAAAAAATCAGTGATTTTGGATGATAAAACACTTGTTTTTAAAAAAATTTTTTTGAAATTACCTTTTTTTTTAATTTTATGAAAAGATTATTTTCAACAATGCGTTATTCTTTAAGGGGAAAGAGAGTTGAAAAAAATTATATTAAAATTTGGGAAAATTTCCATTGCTTTTAAAAAAAAAATCCACAGAAAAAAAACCATATGTTCATTTGGTTTCCCCTGATCCTACCAAAAAATCATAGAACATCTAAGAACTTGGGTCAAGCAACCCAACTCAATGCAAAAAATTTATTTAGGTTTAAATTTAAAAATAAATCAATATAAAATTTAATTTTTAAAACTTATTAAAAAACCAGAGTATTCTTATGCTTAATAAATTTCAACTGGGTTGCACAGATTTTTTAAACACAATGTTGATATTTAATAAATGTGTAAAGTCATAAATTATCTAATTGAATTTTTTAATTTTATTTTTGCAAATACAATAAATGCATATTTTTATCCATAGTAAAAAAAAAAAAGGCATTGTGAAAAAAACTTTAAAAGCAAATTTAAAACAGATGTGTTAAGAAACCTCACAAAACATAATAGATCCAACAAATATTTTTAAATATTTTGCACACAATTTTTATATTTTATAATATACAATTTTTAAACATTAATTTTTTCCACATTCAGAATTAATTTTGAAAAATTTTATCTTTTTCTAAAATAGACTGGAATACAGACTTTAAAATGGCAAATTTTTTATATAATTTTACAAATAAACTTCATTTTAATGTTTAAAAGTGGATTTTATTCATTATCGAGTATAAAAAAAATGAACCCAGTTTTAAAATATTTTTTCCCTTTGTCGTGAATGCTTTTCGAAATTTTTTTCCCCAAAAGAACGTAAAATTATTTAGTTAAATAAACTATATATATATATACTTGTTTTAATATGGCATGTATGATTACATATCAGATTTGTGTGTTCTTATTTTAGATAATTAAATACAGAAATATCTCTTTTAATTACTCTGAAGATGTGTAAAACAAATACAATTTAAACTAACTAAATATATTTTATCTTTTTATATATGTTCTCTACATAATTTAATTTAAAATAAGCAAAAATTTCCATTCCTGTAGACTTTCACCCAAAAAGTCCGTTTGGGATTGTCGCCACTTATCCCGCCAAGCTTTTTCTTGCCAAAGTTGGGTTTTTACTCCATAACACAACACACAAACACGCGCCAAACTGACGATTTTTCAAAATTTATCGGAACAGTGGCCGATTCTATCTGTTATATGTGAACACAAAAATAGTAAAAATAGAGTTCGGTTTTTGGTGGCGACGGTTTCTAAATGGTTGGTATTGAAAACAAATGTCATTCTTATCCATGTTTACAAAACACTCGAATTTTTACCGGAAAATTAAAAAGACTTTTTTCCACAACGACATCTTTACTATAATCGAGCAACCACGTATAGTCAAATTCGAAATTTTAGCGGGTATAATGTAAATGTGCAAGAACATAAATAATAGTAAACAAAGAAATGTTTGGCGGTAAAAAAACGAAAACATAATCACATGTCCACTTCATGATGATCACGCTAAAAATTACATTATGGTTACATTCTATAATCACGTGAATCTATCAACCAATCACCAGATTCGAAATTGCCGGTATTTTGCGGATTTGCATGTAAACGGGGCTTTAGAGGGGTCCTAACATTCTCCGTTACACCACTGGTAAATAGAAAACATTACAGTGGAGCCAAAACCATTGAATCCTACCACGGGGGGGAGGCAAGACTCTAGGGGCCCAAGGCTTGACTAACGCTAAATACGTGTTTACCCAATTTATAAAATATTAAAGGCAAAACTGACTTTCAGGGGGGGGTCCCAACATGCTCCGTTACGCCACTAGTAAATGGATATAAAACATTACAGTGGCACCAAAGCCATTGAAATTCATACACCGCATAAAAGAAGATCGCACGTAAAAAATCGCACAAAAAGAAAATTGCATTAAAAAAGACCGCACAAAAACAGGTTCTACTGTATTTTTGTATTAATAATTTACAAAAGATAGTGCAAAAACTTGTATTTTTTGGACCCCGATATACGAATAACACCGAATTAACGAGTAAAATCTACGGTCTCGATGAATTCGCTAATAGATGTATGATTATTATAATTATTCAACAACAGAAAGAAAGGTTTTGAATTAAAAAAACTCTTTAAAAATTAATTTTACTTGATATAAAGTATGTTACTAATTTACTAAAAATAATACAAAAATATGCAATATTATAAAATAAAAATAACAGAGTGATACGCTAGCATCCCTTTCCCGGATGAGCTATTGATAGTAAAAGAGGACTGCCGTAAATGCCGCCGCAATTCGCCATTTAAGTGATAAATAGGTTAAATTAACGTTTAATTAAAGGAATTCCGCAATATCCTTTAACTACAAATTGCATCAAGCTCAAGCGTTCATTCAGGATTAGCACAATTTGATTTTCTTCCATCAATTTACAGTTATGCAAGTATTTTGAGTGGGAATGAGAGAGAGAGAGAGAGAAAAATGCTGCTAAAAGATGAAGAAATGTCAAGCAATGGCGATTACTTGTACCCAAAATCATTTGGCCCTAAAACATTCCAAGAAATTGAGCGAGAATTCAAAAAAAAAAGAAAGAAAGAAAGAAAAGAAAAGGATTCAAAGATGTGATGAAAATGTCATAGTCTTATAATTGTCTCTCAAAATAAATTAGTTGATCATTTCTCTTAATCATTTACTGGATTCCTAATGACGTTTAAATTAAATTAGTTCATACATCAATAGGTAGAAAAATACTTACTTCGCATTAAGCCTAATTGAAGGCGTCATACGTTAAGACTAACAGATTCTTCGGACAATCTTCGCCAAGAATACCAAACATAATCTCGTCAAAATTAACTCATCATCTCGTCATTACTCATCATCAGATATCATTATAGTCAAGTAAATAGTAGTTTATAGTTATAAAATGGCGAAACGTTATGCAGAAGTAATCGCACTATATCGTAAAATTGTAATGAGCTATTAGAAAATGTTATATGTTTGTTTATCAAGTTATCATCCTTCCAGTGATCATCTCTTAGCATATATTATTGCTGCAGACTTTAAAAGAAATTGAAAAGTGCAAAAAACTTCAAGCTTCAAATTTTTTTCTTTGAATGCAGATGCATTAAGCCTAATTGGAGGCGTCATACGTTAAGCCTAACAGATTCTTCGGACAATCTTCGCCAAGAACACCAAATACAATCTCACCAAAATTAACTCATCATCAGTATCAGGTATTATAAAGATATCATTATAGTCTTCCGTGTGGTGACCGGAGTAGAATAGTCCCATCGAAAGCTCATGCGTATTGTAAAGGCGACTAAAATGAGCAGAAGTCCAACTTCTCAGGGCTCTGGCAACCCTCAATTATGACAAGTGGCACTTTGTCATACACGACAACAAACAACATACTTATTTTTATGTGAGTTCTGCTTTAACTCAATGAAATTTTTCATTGCTATGATATATTTTTGAAAAAGTAAATATTGAATAGATAATATAAACGAAAAGCAAACAAAAATTGAAACACAAAAATTAAATTCGCAATTATTTTACTTTATATATTAGTTAGAGTCACGTTTAGCTTTGAATTGCATAGCTATTAAAACTCAAAAATTAGCCTTCCCTGAAGTCTTTGTGTTATCGATTCTTTCGAAAGAAAATGAAGTTTCTTCCTTCACAAATCACATGGAATAAAATTGTTGTAATCTTACGAATTATTATTCCATGACATACGTTTGTTCTCTATTTACGTGCGATAGGCTGAAAAAGCACTATTATCTTCAAAACTGCTTCGATGTGTTCTACATTTTTAATACACAAACATACTTCCTTAATAAACATAACTTAAATAGAGATCAACATTTTCCTTAATAACATAATATCAGTTTTGTCAATACTTATTTATATTTTAATTTGTCTCTTTAAGGAAATTTATATGAAATTCTTAAAATTTTAAAAGATAAATACAATATTCCAAAAATTACTTAAAATATATATATTTCCTTGAAAAAATATTCACCAGAACATAAGTATGATAAATGACCTCAAAATGTAAGCATTTGTTAAACATCGAGCAAAATTAACTTGAAGAAATATTTTAAGTTTTAAATGACTGAATTCCTCAAAAAAGAAAAAAAATCTAATCTATGACATATGTAACAGTTTTATAACATATAATTATGTTCATCTTTTAAAGTTATTACAAATATACATTATTCAACTTTCGACACTCATGAAAGAAATTCATTAAGTACAGGGTATCCGGGCTTAAAGTATCCAAAAATAATGTCTCATTGTTACGGAACTACCCATCAGAATGCAACAAACTGTTCATCCGTGGATTGTAAAACTTGTGACGGGCTCAAGCGTTTTTTCTTTAACATAACCTCTGGGTTCTTTAGGGGGCAAGATTCCTGGCAATTTTGGGGAATAGTATGTGTGGCAGAGACAAGTGTGAATTGACAGCCAATCGTGAAGTTACCTGGAAAACAAGCCATTAAAACAAGGTGCATACCATTGCACGTGCGCCCAGACGTTTCTTCATAGGATTGAATCTAAATTTGGATTGAGATAGGAATGATTATTTGATATTAGAACTTGTAATATTATTAGAAGTGAGTTTGAGTTTGAGTGAATATTAACGTCGCACTGTTCAGCTACACAAGGGCTTTTGGCGACGGACCACGTAATTTTGAACCATGGTCAAGTGACGTGGACGACACCTGAGCTGGCACCCCCTCTCCTAACTACCACACCACACCAAGGGGAGTGACATTTCAGTCTCGACAGATTTAACGGCATCGCTGCCCCACACGGCGGGTCTTTAGTGGTATTGGGCTCGAACTCATGACATGCCTGCCATGGTCCGATACCTTAACCACTGGGCTACCGCAGCCCATTAGAAGTGAGAGTAGGCGAATTAAATAATTATAACTTGGAGAAAGTGGTCTAAATTACGCGATTCGGTTTAACTATTACTGTGTGTTTGTTCATTATAGATTCTCGCTTAATTAATATTATCTAAATTGTTAGACTTTTAAGTTCTATTCTTAATAAAGGTCGTATTAAGAATCAAAAATGTCTATTTCTTTTGCAAACCCTACACCTCTAGCTCACGCTGACAATCAAAGATACGGTCACCATAGGGGGCGGTATCACAAACTCTCCAAAAATTTTTAGGTCTAGCCCGATCGGCGGCACGTGTGCGCTTTATTCGAGAATAGCAGACGATAAACTTGTTACACTGACTTCATTAGTTAAGATGTGGATACCACAGTAAAAGGTGCATTGCGCATTTTGTTTACCGAATTTAAATCAGTCACGCGTGCACAGCGACGTGTTCGAACAGAATGGAATGTCAACCCTCCGACATCATAATCTATCCTCCAATGGGACAGAACTTCAATGGAGACGGGAAGTTTGATTTCTCATACTGACAAGTATCCTTAAGTTTTCATGACAGAAGACACTGTTGATCGTGTGCGTGATTCATTTTGTAGGAGTCCTGATAAGTCTATTAGGCAAGCCAGTAACGACATTCCATTCTGTTTAAACACGTCGCTGTACACGCGTGACTGATTTAAATTATGTTAACCATTGTACATACTGCATCTTTTACTCTGGCGTCCATATCTTTATTAATGAAGTCAGTTTAACAAGTTTATCGTCTGTGATAGCCGAATAAGGCACCCACATGCGGTCGATCGGACTAGACCCAAAAAATCTCGGAGAGTTTTCCAATCCATGAATGAACAGCTTATTATATTTTGATGGGTAGTCCTGTAATAATAAATCCTTACTTTCGGATACTTTAAGCCTGGATATTATAAAAATATTCAGTGAAAAAATACACTGTTAAAATAGATGAATTTTCTATGCTGCTTTTTATACAATAAAATTTCAGAATGATCATTTGATCTGTAGTAATCAATCTTAATTTAAGGTCCTTTTTGTATACATAAAAATATATTCATCTCCAGGGACGTTCACTGCTTGAGATTCGTATTCGCTGAGTTACACCATTTCATATCTAAGAGTTTTAAGCGAGAAATAAAAAATATTGTTTCTATATTACAAGTAGCACCTATGTCATTAGTGCACATGCTCTCCAATTTTTTCTACAGCACAACCAAAACAATTTAGTGCAGGACACGCGTCCAAATGTTCAGTGGTCATAGGCTGACCAGAGTCACAGAGAGTTAGGTGAAACGGTGATATATCTATTCGGTAGAGATGGGACCGCAAACAGTCATACCCTATCAACAGTCTAAGATGAGCTACAATGGCTTTTTTAAGAGCTTCAGGGACCCAGGACAAGTTCTCGTTCAAAACTGGGTCTTAAAGGGATATAGGGCCGCCCATCCGGTACAGCGGTTAGTGACGCTGACTGCGGTGCCGTAGGGAATGGGTTCGAATTCCGGGTAAAGCATGGATATGTTTGTGTTATAATCCTTCTCAACTTTGTGATGTGTGCTTCACGCTTACTTCTATGTAAGTTCCCGTGTGATACTTTGTGGTGCACGAATATAAATGTCCTCAGTAAAAAAAGGGGGAGTATAGGACCTCTATCCCTTGTTACTGGATGAGTCCACCCAAGCATGCTGACGTCATTCTGACCCCCTCCCTGAGCACCACTGATACATTTTATTGTGTTGCTGTTGCTAATGCTACCTAATTGAGCGATATCATATAGAGACCATAAAATTCATCGTAGCAAAGGACAAGTTTTTACACCTGTTGTTAGTCGCATCTTTAAGTACCTTACAGGTGACAATAAGATTTGGCTTAGTTCATGGGTAGCCAACCCACGGCAAGCGTGCCACAGAGTGTTACGACAGAGTTGTAACGGTGGCACGTAAAGTGAAAAATTTCAAAATATAATAAAAAATTTACAATTTTTTTAAATGCGGTTGACTTAGACAAAAACCTCAAAATTTATTTTAATTACTTTTCAAATACAATAGAAAATTATCATGTAAAGAATACTCCTTCCTTGTTATGTGCGCTGGCTTTCCAAAGGAAGTGCACTCGCGAGATTTTTGGAATTTGAGGGAGCGTGTTTTAAAGTATCTGGAAGAAAACAATGAAAACTGCTCGTTGAGTGCTTGCTACCCAAGAATGAAGACTGGCTATGGAGTTAAGCTTTTCTTACCGATATTCAACGAGCATTTAAATAATTTAGATTTACGATTTCAGGAAAAGATTGTATTTTCCAACGCTAATTGCTCATATATCTTTTGTCAGCAAATTTCTGCATCTTTTGGCTCTATTTTGAAGAAAAAAGATTAACACGTTTTAAAAATGCAGTAACTATCTGCCAAAGTTAATAATGTCCAAGTTATAATATATTTAAAAATTTAATATCCATCTTGAAAAATTCATTCAATTCTATGTTGGATAATTTTCAAGAAGATAAAAAATGCTAATACTTTTTAATAAACCATTTTTCTATTTCTCTATAAGACGTTAATTGTTGCCCACCTGAAATCTAAATCGGAATTATAAACCTACAGCATCATACTTGACTGAACAGCAAATATAAGAATCTTATTTCAACTCAAGTGATCCAAATTATATTTAATTTTGGAAATTTGAACCGACAAGCAATTTTTCAAATTTGCACGATTTGGTTGTCATATTTTGTTACAGTTTTTGGTCAACAAATGCTTTCTATTACAAACATAATGAAATCCTAATATTGTTAAAAAATAACTGATAAGCACCTAAAACAAACTAATTGAGTTAACATCTTTAAGAACTAGTCCTAATACAAATGATTTAGTAAAAAAAAAACTATAAATTCAAAAGCCCACATAAGGCAAGTACTGACTACTGAATAATAAGTTAGAATTAAATGTTTAAATTAACAGAGCTTATATCAAAAATTAAGATAAAACGTTTATTAACAATAAAACCTTCGTATTTATTAGATTATTTTTAAATTTTCCCTTCTTAAACTTAAAAAAAAAAATATGCGATTTGTGTAAAAATCTCATAAGCCAATAAGTGTCATTTTTTATTTCAAACCTTTTTATTTTTTTTTGTTTTTAGAAAAGTTGAAAGTGGCATGCATAAATTTTTATTATCAGATAATGACACTATTATCAAAGTGGTAACCAAGGGTGGCCAACCAAAGAGGTTGGTCATCCTTGGCTTAGTTCCATTCCAGTTTTGAGGGAAAGCACCCTGGGTGGTCAGGGGTCTCCCACGTTCCTTCCCGTTCACCTGCCTCTCGAGAGGACTTACGGCTTGAAGAATATTAGAGTACCTCCAATGCCACACAGGCACTATACATTTCAAACACTTTTGCCTTTCTCCGAGATTCGTACCCAGACCCTGCGGCACAGCAGTCAGAATGTTCCAATCATTTTTGTCACAGCTTATCATTATCGAAGTGCTTAGGTGGATATTAGCACAGTTTTTACTTCTGGATCAACTTGCCCTTCTTAGTTCAGTCACATATTTCCCTGGTGAAATCAACTATCTGCTGGAACTGACTTTGTTGGTAGCAGCATTAGTAGCTCTATCGGTAACAGCATTGGTAGCATTCTCTGCTACTATACATGCTTTCTGCGACAAAAAAAAAAATCACAGTGAATTCTCTTGCAGAAATAATGGCATGGATAATGCTCTCTCTCATCCTGTAGATTCTTTCCCTTATATTTTACTCAACAGCCAGAGAGTTGCTTTTTCCCCATCATTTGCAGTACTTTGTGAAATGCGACTATCCTAAAATTTGTGTAACTTTCTGCTCACTCTTTGGCATTGCATTTTCATTATTAAACAGTGGTGTGTGTGTTTCTATATCAATATGAAAGTTATCTAACTCTGAAATTCTATGCTCTTTGTATTAAATACCTGACCACACACACACATAGAAGACCATAGAAGTTGAATTTTCGTTCCATGGTTAAAATTTAAAGCACACACCGTTATACTCTTTTCATCAAATATTTACTATTCCTTTTTACGAAGAAACTACTCGCTTGGAATATATTCTTAAAAGGTCTTGCTAATTTTGAATACTCATTTTAGAAACAAATTTAAAGCAGAGAGATTAAATATTTTAAAATATACTTAAAAATAATTTAAAATTTTTTTAATGAAATACTGTGAATAACGATTCAAAATATAAGAAAACTTTACAAAAATTCTAAATACCAAAATTATTTTTTTAAAGTGATTCTAACTATCGGACTGAAATTAATCTTTTAAGGTATTTTATTTATTTATACGCCGGCTGGGGAAGGGAGTGTGTAGTTGGTTAGGCGATGGCCTTGTATGCCTAAGTTTGCGGGCTCGACTCCGCCCAAGTTGGGGGATTTCCATGATGCAGAAAATCGACAGCGTTAATGTCGTATGATTATGCAGCATGTTTAAGATCCCTAGAGTACCTGTTTGGATTGTGTACTCTTGGCAAAATTAAAATTCCAAGGACAACTTGAACATTAGAGTTCAGGTGCCTCTGTTTGGAGTGGAAACTGGGTGACAAAATTACGTTGGGGCAATTGGTATATACATATGTGGTGCTGCGCGATATCAGCTCACTAAAAATGCACTAGGTCTGCAACGGTGAATATCAATCTGTAGTTCCATTTCAAATAAAAAAAATCATTGAATCAAATGATCTCAAGGTTAACATAAAATCAGTATGTCAGTTTGAATGAGTCAAATGAAAAACTGTTTTACATTTTTCTTAAATTTTTAATAAATTTCTCTTATTTGCAGTCATTTCCTTTATTCACAATTATTTCTAAAAAATCACCCAATAAAAAAAGTAAAATTTAATTTTTCGTAAGGAATTGTACTCCAATCGAACAAAACCCTCAAAGTAATTTTATTATTATGGGTACTTACATATTATCGCAACCTATTGTCAACATTATATGAAACGACATTATACATGGTTGCCAATTCAGCACGTACAACATGTAGGAAATCCGGGCTGCCAACTTGGAGAGTTATTAATAGAGTTGGCGATTGTTGCGATAATACTTAAGTACCTTATTATGATATATCTTTGAAGATTAAGTTCTTTTGGGGTGAAAGTAGGTATACAGGAGGACACACAATTTTATACTTTTAAGTTTTCAATTTTCAAAATTAAATACATATAGCTTCCCGAAAAAAATCAGTGAAATCAAATGCCCAATATTGATAATTTCTGAAAGAATCCGTAATAAGTTTACAATAAGAAAAAGGACCCATCATGGCTTGCATCTTAAATAACATTCTATAGTAATAGTATTAAAATAGTTGACAATAAATAAAAATGCATTCTATAGATTGCGATATAATTACTCTTATTTAATAAAATGTATACATATATTAATCTTACCTGCATCATTTTGATAGTATTGATGAGCAATAAAAAGTACAAAAAATATTCATCAGGAAAGGGTGTGTTTTAGTTTCAATCACTAACAAGAAATTATTTTTTTTTCCTTTTTTTAATTAGATATATATCATGTTCAATGTAGCTTATGTATCATGCTTTCGTTAATCGTTGTTCTAAATTATGAGATCCATCACTAACAACTCTCATGTTACTTTAGAATGCGACATAAATTAAAATAAAATAAAATCTAAGATTTTTGTAACACAAATAATGCACATTTAAAATTTGTAACATGATCTCTCTTATTGTTTTTTTTTTCTATTAAAAAATTTTAATCCTGTATTCTGTTAAAATACAAGCGTGATTGATTGAATATTAACGTCGCACTGTTCAGCTACACGAGGGCTTTTGGCGACGGACACAATGGGACCAGGTCAAGTGACTTTGGGCGACACCTGAGCTGGCACCCTCTCCTAACTACCACACCAACGGGAGGACCGTTTCAGCTCCGACAGATTTAACGTGCATCGCTGCCCCCACGGAGGGTCTTTAGTGGTACTGGGGCTCGAACTCGTGACAAGGCAAGCCGCGATCCGATACCCATACCACTTGGCTCGCGCCACTAAAATACAAGCGTATTACTTATATATTATCAGAGCTGTTAACAATACTAAAATACACTGAAAAAAAGTCATAACATGATCAATTTTAACAAAATAGGAATTTATTTTCTCTTGCTAATGAAAAAGGGAGAATTTCCATGGTACCCGGCCTAAATTTTTCCATTGTTTTCAATCATTTTGTTAAAATTAAAATCTAATGGAAAGGTTATTTTTTTTTAAGGCTATTATTTATTAAAAATAAATTTTATGCTTTGTTCTAAAAATACAAAACAAAATATGAACATTAAAAAATTTCACCCCCCCCCCTTTTGAAATTTCTTTGGGTCTGGTGACATGCTCGAAAGAGTAAAATGCCAAAAAATAAAACTCTCTGTTTATGTAACATAAATCTTTAAAAACTTCCAACAAAACTTAGTTTTTTGTGTTTTTAATAAAGATTTTTTTAATCATTCTCCCAAAATTAAAAAAATATTTTTTAGTTAAAATTTTTTTTTTTTTGTTAATTTAAGTTGGACATAATTTTTGAGATCTCATAAGACATTTGTGTGCTAGTGTTAAGGTACCATTTTTTAAAAAAGTGTCTCTTAAATATATAAAATATTTTTTTCACATATATAAAACAACACACAAAATATAGAGAACCTATTTTTTAATAAAATATTGAGATTTTTTTTAAAAAAAATTATAAAACTTTGTAATTTTGAAAAAAAAATTTTCCCCTTTACATACATAAAACTATTTTTTTAAAAGAACTATGAACAACTTAGACTAAAAAAAATAATAAGTTCACTATATGCACAGGTATCCTGTATAGAAACATAAAAAATTTGGAACCTCAAAGCACAATAGTTTTTTTTTTATGTGTACCTAACATCAAAAAATTATTCTTTAGAGAAAAAGTGAAAAACTAAACATTTGTAAGCGTTTCCTTACATTTTTGTCAGTTACTTTTTTATATTTTAAGGTTATTTTATCAACAAACATGTAAGTGTTGTACATTTTTAGATTCAGAAAAATGTGCACTATTTTTAAATACTAAATTTGAAAAATCGATTTTTGAATGTGTATGATGTCCTGGTTCCTTTATATTATCAAAAAATGAATTCATTGATTGCATGTAGGGATTGCAATATCGGTTTAAAAGTTCAATACCGGTATTCGGTATTTTTTAGATCCTAATACCGGGATACTGGTTATAATACCGGTAGTAGAAATTTTAGAAAAAGAAAGAAAACACAGGTGTTTCTTTGTTTGATTTGCCAGTTTTATTAGAGAATGTTAATATCTCATAAAAAATTATTTGAAACTTATGAATTTTAATAGTATATAAAGAGATCCCAAAAAAGTAAAGGAACATCCTATTTATTTAAATCACAAAATAGTGTAAATATCACTATTCAGTATGTGGTACTATTGCAAAGTTATGATTTTTTATGTTCTCTCTGTTAAGTTATTCTTATTCATTATTATGGGCTATTATTTATGAGTATATATATATAATGAATCTCAAAAATATTTTGAACCCTAAAGTATGATATATTTACAAATACAATGTGAACAACAAACTCAGAAAATTAAAAAAATATCGAAATCTTACACACTTTCTTCACAACAACAATCTTTTATCACAGATACGAATATCAGACTACGAATCCTGCGCGTGTGCAGTATGGCTCTGAGCTGTAATAGAATAGTTTTAACCCCCACACACACACCTTAGATGATTCACATATTTTATCATTTCTCTTGATTGTACGATGAAACTTTATATTCATATTCTAATTAATTTCGCCCTTTAGGGAGACATAAAAACAAAAACGTATACTATTTTGCTATGTTGGTGATCCCAGAACATATATAGTAAAGACAATTTTAAAAAAAAAATTCTAGTAAATACCGAAAAACGGTATGTAAACTTGTGAATACCAGTATTGAAAAAGTGTACAAATGGCTCAAAATATCGGTATTCGGTATCTTGGTAAACAGTTATTGCAATCCCTAATAATAAGTAATAAATAAAGTATAAAAAAACACTTTGTACAATATTTTTATCCACAACTGCTTTTAAAAAAACATAAATCTTAGATTACAATAAAATATCCATTTCTCTGTGTCTCACTTATACGGTAAACAAATTTCTTGCGAAAGAAAGGCGTCTTATATCCTCTTACAAAATATCATTTTCTCCCTTTTCAAAAGCGGATACACCACCACCTACGCACTCAAACCATCGTCCCCTTCCTGTGCGAAACGCAATTTACAATACCCCTAACCATAACTTTTGTTCCTAACCAACGGACGGCGCCTCGAAATAATTTTTGGTTTTGTTTCTCCGGCGCCTGGCGAGTGCCAAACGCATCCATCCTCCTTTGTAACAAGTCTATCAGCGTGTAGGGTGGTTGTTTACATAATGTCAGGGGGGGACCATAAAAAAAAGAGACGAGGTTTCTTCAGGGCAACCGGCTTCTAATGAAAGGCCAGGAATTGTTGCCGCGGTTAAGAATGTTTCACCTACAATGCTGCGGGATAGATTGCATCTATTTGTGTGGTTTTGCACCTCCCACGGTGATTTAGAGATCGCGTGGAACGTGGCAATGAATGGGGGTTTCCATTAGCTTTGTTTCCCTCCATTGCCATTGTTGGCGTGATTTATTGATGCTAATTTATTCCAAATTGAGATATCAATCCAAAGTTCAAATTTTATGACTTTGAGATAATTGTTTGGGGACCATGAGGAGTTATTAACTTTTTATTGCCTCTTACACCAATTATATAGGTTTGAGTCTTCTGTTCAGCTTGTCATCGAAATGTATCTTATACTGAAAGAGCCCAACTAGAGTGAAAGTTAGTTCGATTTGTAAGGAAGGAGCAAGGCTTCGAACCGTAATTTTTTTTCGTTTCGGTTTTCGTTCCGGTTCAATTAAAAAATATATTGGTTCAGTACCGGTTTTCTTTCCAACAAAAATCATTATTCATTCAGAACTGAACAGAAAACCGTTCGGTTTTCGGTTTAGTAGTTCGGTATTCGGTTTTTTAAACGCTTTTTTGAATTTTAAGAAAATTTTGAAATAAGCGTTTATAAGAAATTACGAGTTTTTAAGAAGCAATTATAATAAATGGATTTATATTTGGCAGCAAACAGATCAATTAGGATATTGATTTATTTCTGAAAATATGTTCGAATTTTAAGTCCTACTCCTTCGAATTAGTTGAAGATAGCCTTTAAATACACTTAGAAATATAGCTATAAATTGTTATATTTTTTTATAGAGAGAGAGAGAGAGAAAAGAAAATATCACGCCCAAAATTTAAGTTATTTGATATTTCTGCAGACTTCAGGCAATTTATAAAATTTTGCTGTTGTTATTATTATTTGTACTGCAATAACTATAAGCAATGTATAATTTCCTATTAATTTTAAAATGAATTACCCTCTACTTTTCTCAATTATTTGCAGTTTGTTATCAATTTATTAATAACATAAAAAATTTATGTGTGACTACTAGGGGATTTATATTTATTCAAAGTTCTTCAAAAGTTGTCTATTTACTGACTACATTTATACACATTTTTTGAGATAACGCGATCCGGTATCTGCACTTTTAGAAATCAACTTTAGGCTGCCTTCCCTATGGACTGATACAGTTTTCCCTGGACACCTCTTTTGCTTACGTTATTGCTTACAACCCCATGAGCGGATAGGGGTTTTACAATTACTAAGTCTGTTTGGACCACAAACACGAAAGTAGAAGAAAAAGGGGGCAGGTGTTAAAAGATGTGGGTGGTTGTGTTGGGCGCCACCAAACAAATTATACCTTTTGCTGGCGACGACGACTGTCCGACTTCATTTTCAAAGAGACCGCCGATGGAGCATTTTGGATGTACACAAAATGAAATCACGCTGTTATAACGCGCTGACCAAATTTCGTGATAGGGAGGGATCGAATAGATGACTGTATTTCCTGTTTTCTGTGAGACTAAGACGTTGCGTGGATTTAATTCTACCAAATTTAGCTTCTAACCAAACTTCTAAGATTTCAGGTGGATAAGATGTATTTCTTGATTTAAAATTACGTTAAGGAATTTTAAAAAAATACTCTAATTAAGATTTTTAAATATTATACAAAGTAAAATGAAATTCAAAAATAGGTAATAAAATACTTTAAGGTATCCGACTACGTTCGGAACCGTGATGTTAAAGAAGCGTATAAATGGATAATTTTCATATTTAGTGTCACTTAGATAAGATTACATGTATAAAATTGTTTTAAGGACATTATGACAAAGAAAAAATTATTTAGATACAATATTTTGGCAAAAAAATTAACTTATAATAAATTTTTTTCAAAACGTTCTCCTTTTATAAAAAATGCGATAATAACATCACACAAGGGGGGGTTTTGAGGGTCGGACCCCCCCCCCAACCCTCTTTTTTTATTGATTATAATTCTAAGTATATAATACGAAAAATTTAATTAAGTATTTGTTTTTTGATTAATTTTTTAATTAATGCTAATTATTTTTATTCAATAATTGTTTTTACTGTGTTTTTTCCCCGAAAATCGATAAAATCAAAAGACAAAATACAAGAATGGGACCTTTTTGACCCCCGGGCCCCCCTTTAAAAATTTCTTGTGGGGCTACTGTATAATAATATTTTTTGGTTGTGTGTTAATAAAGTAAAAATTCTCCAAAAGTCTAACCCCAGGATTTTTGAAAAAAATTTACATTATTTTCAAGTTACTATCAATTAAATAATTATCCTTTTTTTCTTAAAATTGTTTTCCCCCTTTTACTAAAATATGAATAAATCCCCTTCTAAGTTATATATTTCAAAATTCCCGTTCAACCTCTGTACAGAGGTCAAATATATACAGGCAAAAAAATTTTATAAAGAGCATTTTTCTAAAGGAGAATGTTTTGAAAATGGGTCATTCTATGTTCATTTTCTTTAAAATATTTTACTTAAATAATTTTTATTGTAATAATATTCTTAAAAAAAATTTTATATACTTTTTTAAACAAGTAATACTAAATATCATAAATATTTTCCATTTTACCTTTAAAATCAGGTTCCCAACGTGGTGGGGGACCTTTAAAGCATAATGATCTATAAAAAATTTACATTTATATCCATACAGTTTTATAGTAATGCATAACTGTGACATTAATAAAATATAACGATGACACTGTTTATGTAATTATAAATTATTAAATATTTTGAACACATTCACTCACACACATTAATTTTTCAGTTTTCCTCTTTCTGTAGAATCTTGCATGTTAAAAAGAAAAGATGAAACATGATAATTATTGCGCACACAAGAAAATGATAAATTGATTCAAATGGATGAATTAAAATACGCTGCTTTGCACAGATTCATTTGATGTGGCATGTAAGTTTTTAGCAGAAAAAAGGAGAGGAGAGAGTTGATGTTGCCCTCGTCACATGACCATTTATACAAATTATAAAGTCCTTGCCCGTTAAAAACCTCCTGTTTTCAAAACGGAGCATTAAATGTATAAGTCACTTGCATAAAATAGTTACTTTAAAATAAGAAATCACCTTTTCTAAAAATCTGAAATAGTTTTTCCAATTTGATTGTACTTTCCTTTTGTTTGTGATTGATGCAAACCCAAAGTATATCCCTAAGTATCATTTAAACATAAAATCTGATACGTTTACTTCTCACTTTTTAAAGAACCAAAGAAATATGTTTCAAAAACAAAAAGTAAGCTTTAAGAAGAATCTCGTGAAATTATTTTCTAATATTTTTGTAATTTGCTTACTGAATATAAGTAACAGTTATGCGAATCATTAATTTTTTTTTAACACTTTGCACGTAAATGACCTACAATATCAAAATGAAATGGTTCAGCATGTTTGAGATACTTACGCATTTTATTTTAAATTTATCTTAAAACCATTTTTAAATTTCCTGCCATGGTTCAGAACTGAGTTATCATAGAAACTGACTTACGTATAAGTAAAACCAAGGATAAAAGAAAAGAGTTTAGAGTATATATTAATAATAATAAAGAAAAAAAGTAAAAAATGGTCCAGAAAAGAAACTTTTTTATTTTCAAAGTCATCCTGCAAAAAAAGACCTGCTGCATTTCAGTTTTAACTAGCAATAAATCGAAATACTTTTTTCTTTAGTTGGCATTCCATAAGAAACATAAATTATCTTTTGCAGTGCAGTCTAGACCTTGCTTTTTGTATCACCTGGGGTAATATTTGTCCTGAGTTCCATGCAAAACAGCTTCTTACATTTCTTAATATTGTCTCACGACTAAATCACGGCCCCATAAAGTAAAATATATAAACGTGATGCCGTGCAAGTGGCTACAATTCATACTAGAACATACACACAACGTCATTCATTCTGAAATGTAACTAACCGAGGCAGGAGTAAATTTTAAGGTTAAGTCAAAACTTGAGAAAAACTTGTCTTGATTTACTACTTTTTGCCCAAGACAGGATTTGGCGATCTTGGCATGTTTCTTAGCAACATGTATTAGATTGTTCTTGAATAGTTTGAGGATAACTTATATAAGAATAACTCCTAATCTTATAAGAAAAAAATATCTGTATAAGTATATTCTATTGTATAAGTTTGAATTCTAAAAATTCATTAATATTTTAAAATAAATATTTTCGTCAGAAAATGCAAGAAGAATTTTAGTGATTTTTTTTTTAAAAAATTGTAAGAAGTTCATGCGATTGAATTAGTTAATGATCAAAATTAAAAGTTTGAAAAGAATTCTAAATTAATGAGTTTCGGTCACAACTAGTTAGAGTAAGAAAATTCTGTGTATGTGTGCGTGAAGGAAAATGCAAGCACACACATTTAATGTTTTGTTGCCTTTGTGTTTGAGTGTTTTATATATTAAAGGTTATTATATATAAATAAAAGAATTAATCCTTCTAAATAGTCAATGTGACAGATAAACATATTCATATTATTAATATTTTAATCGAAAACATTTCATCGTGAAATAACACATTTAAATAGCCGCCCATACGGTATAGTGGCTAGTGACACTGACCCTCGCAGTAGGGGTGGGGTTCGAATCTGGGTGAGTGAATATTAATGTTAAATAGTTCCAATTACATGAGGGCTTCTGCCGACGGACCTCGTAATTTTGAACCATGGTCAAGTGACCAGAATGACACTTGAGCTGGCACTTGCTCTCTCCTAACTTCCACACCAACGGGAGGACGTTAGAGCCTCAACAGATTTAACATGCATCGGTCCTCTCTGCACGGCGGGTCTTCAGCAGTACTAGACTCGAATTCAAGACTCACGATTCCGTTACCTTGCCGCGGCCTACGAATCCCGGAGAAGGCAAGGATGCATGTAAGCATATAGTGCCTTCGCGGCACGGGAATGTTCCAAATAGCCATTTAGTTGCAAGACCTTTCGTGAGGTTGGTGGAAGGGAAAGAGAGGTGGGAAGTCATGAACACCCCCAACGTGTTCTCCTCCAAAATATGGGGTGGAACCGAGCCAAAATGTACTGTCATCTGTATGGTGCTCAAAGCTATGGGTTTCGATAGGCGTACAATCTATGCCTTTGCAATGATGAATTTCGTGGGCCTCGATCTATGGCACTGCCAATCAGGTGGTATCAGAAACAACGACATTTAAATAGATGGTTTATTTCTTATATAAAACCTACTATAAAAAATTTAAAGCTTTAAAAAGGTACAAAAAAAAGAGAGAGAGAGAGAAAAGAGAGAGATAATTATACTATGAAAACGGGAAAAAAGTAAAATTTCAGTATAGGTAAGAATAAAATATTATATATGTTAATGTCACTAAGAAATACACATACATTGTTATGCAACCAATATTCTGGATGTATAATAAATCTCGTTTAACTTCAAAATTCGTATGGATTGATGTTTCAGATAAAAATTTTATTCATCCAATAAAATATCCAACTGTTAGAAAAAATTCAGCGAAGATAAATTTGTTCCAACATCTATAATAAACAATTAATACATTGTAAGTCGTTATGAAATTTCATCAATAAATAGGATAAAAATTCTACTTTGCAAACTAAAAATGTAAATTGTTTTTAAAAGATATGTTTTTGTTGCTGTTACGAAGATATCCTAATTTTATTAGTTAGTCTAAAAGTAACAACTGAGATAGAAAAAAAAATGTTATTCATCAATAACGATAATGCAGTGCTTCTCAAACTTTCAATATTTGCGACCCAATATTCAATCATAAGTTTCATTGCGCCCCCTCCCCTCCATACTATAACAATGTATTGAATTCAACAATACTGTAGTTTGACACTAAAGCTACAATACGACTTTAGCCTCTTAAGTGCCACCGGCGTACATAAACGTCTCGCTCAGCCAAAGTATTAATTTTCTGGACGTATATATGCGTCTTTCCGAAGTACGATCTTTTCTGTGCACTACTGTCCATAAAATTATTCTGAAGGCTTTGGAATGCAATAAATGGACTTTGACAGTGTTTGTGAAAGATTTGCTTATTTATCCCTTTCTCCACCCCCAAAAAACATCCCATATGAGCATTTAGGTGGAAAACGGTGGCATTGGGGAGCGAACTTTCATTCGGCAATTAAGGGATTAACGCTGGTAATTATCAAGCTTGTTCTTAACTTACAATTGTTAAATTAATTATAAAATACATTGTATAGACTGATACATTTATAAGTGCATTGTATCAGTGCAAATGTGTATTTTTTAGGTCAGTATGCATTTTGCTTGTTTTACTTACAGTAAATTAATAATTTCTTAAAATAATCTTTTGTTTTCGACTTTTTAATATGTTCGCGTCCCACAGTTTAAGAAACGCTGTAGTACTGATTGATATTTTAAGAAAATAACATTTTGATTGATGTAATGTACTTTGATTTTTGATTTGATGTAAATGTACGCCTCACTTTGAAGAAACATGTTGGTTATTTTATTTAATGTAATATGATATATATAAGAACAATTTCAGTTTAAAGCCTTTTTTTTAAGTTCTATGCACAAAGTTGTTGATAGTTTACCGTTGATTGATTGTTGATTTTTTAAATTCAGTTCTTAAGTTGATAGGATTACAAGAAATAACAGTCTTAAAAAAAGACTTGGATTGTCGTTGACCACAAAACTTTTAATTTAAAAAATATTTTATGTTTATATCTGTACTAAAATTGAGCTATAATATTTATTTGGTTAATAATGACATGTAATTTTTTTCTTTTGCGTATATTTCTGCATTTGCTTTTGAATTATTTGTTTTAATGTATATAATAAATACAGTTGTAATTTTTTACTAGAATTGTTGCAATCTACAATATTTCAAATATATGTTATAAGTAATAAATTAATCATATAACATATTATCTTGTGTCTTTTTACATTTTGTTAAAGTAAAAAAAGACATGAGAGATTAAATAAAAAATATTTCATTGGAAAATATTAAATAGAAAATGTTTGACTGTGTGTGAAGACATTAAGAAAAATAAAAAAAAAAAAAAGCAAAAATTGTTTTTCAAGAGTCAAGCAATATGTTATTTTTAATTACTCGAAGGACGGAAAAAATATCTAATTAAAAAAAAAAAACTTACAGCAGACATCTCTTCATCTCAAGCAATAACTATCATCTGACTTACAAACTAGCATCATAATAAACAATAATATAAAATGAGGGAGTATAAGAATGTAAATATAGATAATATCTATGATGAATGTCGTGGATTATTTGAACACGCTTCTTGGCAGAAAAACGATCAAATTAGTCTAGAAGAGACTAATCTGATCAAATATTTCAGAAAGAATGATTAATTATCAGCCATTTTTATTATTATTGTTCCTTTTTCGCTTTCGGTATCTTTTCCAGATTCTTGTCATAATCGTGCGGGTAAAACAAATTTCTCAACGATGCCTTAATCCTTGTCACTTTTTTTATCAGATCCATTCTGATGAAGTTGGCAATTAAAGGATCGCCAAGTGCTCGCCAAGACAAGATTAATACACCAGTTGCATGAGAAAGTTACCATCGCGGACAAGTTGAGAGATTCATAGTGTAGTTTTCATGTATCTTGTAACTCGTCGACGAGTAGAGATGGTTGACCCCAAGGGTCATCTGCGACGGCCGTAAATATGACGAGAAGACGAGTTAGAGTTGGCAAAGGTGGCCTCCTGATGTTTGCCAGGGTCTTGTCTTCGATATCTTACCAGCGAAAAGAAAAAAAGAAATCGCTTGTACTGAGAAATAACTACAGACCCAGCACCATTCCATGTCTACGCCGTTGACAATGGCAATAAATATAATCTTCACGGAAACTGGCCAGCCGGTCTAGTGGACATCTTTGGTCACTTTTCACTGAAGAACCTGAAATGTAACACATTCGTTATACAATTAAATAATTGAAAGCATTTTAAACGATCGTTGCAAAAGTACAGAGAGACATTGATATAAAAAATGGCTTTTTTTTCCTCTAGAAATATTTAAAGATTAAATTTTGCACATGAAATGAAACTTATTGCTTCAGTAGCGCACACAGGGATTTTTCAAGGTCCGAGGTTGAAAGTTCACCATTCTTGTATCATGCTATTTTTGATTTTGTCGATTTTCAGGAACAAAACACAGTAAAAAACTAATTATTGAATAAATAATTAGCATTAAATAATAAAATTAATCATTAATAACAAATATTTAATTAAATTTTACGTATTATATACTTAGAATTATAACCAATCGGAAAAAATCAAGGACCCCCTCCCTTGTGTTCGCCACTGTATTGCTTGAAAATCAAACTAATCATACCTTTTTTTGGCATTCAAATGATGACGTAATACAAGCGGATTAAAGGAAATGTGATTTACAGTTAACTAAAATAAAGAAAAGTTGAATTCTCTTTGATTCAAAATTTGTTTTTTTATAGTTCAGAAAATATATTTTTACTTCTGAATGATCTATAATTCAAAACTTTAAAACTGGTAAACTTGATGGATCGTTTATTTATGTATTAAAAGTAAGTCACAAAATTACAAAAACTACATTATAAAAGAACAAAACAAGTGAAAGTTCTAAAAGTGTTTTAGTAAGCATGCTCTTTTATACTCAGAGAAAAAACAAAAACAAAAAAATTTAATTTTGGATTCTTTGAGAACATTAAAAATTATAAATAGTGTTTAAAATCCATAGTTTTAAAAAAAAAATCATTGCAATATGTCCCTGATTAGAAAATTTTATTGGTTATAAACTGGAAAATTTTATTCCGAGATTCTCCTTTTTAATGTCTCGTACACCTGAGGTGGATTCAAACTCCCAGCCCCCATAAGCCAATAGATTTTTAATTTTTACCATAGAATACCCTTCTGTACTTTTCCATATTTGTTTTTACTGTAAATCCCCCCATAAAAGAATCTATGTTAGTCACTGTGTGTGCGTGTGTTGTGTGTGTGCATTTATAAACACAGAAAATAAAATTTTGTAGAGCATTTATTCAACTTAACAATTCTTCATAATCTCATTATTACTTTTTTTTTTGTCTGATTAAATGCTACATTTATTATGTAAAATAAATTTACATTCTTTGTTCAATTAACTCGAAATTGATATAAGATATAACCAGTTAATGATTATTCGTATTATTTTCAACTACCAAAATCTTTTTGGCAAAATAAGTCATCTTTAGTGAAATATTTTATTTCTAATACATTTCATTCTTCTACGCCATCTGCAAAAAATTAAATCTACGGTATTTATTTAAAACACAAAATTTGAATAAAAACTATTGCAAAGAAAATAAAGATTTCGTTGAAATGTAAGAACATTTACAGTTGCATACTTTTATTATGAAAAAAGTATAACTGAAATGATATTGCGAAATATTATTTATAAATTTTTCTTTTTATTTTGAATGCTAAAAACGCGGTTGTTGAATTTTAGTTCACAATTTATTTAATATGCGTATGTATCAGTGGCGCACAAAAGAGGAGGGACTGGGTCCACCCCCACTCCGAAAGTCCTTGATTTTTTTTCGATAGTTTATAATCCTATGTATATAGTACGTACAGTTTGATTAAGTATTTAATGTTAATAATTAATTTTATTAATTAATGCTAATTATTTAATCAATAATTAATTTTTCAATGTTTTTTGTTCCCGAAAATTGACAAAATCAAAAGAACATGTTAGGCGGCGCATTGGAGCATGATACGAGAATGTTGTATTTTTGACCCTGGGCCCCCTCCTTGAAAAATTTCTGTGTGCGCCACTGGTATACATTACAACTTATAAGCCGTTAACTGTGTTTTTGGAAAAATTTACGATTCTTTGTCTTTCTGTTACCACCTCAACTAGCACAAGACCATCGTGTTCAAAAATGGCTCCTGCGTGATTTCGTCATAGTATGACATTGTCTACATTCATATATATAAGTCTATGGAGTATATATTCTTTGTTTTTCGCAAACAGTGAGATGATCATGATTTGACAGTTTCGTGTGGCTCTTGCGGCTATATTAGTGGCTTGTATGGGAAGAAGAAAACTTTGACTCGAGACATAATTCAGCGAATGCTGTGGGAGCAGTGACGGTCTTGGGAACTGCGGACGTACAACAACATTATATGCCTCGGTATTAAAAATCCTGTTCAATAAAATATCCTTATATCTTCTGTCTTTATCTTCGCTGTTCGTGCTTTTATTTATATGAAAGGATGGATATACATCACTGCAGAAGAAATATACCACCTCCTCCCCTTCTTCACAGGATATGAGTCTTATTTCTTTCTTTTTTTAGTAAGTTTGTATCAAGCATAAGGACTTCATTATGTTCCTCTAACAGTTTGATAGCGGACATTGCTAGTGTCATTTTTATCTGGTCTTATGAACGATGTGTTGTGATATCGTTCAAATTCATCGTTTGGTCAAGCGTGGCGCATGAAGGTGCTTTTTTTCCATAATCGTTGCTTCCACAGATAAAAATAACCAGTAGTTACTATTTTTAGATCATGTACAAGTCGTTGAAATTTGCAATGAGCTCATGCCAGGACGTACATGATCTGCATAGAAAAATGATCGAAATAAAAGAAAAATAATTACCAAGGGACGTGTAAGCACACGCGAGTTATATAATGTCATTTTTACGTGGGAAAAAAATTAAGTTTACACTTTCTAAGCAACACGATAGTAAAAATTACCTCTTGTAAACCACGTACAATGAGATGAATGTGATTATCTCTCATTCGCTATTTAATTTAATTTCTTTATAAATTCTATATTAATATTCACTACGTGGAACAGATTTGATAGTGAACCAAAAATACTTCAAATTTTGTTTTGTTTAACTTAAGTTAGTGAAGTTAGTAAGCAAATAAAAAACTGTAAAGCTTCTTATTAGTACATGTAAATGTCTATACATATGTAAAATTAAATTATGGCATTAATATTAAATGCCTTTTAATCCGCATTTACAGCCTTTTCTTATCCGAGTCAGAACACGGAAAAATTTCGCCTGCTTTGTAAAAAATCACGCAAAACTTCACAAAAAAAAAGAATCATGAATTTATATTTATATATATATACATACATATAACTTACAGTTTTCTGTAAGTAATGTTCCACATAAAGGTTTATGTTGGAATCAAAAGTCTTGAACGACTTTCTACTGGTTTATAATTAAATAAAGTTGGTTTTACCGGCTATTAGCTACATTTCTTCAAAGAATATATATATATATATCCAAATCTTATAAAATACAGATAACAAAATCATAAATGAGAAAAGTAAGAAAATAAAACAAAATATACTTTTATATATGCATAAACTAAGGTCCTGCAATACTAATTTAATGCTAAACAGTAGGTAAGTAAACAGCAACATAGAATACGAAAAAAAAGTTTAAAAATATGTATACAGAGAGAGAAAAATTTTATAAAAATAAATTACATTTAAATACACATCTTGAACCCTTCAGATAATCTTAAAATTGTATTTATAAGTACAAAAGCAAATTATAAGATGTTTGTATATATATGTACTACACTGCTGGCCACGTAAATGCAACACCCTGAAGGAAGCATGCAAATAACATGAAATTTACAACATGCATTAGTGAAAGTGAGATATGCAAATGGTTAGAATCTCTGGGCAGACACACAGCACGGGCGCCTGTGGCGCCACCTCAAAGCGCTATTTAAGGGTTGGAGATTTCGAAGATTTCAAGTTTGGCAATTGTGTTTTTCTTGTGGCTTTTCCAAAACGATCAGTTATGTCTCGTAGAAAACAACGATCAGCTTTTAATAAAGTATCCAAGTTCGACAGAGGAAGGATAGTGGCCTACCGAGATTGTGGATTATCTTTCAGGGAAATCGGTAGTCGTGTTGGACGAAACCAAACAACTGTAATGCGGATATGTAACCGTTGGATGCAGGACGGACCGACATGGCCGATCGCATCCACCTCAGTGCACCACTTCACGTGAGGATAGGCAAATTGTGTGCATGGCAGTGACGGATCTCTCAGTCACATCACGAACCATAGCACAGAACATTGAGTTTTTAACGCATCATTCAGTGTCTGCGCGTACCATTCGACTCCATTTACAGCAGAGTGGTTTGTTCGCAAGACGTCCATTGCTTGGTCTACCCTTGACGCAGAACCACAGAACGTCTCCACTGCCAATGGTGCGATGAAAGAAGGATGTGGGCGGCAGAATGGAATGAAGTTGTCTTTACTGACGAGTCATGCATCTGTCTGCAACACCACGATGGTCGGATTCGAGTCTGGAGACACCGTGGAGAGGAGGAGCGGGAAAGCTGCCTTATGCACCGCCACACTGGTCCTGCACGGATATTATGGTATGGGGTGGTACTGGATATCACCTCGCACTCCCCCTAGACGCATTGCCGGTACTTTAAACAGCCAGCGCTACATCTCCGAGGTTTTGGGGCCAGTTGTCCTTCCTTACCTTCAGGGCTGGCCACAGCCATATTTCAACAGAATAATGCGCAACCACAAGTGGCACGCTTTTTCCCAAAAGGCTCGTTAATCACCAGATTGAATTACTTCCCTCCCGGGCCCCTCCTCCGGATCTTCGCCGATAGAAAACATGTGGTCCATGGTTACTCAACGATTGACCCAGATTACACCCCCAGCTGCCACACCGTGGTAACGTGTGGGTACCCGCTTGGTCTCAGTACCCCAAAAACACACCCAAAGTCCCTTTTGAATCAATGCCGAGGCGTGGGGCAGGGGTTTATCTCCAACAATGGTGGCTACTCTGGCTACTGATTCTGGCAGGAACCACACTTCACAGAAGTCTATAAATTTAATCATTTGATACTTGGTCAACATGTTATCTACAAAATAAATATTGTTGTGCTATCTCTTGTCTTCCTTTGTATTGTATTTATGGTGGCCAGCAGTGTGTGTGTATATATATATATAAGTGTCATTTTTCTCTTTTTCTTTTCCATTTTGTAAGTGTTCCATGAAGTCTATGTTAAAAAAAAAAATATGTATAATTTATGTTCATACATTCTACCCAACTGTTTCCAAAATTCTGACACTGCACTGTTGGCCATTACAATTGCAACACAAGGGAAAAAAAGGAAATAATACAATTGTGCTTATTGTCCTTATATAGCATAGTAGGAAAATAAAAGTAATTAAATATGTAGGCAAATTAGAAGTACATAGGGTCCAAAATTAGTACACGCTGCTGCCGCCTATGTCATATTAAATGACTCTAACGCGATTAGACATCAAGCTGGTCAGGTCATGGACGACACAGAAAAATGCAAGTCATTCCATGCTGCTCTGCATCAATCGTAGAGGCTGGAGAGCAGTAGTAGCCAAATCTCTAAGTAAGCCATGACCAGATGCGAGTGGTTTGGAAACGTACTGGTCAAAGACACACTCGAAAACACTCTGTGTCGAGGTAGGTAAGAACATGGCAGACAACATGAAGACCTGTGTTACAGTGCCGGGTTTTATGCTCATTTCGGGCCCTGGGTACTGACGATCTACAGGTTCCCTTGGCACTGGCGGATTTAAGGAAAATCTGGTTAAGTCCAGTTTGTCCGAGCCCCTGGGCACCCGCCCCTAAAGCCCAATGGATAAACCTGCACTGTTGTGTTCTGTTGTTGAAAGATATTTCAGTGGCTACAAAGGTAGGGTACAGCCACTAACCTTAAGGTTTTAGAAATATAACGCTGGCTGTTCAGATTACCGACCACGCGAAAAAGAAGTATTTGCGTCGTGTACCCATACAATCACAAAAAGTACAGGGCTCGTATGACTATAACTAATGCAAGAAGATGCATACTTCTTCTCCGTGCCTTTAGATACGATACATCCATCATGATGCTCTACGCAGACACGGGATTCGTCTGAAAAAACGTGATGTCACACACATTTATGTATCCACTTTTGTTGTTGATCACACTACAGTCGCTGCATCTCCCTATTCTGCTGACAAATTATGCTGCAGACTATGTCAAACAAAGCAGCAATAATGGTCGTTGTGCAAACAGTCTGCGTTGCTCCAGACGTCAACGCACTGTCCGTGCGGATACTTGTTACGCTGCAAATAAGCTTTCTTCTGGATTCAAGGCCCGTATTCGTATGACGGTCATTGAATTCCAAACAATGCGAATAGCAGTTTCATGGAACGATAAACTGTACTCTCGATAGGTTACTATCCTCCATTACCCAATTCTAAAATACACTGGTAACTGTTTCTTATACGAGACATAACATGATTTTCTCGCGAACAACCGACATTCAACAACGATTTCCGAATGAGAAACTCGCTACATACCAGAGGCGTAGCAATCGCCGTATCAATGATTGGAGCCCCCCAAGATCCGGGGGCCCCAATATATGTAAGAATAAGATCGTAAAGTGTCAAAGAGCCCCCAATAAGGGCTCCTAAGGAATTTTAATACAGGGCCCACACACACACTCAGGACTAGCTACGCCAGTGCTGAGTACCTTTCATTTTTCATTGTCTAAGATGCCGTTTCTCTCTCCTGAGTCATTCGATTGCGATGAAATACTATTCATTTCCATATTGCAGCATCCTCCTTTCATGCGTTTGTATCATTCCACCTTCATGGTGTTGCCATTTTAATGGCCAGCAGTGTATCTTTTCCAAAAAACAAATGTATTTTTTTTTCTTTTATGATCCTGTTTACATTTATGTATTTCCATTAAATTCTACTTCGAATGAAAAATTTAATTAATTCTAAAGGAAAAGAGAAATGAAATGAAATAAAAGCTATTTTCTCTTTATGATTGCCTACTTTTAATATTGTATATAGGCAAAAAAATAAATTTTTGATAACATTTTTTAAAGTAATATACTTAAAATATTATCTTCAATTTATTTTTTTGTTCTGAAATTCTTTTTATTTTGCTCAGAATAGACCCATCAAGGCTATCACTTATTTTTTGGATAATCATTAAAAGCATTGCTTATTACAATATTATTTTTCCATCTTTTAACGAGAATTATTGTTACTATTGAATTGTCCAAAAATTCAAAGAGTTTTGAGGAATCACATTCTTAATCACAGGTATTGATATTGTAAGACAAAATATTTCCAGTATTTGAGACTAAAATCGATAAATATAATGCTATATCTGGCAGTTGTAGTTAAATTAATATCGCATGAAAATGGAAAGCATTTAAGTTTATTATCAGAAACTTTGTGTGAAAGAGACTAAGAAAGCGTGTATTTATGAAATAAAATCCTTAAAAAACAGTCCAAGGAATATATATATAGAAATATTAAAATGTATGACATATGCGTATATATAGTCAGAAGAGAAATTTAATAAAAATCTTATGATCAAGAAAAATGCTTGTTTCCCCAAAACCACTATTTTGCTCTTGTGTTTTTAAGTTTGAAACTAGTCTTCGCTTTATCCATTACGATAACAACTATTCTGCTTTGGAATCTCTATTTATTCGTACATTCTATCTTAGCATAATTTTTCAGAAATCTGTTTATTACATGAAAATAAGTTTGAAAGGCAGTATGTTTTTGTATTCAATAAATTTCATTTTGTTATAGGAAAAACATATTTTACTGTATTCGAATTTTTTTTATTGAATTATATGATTCACAGTATGAGCACAACTAATATTTCAAGCAGACTGAAAATTTCAAAAGTCGTAACCAGTAGCATTACATAACATGAAGAGACAACCCACTTTTCCATAAAACTTTAATCGTCCAATAAAATAAAATCTATGAAGCACCGCCCACTGTGACCGAAGTATGGCAGTTACACGAAGGGAGGAACGTGATTGAAAAATCAACACGTGTTCCCTTTGCTAGCTTTTTGCAACAATAAAAAACGCGTAACGTAGTATTACTCAATTTCACCTCGGGCTGCCAGCCGACAGTCCAATGAGCCGTACAGTATGTCTCGGAGGAAAATTCTGGTGGGATTTTAAGTACTGGATCCCTGCTGCTTTATAAATTGTCCCACAGTACCAGGTGTAAGGGAGTACAAGGCTCCGCATGGGTTCCCCTAAGATTCAGCGTCTCCCCAACCTCTCTCATAAAGGAACCCCTAAAAAAAGCAAGAGCAATCGACCATAGTGCTTGTTCTACCAGTTGGAAAGAATTGGCTTTTGACTGGATTATATATTAGTCCGTGTTGTTAAATAAAAGTTAAACTCAACCACAACATATGTATAGAAGTAAGAGAGGGAATGGCTTTAGAATATTATGGGGGGATAAAGAAAAAATAGGTCTAGCACATCAACAATCTTTTGTAGAAAAAAAAAAGTTCAAAGTAGAGGGATTGTCTTCAATTCTTGGAAAAAGAAGAAAGCCTTTTTTTTTATCAGTGTGTGTCCAAGAGATGGGAATTTTAAAAATGAAAACAGAAGAGAGAGAGGCAGAGAAATCAGAGCAGGGCCGGCTCTAGCAGATTTGCCGCCCCGGACAAAAATGGAAAAATGCCGCCCCTTTTTCTAAAGCAAAAAGTTATAATTAAAAAAAAGATAAATTGTTCAGATAGATACATATATATAAAACTTGAATAATTCTTGAGAAAAAATAGGCAGCATAACAATATATATAGTATATATTATTTTAAATCTTAAAAAACAGAAAATAATTCGAAATTAAGGATATAATGTCTTGTTATTATTTAAAACGAGTAGAAAAAAAAATGTAAGAGAAGGAATCGCCGATTTCAGCAAACCAATTTCTACGAAAGAGAGTCTACTGATGGAAGGGATTACATGTGCGTTCATTTTATTTTATAGAAACTACACTCAAGACTAAAATAAAATACCTCCTGTGGCTCTCTATCTACCAAAACTCCTATCATCCTTGTCACTTTTTGGATAGCTGAACACTGGAAATCATATGGGGGAAATGAATTTCATTTTGACCCACACCTGGATGGGGAGAAAGCTACTAGTGAATAATATAAAATTTCATAATTTAACATATACTCCCGCCTCGAACCCTTCAAGTTTCAACATAAAAGAAAACTGACATTAAACATACTAAGTACAAAATAAGGAAATAAGACACAATAAGGGGGGGAAAATACCAAATTCACCCTAAGTAATATTTCAGAAAATGTATTAAATTTTTTGTAACAAAAAAAATATTTTTGAAATTTGATCCAAATGCCGCCCTTAAAATTTGCCGGGTCCGGTTTTTCCGACCCTAGAACCACCCCTGATCAGAGATTTATAATTTTAGCATACAACAACTAATTTTCATCTCATAAATGTGTAAAACTTCTGACTTAAATCATTATAAATACGTTATTTATATATGCTCTGCATTACTTATCTAAATTATTGAGATGTAAAGCTATAAAACAACAAAACACTTCAAATAACTGTTGAATAAAGATTATTTAATTTGTTACTTATTATTTTATTTAAGAAAAAATGTAAACATTTTCTTTTAAAAAAATCGCTTTCGATTAATAGAACTGGAATAATTAAACAACAAGAGACAAAAACATTTTTTTTATTCATATAATTTGAATCTGATAAATTAGTATCACAATACAACAAGCTGATGGTAACAGATGAACAGAAATATAAAATGACAGAGAATTTGTTTCTTTCCCTTTCATTCTTCACGTAAAAAGTTCATTCAACGAATACTCTTTCTCCACTTGCAATTTTGTGTTAAATTAATTACTATGAAAATTTAAGGTATCCGACTACGTTCGGAACCGTGATTTTGCAAAAGCGCGCGTGTAAAGGGATAATATTTATAATAATCTTTTTTCCAAATGTTCTCCTTTTGTAAAAAATGCTTCTATTGTATTAATATTTTGCCTGTATGAGTATAGCTCAGACCTCTGTACAGAGAGCTCAACTACGATTTTGAAAAATTCAAATTATTTTCAGAGTTACAAACCATTTGAAATAATTATTGCTGTTTTTTCTTAAAATTTCTCCCTCTGTTGTCGTAAAACATGGATAAACCCATTTCTAGTTATATATTTTCAAAAATTCTAGTTGAGCCTCTGTACAGAGGTCTGAGCTATATACAGGCAAAATATTAATACAATAGAAGCATTTTTTACAAAAGGAGAACATTTGGAAAAAAGGTTATTCTAAGTTAATTTTTTGCCTAAATATTGTAATTAAATAATTTTTTTTCGTCATAATGTCCTTAAAACAATTTTATACATGATATTCAATCTAAGTGACACTAAATATCATAAATATCATCCATTTACACGCTTTTGCAAAATCACGGTTCCGAACGTAGTCGGATACCTTAAAGACAAAAACTTATTTTATTAAATCTATAACCTAAAAAGGAAGTGATTAAATAGTGGACAAATTTGGATAGTAATATTGCTGCCATCTGCAAGTCAAATTTAGCAGATTGTTTGCGTAGTACTTCAGAATCAAAGATATTTTCAAATGCTAAAAGAATAGTTAAAAAAACCTGATAAAACTTAAACATGAATGTGATTTTTATAATTATTATCGGTCATTTTAGAGCTTAGAATTTTACCAAAAATTCCATTCAAATGAATAATATCATCCAGTGAACCGTCCTTTTGTTTAAATGAAAAGTTTAGTAGTATACTGATAAAACTACCTCGATCAGTAGATTAAAAAGTCATATCGATTATCAATTAAATCATTTTAATGAGTAACTTTTGGGGGGAAATTTTATCATAACCACTAGAAATGCAAACAATAAAATGAATACAGAAAATAGTTCCTGGATAGATTCAGATACTGTATGAAAATCATTGAAAATAAAAAAAAAATTTAGTTCTATAATAAATTAGAAAATTTTGACATGTTAATAGGAACATGATTCTTAGTATATGAATATTTCGTGTTTAATATTTTTAAGCGCATTGGGATATATATTTGCAAAAAGGAACTTTACAGGAGATTTGATTACACACACCTAAATTTCCAAAATACAATAAAATGTAAAAGTTCCTTATCGGACGTATAAGCAGAATTATTAACTATTGTACATAGTAATAATTTATTGTTCAGAATTAGGGAAGAGAAGAAAAAAAGGTTTAAACTTTGTTTGACACTTAACAACACAATTTCAGAGCAGAAATTGTGTTATTGGACTCAAAAGAAATTTCAAACCGATATAAATTGGTATACGTTACATATAGAACTCTTACTCGAAATATTTTTAATGCTGAAATTGTATATACCCTAAAATCATATATGAAATCTAAGTCGAATAGTTTATACCAAGGCAAAATATAATAATATCCCCCCCCCAAAGTATTAAATTAACGTCTTTGTAAATAACAATTTACTTTTAATCCGAATTAAAATCTCGACTTCTTCCGAAAAAATCACGTTTTTTTTTTTATTAATATATCCTTTTTTTTAATAATCTTTTTTCTGAGAAAGAAAAAAAAATTATGAAAAATACAGAATTTTATAATTATATTACAAATTTTCGAAATAAGAAATGTACTGCATTAAGTAAACCATCCCTTTCGAACACCAAACAAACCAAAATGGGGTCTTCAAAAAAAAATCCTCCTTTTTTTTTCTTTATTAAATATATATATATATATATTTATATAAAGTTGAGAATTTTCGGAGGGGTGTTCATTGGGGCGAACTCACGTTGGTACACTGGAAGGCCCGTGTTGTGGCTACTGATTGTGGTAGCCCTCAAGGACCCCAAATGAAAGAACTCCTGCCAGCGAAGCATGCTTGACAAGCATGGAAACCAAGCACTATGGGTGCTGACATCTTGTTGGGCAACTATGGGGTCTTTTTTCACCCCAGCCTTAGGACAGAAAAAGCATTTATTGGCAATAAGAGCACGGTTGATTTTGCACAATTCAAACATAGAAAAATACTCGTGCTATTCAAGTCACGGAACTTTTAGGTCCTATTTTTTACTCTCCCACTAAGCACAAGTCATAAATCATTGGGAAAGTGACACCGATTCTTTCCTTAAAAAAAAATAACACATTTTTTCCCGTAGGCGTACTTTTATGGAAAAGTCGGGGTAGAATTACGTCATTTCTATTTATTATCTAAAATATGGATGGTATTGTTGTTCAAGCTTTGATGATTTTGAAAATGTGTATGCTGACTAGCGATTTAGCTAACAGTCACAAATTTCGAGAAAAGTTTATTGAACTCAAATATTCAAATGCTTATAATTTAAAAATAAATAATTAAATGTGTATAATTTTAGATTTATGTAATTTCTTTAAATTTTAGTTTATTATTTATTTATTTGTGAAATAAATAAATCTGAATCTTTATTGTCAGCTGCTAATGCTTAGAAAGTGTGTACATAATATACCATCGTACAAAGCGCATGGGAAAGAAAAGAAAAATATGAAAATAATATTAATGATACATTAAAGAAAGAGATAAAAAAAAATAGTGGAAAAAATATTCCGCATAAAGATAAGAAAAATAATAACAATAAATAAAAAGAAATATTAAAATAATTTAAAAATTGTGGGAAAAATAGACAAATGGTAAAACTAATTTAAAACATATTTGATTCTTTTTTTTTAACTGTGAATAAATTCTTATTGAATTCATAAAACAACTAATATTATTTCGAGACATAGTAAATATATTGCACAATACTGATACGCAACTAAAATTTACAAAAAATAATCAAACTTTTCTAAAATAAAATATTAATATTTTTTAAACATTTTGTTTTAAAAGGAAATCTTTTATATCGTCACACAACATACATGTATGTGTGTATTTATGCATACACATGCCTATATATTAAGATGACCAGTTTTTAACATTGGTAAAACAGCAAACCATTGACCAATGGGGGGGGAGGGTTCATGATTAAAAATTTGGTCTATATGGAGGAACAAAAATTTTCATAGAACGCAAAAGTTGTGATGTAATATACTTTTTTCAAATTTCAACACAAGAACAATTTACAAGTATAATTCATTAAAAAAATTATGTATAGTTACTATACAAAGAATAAAATAATGCTATACAATATTATTCTATCCTTTGGTATATTTCTCATTTGAGTGGATTTTTTTAGTATATAGCTGTTTTGTTTAGAAGGCCATGAAATTTTTCATGCGAATTTGTTAAATTATATTCCTCATTTAAAAGGGCTTTCAAGTCTGAACACTAAATTGTGATTTTTCTGATGTCTACACTTTATTTACTGGAGAAGAAACACGCTCACGGTAGCAACGTTAGTTCCTGGTAAGAACAGTGTGTATTCCCTAATTTTTAGTACATTATTGAATGGAACATTGCTTGTTTCAAAATGATGAAATATTTACTAAACATTTGTTCTCGATTATGATTTGCTAATGCTCAAGATTTAGGCTTTATCTTATCAATATATTTCTTTTAATATTGATACCTCATTATTAAAATCATTTTCGGAAATATTACTATATAAGAAATTTTGAGTAATATTATCGAATGATTTTTGGGCATCATTCCAATTAAGTTCTTGTTTTAATGTAGCCCAATAAAAATGTTCAATAACATTGTAATGTACCATTCACTCTTCTGAATAATCTTTGCAGTAAACATTATAAAATCAACAAAAATTATATAAAAATCATTCGCCATTGTCATGTGCAGCTTTTTGGAGATTTTGCATAGTTTATCTATCAAATTTTAGAATATAAAGATTGTTATATGACTCTAAGCATTATAATGTGAACTGCTGTCACTAAAAGAAATATGCTATGAGCATTAGCCAAATAAAAATATCTCTAAGTATCGAATTTCAAAGTTATACTTTTTGGACATAGCAGATATTGGTTTGACAACGACGATATCCTGGCGAAATAGGCACATGGCCGAGCAGCCAAAACTGCATATTACCTTCACGTTTCCCCCCGTTCCCTAACTTGTCGTGCATCCTTTCCAAAAATCGGGATTTTTTTTTAAACGTCGCGGAATTCGAGACAAATTTTTAAGAATTGGGACTAGTCACCACCGTCCATCGTCTAGTTACCTTAATATATATTCGAAAAAGTCAGTGGCGCACACAAGGGGGAAGGGTCCTCGGGTACGGACACCCCCCCCCAAAAGCCCTAAATTTTTTCGCTTGATTATAATCCTATGAATATGGTACGTAAAAATTAATTCAATACTTGTTATTAATAATTAATTTTATTAATTAATGCTATATATATATATATATATATATATATATATAATTATTCATTAAATAATTAATTTTTTACTGTTTTTTGTTAGAATAGGCTGGGCGTCGTTTTGGAACATGATACAAAAATGGTGGACTTTCAATCTTGACCTTAAAAAATTCCTGTGTGAGCCACTGGTATATGTATATGTGTGCATATAATTATTTCAGATCAGAAGGAATTATATATTTTAGAAATAGAATAAATATATTGGCAGATTTTATTGAAACGTTAGAACTTATTTATCTGGCATTGTTTGATAATTTTTGATTTTTTAAACAGAAAATGTTTTCAAAAATGTTCAAAAATTATATTGATTGGCACATAAATAAATGATATCATTCAACGCCACTGATTAAATAAAATAGGTTTTAAAAAGAAATCAACAAACGATAACAACTACAAGCAATTTTGTCAGAAATGAAATTTATGATCTCTTCGCAGTGGCAAGATTACCCTTGGAAATTCCAAGAACTAAAGTCGTAAAAAGAAACACCAACAATTATCTTCTGGAAGGGTATCACTCCTCTGAAGATTTAGGGGGAGGGGGGTGGTAGAGCAAAGCGTCGAAATCTTGGAGTTGACAAACAGTCTCAAGACCCTTCGCCAAATTGCATCCAGAATGTTCCCTATTCTAGTACAATCAATCCCGTTCAGTATTATCTCTATCTGTTGAGACACAAATCTTTGTTTTACATTTATTTACTCGATGTTCTAGACAAGAAGTACTGCCTGAAATGAGAGCCTTTACTTAGATAATCTGGCTCATCCCCGTAATGTTAGAGAACTTTCTTCGAATCTCTTAGGGGATGTTTTTTTTTTTAAACTGGAGAAGTATTTATGCGTCGGAAGAGCAAGAGATAAGTCAATGTTTAGTACCATGCGAGTGGCAATAAAAAACGACCAACGAATGGGTCTACGTCTCTTCTTTTGAAGAAAGAATTTATTTTGCAGATATGCTTGAAAATTTCCTTTTGGAATTGGGAGTTTTGTCGAACATTTTTTTCTTTATACTTAAAATGCAATAAACCTATATATATAAATAACGTTTGTATTCACAGTTATATTATATTTAAGAATTAGATTTTTCTTTGCTCCCTTCAAACGAGCTATTTATTAGTTTGAAGGTAGGCCTAACTGAAAGCATATTTGCCTATTATAACATTCACATAAATGGCTTTCTGACAAATGAAGTTGTTACCTGTGAGAAAACAGCAGTGTATTTTTATTAAAACTGTTATTGTTTGAAATGTCAATAAATAAATAAATAAAGAATAGAAAACATAATTATATATCAAGATATGGAAGTACAATTGTTATTTGAAAAAGAAAGCAGACACTTAGGCAATTAATTGACATATTTTAAAACATTGCCTGTAGGCAATTGTTTTCTTTTTCTTTTAAATAAATGATACCTTTATATGTATTTCCTGTATATAATTAACAATATTTTTAGTGTTGCAAATTATTATAAAAATAAGTTTTGAGTTATATTTACGGACCAAGAGCAGAAATGGGGTAATTACCAAAAAAGTAGACGAAAAAATAAAAAAGAAACTGGAGTTAAATCACAATTATTTAACAGAATTAGTAATTAGTAGCTTTAGTAAAATGTCAATAAATATTAATATAAATGTTTTATTATATACTTACGTATTACACGGAAATAACTGTCATAGAAATAAACAGGGCATTCTAATGAAATATCTTCAAAATAATAAAGTTGTAACAATATATTTTAGATAATTGTGAATATAAGGTTTAAAATCCTAACACACAAAAGCAGAATTTTTATCTCAAGTTTAATAAAGTAGTTAGATTGATTAAATTATTATTTCCATATTGAAGATTTTACTTTTATTTAAAACTGTGCTTGAACCCGGGTCGAATTAGAAACAAACACATTTTGGTTATGATCCAAATCTATGTTATACTAATAAAATTGTTCCATATTTAATGTATCTAATATAAAGTTTCTCTCTTTATTTTATATTTAACTAAAGAAAAGAGACAGTCTTAGTTTTTCGAAGAAACGTAGCTGATGACGAATTACATTCTCGCAGCATTCCTCTATTAATGTATTATGGAAGGCGAAAAGTACTGTTTGAAAGGTTTTATTGTATAATTTCCCATTAAAAAAAACAAAAAAGCATTCAAGATTAATTTGAGTAAAATTAATCTGGACTTAAATTCTAAAACTACATTTTATCACGTATAATTACTTATTTTAAGAACTCAAAAATTTCCAAAATCAGATAAAAAGTAAAATTGAATTTTTTTTTTTTTCATAATATAGGTAATATATATTTTCCACTTACGTGTCACTTCATTCAAGATTGATTTTGAAATAATGTAAAATAATTCCGAGGAATAACCGATCACATTTTTAAATCGACATTTACTAATTCAGTAATTAATTTAATTAATTTCCTTTCCTCTTAAGCGTATAATAGACGTTTTCCTCAAACTTTGATGGCGACAAAAATTTGACGATAGTTGTTAAGCAGCAAATTCAATTTTTCATACATCGCTAATGTCGTATTAAACATTAATTAGTTATAAATTCATATGCATCAGAGCGAAATTTATTAACAAGGCCTCACTTATTTTATTTTCTTTCTAAAGAATAGAGGTAAGTTTCACTTTGCTATTGAATTTTTTATGACACGTCGCAACAATTAAAAATGAAAACAAATTCAAAGAACTTTCATATGATTCCGAGATTTGCCTTAAGCCCTTTTTCATGGAAAATTATTTATTTATCTTTAATATTTAAACCATGAATTTTATATTAGATAACTGTAAAACTTTGGTTACTATATTCTTGGTTAATAATGCTAATTACGTTTCTCATTATTTTTTTTTTGCACACGATATGCTGATATATTTATTTATATTAGGATGTTGTTTTGTATAAAATATCTCATGAATCTACTTAAGAATGTCCGACATTGGTATTTAAGAAATTCATTTAAATAACTAAGAACAAATTGCTCTGTTGTAATTATCGGCAAATTTATAATTTTTTAAAATTTTCTATCAATGATGTGTCTCCTATACTTGAAACTTCTTGCTATCATTTCTTCAAATTATTATAGATAAATGTTCCTCACATTTTATATTTATTACTTATTACTTTTTAAAAAAATATTTTAACAAATGTGCTGCGCAGTTTAATCAAAATTGGCTCTAGCACCATAAGCCAAAGCACTAATTCCTTCACTTAAACTTTTTGAAGACCAAGAACATACATTAAGGCACACCTCTTCACCAGTCACAGCCTGTGAGAAAGATAACATTCTTCGATATCACATCGAAAGAATCAGATATGGGATTCAGGGTTGCGTTGCAGCCCATATGCTTAAAGATTATTCCCATCTACATGTTGTCCTCCTGCCACAATGATATATTGAACTCATCCCGAGGACGTTTGTAGTAGAGCTTTATGTTGAATAAATTTTAACAAAATGCAATTTTTTCGTGCAAGGTAACGTACTACTCATATATAGCAGCATTTCCCCCCTTATTTGTGCTTTTGATGTTCTTCTTGGTCAGGAAAATCTATCAACCTTTCACTAGTCAAACATGTATGTGATAGCCTGCTAGATTCGTGCATCTCAAAATATTACAAATCTGGAACAGTTTTCTTATTTTAAAACTAAACTCTTAAAAAAATATGTGATTGAAATAATATAAAATATTAAGTACAATTACATAGGAAAAAAATGTTCTCAGGTACTGAAATTTTTAGATGATTAGATTCCCCATGTATTGAAGCCTCTAAGTCTAAATTTCTCATTTAATTTCTTGCAATGAATTCAAACTCCTTTTCTTTTCATATTTCAATATCAAAACCGGATCGTGGTTATACTAGGTTTGGGCAAAAATTATCCAATCGGGAAATTTCTCGAGCGCAGTAGTGATGCTTGGGTAACCCCATTGTGCATAAGAAAAGGAGACAGCTTAATGTGTTTGCTTCAATTTTTTCCTGTGTTCGAGTGGGCCAGTCACTGCTTGTTGATCTCCAAGTGATGTGCTGTTGTAAGGTCGCAACATTTTTTTTTTTTTTTTTACCTGTTATGTTATGGTTTTGCAATCCTTTGTAAGATCCGGTTTGGGGCCCAAAACCGAATTTGCGTGGGGGGGGCCCCAAAATTCTTGGCTACGCCACTGAATGGAAACAAAGACCCTTCTGATGGCTGAATCATCGTTTGTAATAAAGTCTATATTCTTCTCTGATTGTATTGTATGTTTATGTTAATCTATCTCTCATCTTTTGTTGTTCCCAGGATGAAATGCACAACAACAACAAGAAATCTACTTTTTTTTAAAGTTTACCATTTCTTTATAAAGCTATTATTTTTTTTTTTCTAGCATATGGCGCGTATCCATAAATTTCAACTTTATTTTTTTTATCAAAAGTCCGTGGACCAAATCCTATTTTAGACCTCTGGCGCCAAAAAATCCTTAAATTAAACTAGGGTTTTCGAAGTGAGTGTTATACGCCGGAATATACGGTTTTGTTCATGTCTGTAATCTTACTTTTAGTGTAAATTTAAAAAAAATGCATGCACAGAAGAATATTTGGCTTTAGAAGGTAGTCAAGATGGATATATGATATTTTTGTTGCTTCAAAGAAGGGACCCAACACGCGAAACCGATTTAGAGAACTAGTCCCATTAGTCAAAGCCCCGACAATTTTTTGAAAAAATTTGAGCAAGGGATCGAAATGCCCAGAAGGACATTGTAATTTTCCCAAAAAGTTTTGGTATTCTTCCCAAATGCCGGGGGGAAAGGACCCCTTTCCCCCGGTTTCTGAAGGCTACTATGTTAGAAGCACACCACTTCCCTCTCTGACCCTCAGAAAACTTCACCCGGACGGTAAAAAAAGAAGCATGTGAACAAATTCATTTTCGAGTAGTTTTTACGTGAATCTCGAACTTTTTGAATAAAAAGGGGTTTTCGCTGTTGTGAAAAAGAATACCCTCAGTGTAAAAGGACAGGGTGATTTAACCCCCTTCATATGGAATACGTGGCACGGTGACAGATTTAAATTTTATCGCAAAGTTTTATTGTCCCCAAGAAAATGGGAGAACCAGTAGCGCACACAAGAATCTTTCAAGGGGGTCCGGGGCGAAAGTTCACCTTTCTTGTATCATGCCCCTTTTGGGTTGCGTTTTCGGGGAAAAAACACGTAAAACTAAATTATTAATAAAAAATTGCATTATTAATAAAATTAATATTAAAAAAAATTTTAAAATTTTAGTATATTTAGAATTATAGGCAACGGAAAAATATCAAGGGTTTTGGGGGCGGGCCCCCGGATCCCACCCTTTTTCGCCCCGAGAACTAAAGCAAAGGGGGGGGACGTGACAGATTTCCCCCTCGCCAGTCGGAAATTATTGGAGGCGTGAAATAGGTCCTCCCAGGGGGTTTAAAGGGTCGTCTCGCAAATTGACGGGAATCTCCTTCAATCTTTTGCTTTACCTTCCTCGTTGTTTTTTTTTTCTTCGAAGACATTGATACAAGTTGAGAGGGCAGCCACACTTTAGGGATAAAGGGAGAGGAAATGCGATGACCTTTGAAAGACGGAAAGCCAGAGTCTGAGCAGAAATCTCTTGAGTAAGAGACTTTAGACCATACCAGCGAAAGATGTTGCGGGGACAGCCGCATCCAGGAGCCGATCATCTCAAGAAACGGGACTAGAACTTTTCTCCAGCGAAGGGTGTGAGGCAAACATTTATCTAATTTAATGTTTTTGTTTAAATTTAAATTTTGAAAAAAACCTTTTTTGGGAAAAGCTGATGAGCCCCTCTCACCAAGTAATAAAAAAAATTTTAAGACTCGGTCACAGAACCCTAAATATTCAATAAGTTTTATTTATTTATTTTTGAAAAATTAACAATGAAGAAAGAATGAATGGTTTGTTTATTAATAAATTATTAATTATTAATGAATTTTAAAATTTTTCTCGTTCCAATTCTAAGTATTACCCAGGAAACAAACTCAATGTTCCAGTTCTTAATAGGATAGCTTATTATAACAATTTAGATAAACACACACCACCGAGTTTCATTCTTCTTTAATGTCCTCGTACCTTACATGTTCCTCTGCATAATATCTAGGTTCTTCAATTTAACTGTTAATCTCCTTTAACCGGTGGCGCAAACAGTAATTTTGTAAGGGGGAGGGGGTCCAAGGTCGAAATTCCACCATTCTCATATCATGCTGCAATACCCCCCACCACCACCAACATATTCTTTTGAATTTGTCGATTTTAGAGAGCAAAAAACAGAAAAAAAAATTAATTATTGAAGAAATAATTAACATAAATTAATAAAATTAATTTGTAGTAATAAATACAACGTACTAAAAACATTTGATTATAATCAATAGAAAACAAATCAAGGCGTTTAAGGGGCCCGGACATGGGGACCCCTCCCCCTTGCATGGGCCGCTGCCCTTAACATTTGTATGCATATTCTGCAATTAAAATTATACGAAATGTATACACAATGTGCAACAGCAAATTTTTTACGAATCATTATAGTAAATTTTATAACAATTTGAATACAATTCCAAAATGTTAATAATTTAAGGGTTTAATATTGTTATAACTTTTTTTATTCCTTATGAAGACAAAAAAATTTTAATGCATTGAAAACTTCATTGCTCTTCTAACTATATTGATAAAATTAATAAATTAAAGTTTAAAAAAAACAAAAAAACACATTTTTTAGGGTTTAAAGGGGAAAAATAAAAAAAAAAAATAATTATAATAATTCTTAATATTAGAATAAAATGATTTACGAGAAAATTAAGTCATTGGGGTAAAAGCTTGGGGTGCTTTATATCATTTGTTATAATTTCTTACTAATTTTATCCTGAAAGTGAGTTGTGTAAAGTAAAAAGCACCCACGCTTTTACCACAATGAATTAATTTTCTGTAAATCATTTTATTCTTATAAAAAGATTTTTACTTTTAGTTCGTTTTCTTTAAAAAAATTTTTTTCTATAATTTATTTTTCATTTTTTAGTTCGATTTACAGTAAAAGCACGTATTTTTAGTTTTTTTTAAACTATCATTTTTATTCATACACTTTTTTTTTAAGGTTTGGACCTTGACCCAAAAAATTTTCCCATCTCTGAGTTAGAACAAAATTTGTTTTTTTTTTTTCACATGCACGAGTCCTTTTTTTTTTTTTATTTCCATTTTCAGAAAGACTGGACAATTGCAATTTAAAAAAGAAATTTCTGAGACGCAAAACAAATTCGTTTTAGGGTTACTCTTAAACTTTTTTGTCACCAAATCTGGGGAAAAGAACCTGAAATTTCGCCAAATCTGGGGGTAATTTAACGTATGTTCAGCTACATGGGCTTTTACTGACGGACCTCGGATTTTTTAACCGGTAACGAGGAGAAATGGGGCCCCTCTTTAACTACCACACCACACCAACGGGGGGACGTTTCAGCCTCCCACGTTTTTTGCCCCCTACGAGGTTTTTGGTTACTGGAACCCGTGACAAACCAGCCTCGATCCGTACCTTGACCACAGGTTACCCCCGCCCCGCCCAAAACTGGAAATGGTATAAAAAATAGTCCCATCTGGATTACCCCCTTGGGGGCAATTGGAACAAAATTATGAAATTATTGTATTCCCTCGGTCCTTGACAAGTTGCAAAATTTCAATTTCTGACCTTTTAAAAGGGTAAAACGAGTTTAAAAATTGGTTTTTTCCCCAAAAAAATTTATAAAAGGGGGTTAAAAAAGAAATTTTGAGCACGTAATCCATGATGTGACGTCTTGATTGGGGTGAACCCCACCCCATCTATTCATCTGAAGTTTTATGGCCCCAAACAGATGTTGGGTGACAAGAGCAGGTGGCCATGGGGTCATTGTTTGTTGTTTGGCCTCGGACAAGGCGCGAACTCAGGTCTAGAATTTACAATGGCTAAAGAATGCCGGTGCCTAGAGAATAGGGCTATGAGGCCCAGGTGGTGAGATGAATGGAAGTTTCAGAAGTTGGATGAGAATTATGGCGCCCTTGGATTCCAGACAGACGAGGAATGTGTTTGTGTTTGCCGCGCAAATGGGAGACGAAAGTGGCCCGGAGACGAGGGCAGACCTTTTTTTTTGGCCTGCCAATGAGGAAGACGAGGGGCGTGTGGTGGACCCGCCCCTGGTGTTTCAAAGGGGTTCATTTTGGAGGAGAAAGAAACTTGAAAAGACTTGAACGGACGACGGAGAAAGAACTTGGATGGAGAGAAAAAAACTAGGACGGAGAGGAAAGAAACTTGGGGAGAGCCCTGGATGGAAACAGAGGGATAGAGCCCTGGAGTGAGACGGACGGAGCCCTGGATGGAAACAGAGAGCCATGGAGTAAACTGGAGGGCAAGGGGCAAGCAAAAGGGGTTGTCCGAGTGCCTTGGGAATAAGGATTGACCTCCAGTGAAAAGACTGTCCGCCGGCGCCTATTTAATTGAACATTTTAATAACATATGAAGCTATTAAATACTGTTTAAATTTTAAAATGAGGCTGTGACAAATTTTCTTGTTTTCTAACTACTGACGACGTTACAATGATCTTGATGCTATAGCAATGATTTCACAAACTAATCTTCCTTTTTGGTCAAAAAACAAATTTTAAATATTCTTTTTTCTTCGTTTTGACATAATGGACATTGTTATCTATTTTAAATTGGTACACTCGAGTCTAAACGAAGTTATTTGTAGAAAATTCCTTTCTTTTTCTTTTCTTTTATTTTTCTGACTTAGATTTTAACATTATCAAGAAGCGATGTCCCTTTCTGCTGCGTTTGCAGTTCTGAAGCTGGTGGTTAAGGAGTTGGAAGGCATTTGTGTGTCTTCAGCCAATTGCATACGCTTATATTTAAGCTTTGTGAACAGAATCTCCCCTCCCAATCCTGTAACAACATTCATTAAGTTCTTTTACGGCTTCTCTTTGGAGGAACATGGAAGGTGAAAGGCGTCAAGAACTCGACTTCTTACAAAAGCATTAGGATGACTTGAAAGGTAGCTCGGACATTTTTTGTCTCATTCTATCGATAAGAATTTTATGGGGATTCATAATCTTGAGATGTGTCTTAGTCAACGAACTGTTACAAAGTAAATATTTATAATATGTCAAACCCTATCCTAGAGTATGTAAATATATAAATTATTAGTGAAAAATGTCTTACAATAATAATCACTGTATTAGTTCTTCAACATACACCTCATGCAAGCATTTTTTTTAAAAAATTTTTGGTTAATATGTATTGGTTACTTGCGTATTGTACTATCGACCAATTTTGCCAAACATCATCAATTCAGAAAATCTCGCCAAGTGTTATTGTTGTTTCTGCACATGAGTAGCAACCCTTTCCATTATTGGCTGTATATCGCAGAATTTGGCGATGCCATTTGATTTGACGAAATTGTGGTCGATGGTATAATACATAAACAATATCGCTTATAAACCATTTCTTATATGCATCAAAAATTTTTCAGCTGTGCATTTTATTTTGTAGTACGAGGCTTGTCTTCATATTATCCATTAAAATAACCTTATTTCTTAAAAAAAAATAGTAATTGAGCTTGCTTATCATGATTAATCAAAGGCGTCACTAACTTCTTCCTTATTTTATTAAAATTCAAATTTGTTTAATTTTAGTTTCACGAAAAAGTAAAACTGCAGCTAATATTTCTATTTTTTTTTAAATCTACTGATACAATAACCATATAAGTTTTTTTAACTGCTAGTTATTTATTCATGTGTTGTACTAATTTCACCAGTCTGACAGAAGCCCACGAAATTCATCCCGGGAAAGGGCTAATTGTACGCCTGTCGTTAGCTGTAGTTTTGAGCACCATACAGGTGACAGTACTTTTTGGCTCGGTCCAAACCCAATTTTGAGGGAGAATACCCTGAAAGTGAACAGGTGCCTCCCGCCTCTCCTTCCCTTCACCAACCTCACGAGAGGACTTGCGGTTCGAAGGCTATTTAGAGTACCCTCATGCGACAAGGCAGTATACATTTACAAACATGCATGCCTACTCCGGGATTCAAACCCAAGACCAACGACACAACAGTCAGCGTCAATAACTATTACACAGGATGGGTGGCATCAGTAGCGCTCACAGGAATTTTTCAATGGGGGGATCCGGGGTTGAAAGTTCACCATTCTTGTTTCATGCTCCTTTTGATTTTGTCGATTTTCGGGAACAAAACACATTAAAAAACTAATTATTAGAAAAAATTAGCTTTATAATAAAATTAATCATTAAAAAAAATACTTAATTAAATTTTAGCACTATATCTTAGAATTATAATCAATCGGAAAAATATAAAGGGCTTGGGGTCCCAGGGCGCGCCACTGGGGGCATTAAAAAAACAAAATTTCGTATGATTTTTTAATCATGAAATACTTTCAAATGCTTAAAAGTATATTTATTTTTAAAATTTTATAAGCAGGGGCGTAGTACCGCCGAATCAATGATACAGGGCTCCTAACTTGTGTAAGTAAAATATTGTAAAATGTTAAGGGGACCCAAAAAAGGCCCCTCAAGGAATTAAGTGATTAAACAAAACGATCATTGAAAACATCAAATAAACCAACTTTTTAACTTTTATTTTTTCTTCATTAATATTTAATTTATTGCTACTCATTTATTTTTTTTTTTGGGCTCCAAAAAGAAGGCCCCTTGAAAAAACTATGAAAATTTGCGCTTTTAAACCCTTCCTGTGGCGGTGAGAAAGGGGAGGCTGGAGAAGCGAAAGGGCTGGGACAAATAAACACAAATCATCCCTTTACCCCCCAAGTTAGTTTTCTGGTGACTTGACATTTGACTTTTAGGGAAAAATAGAATCAAAGGTTACTCGAATGGTTCAAAGACGATAAGGAGAAAAGGGGGGGGTTTTAATTTATTTTTTTTTGTCAAAAAAAATTTAACAGTTTTAATTGTCCAGTGGTCCTTAACTTGTCCCCCTTGAGTCTTTTATTCAGTTTACAAAAACACAACTTCCCTCGAAACAGGAAATCCATTGGGGGAATGGAATTTTGAGGGGAAAAAACACCCCCTGGGTCTGCTTGAGGTTTTTTGGGTAAAGATAAAAAAAAAAAACGGCTGAAAGGACAACTTGCACTTACAAACCGCCTTACGATTTACAAAGCATTGACGTGACAAATAAATGTTTTACACAGAATTCTAAATATGGAGCCCATCACTGACCCATTTCTTGTATTTCAGCCATCCACTGGGGATGGAAATTGAGCGTGAGAATGGTATTCTCTTCAGTTATGCTCAAAAGTCTTTTGAATACTTTGACTTGTAAGTTTCCCCATTCAATTGAAGGTTGACTGTAACTCATCCTTATTTTAACCTTGAGATTAATCGTCCGCAGATAGCTCATAGAACACATAATTTAAACCTTTTTAAATAGTAACTTCGCAAGATAATACTTAGGATAAAACAAAAGAAAATTTTTCGGAAAATCTTAAGATAAGATAAGCAAAATATTTTTGAATATAAGAAGCAAGTTTAATCTAAATTTTATCTCAGATTCAATCCCTATAAATATTTATAAGTATACAGTAGAATTATATGTGTTCACACCTTAATATTTTTGTCATTCTAACTTGTCATTTCTCCTCTCAACTCGAGATCGAATAGTGACTGCATATTAACGTGATACTTTAAAGCGATACGAGTACTATTGACGATGTACATCCTAATTCTGAAACATTCTCTTAACCATTTTCTCTTAAAAAGAGGATTTTTTTCGTGTCTTCTTGCCGCCTCCATGATTTCTTTTCCTTTCAATAAATCTTACAGACCCTTATTCGCTTCCCGCCAGACCTATAACCATGAGGCTATTTGTCTTTACAACCGCCTTTCAATAAGACAGTTGAAGGACTTTAAGAAACAAAAAAGAAACAATAGTATCACTCTTCAGTTACATCTGTTTTTCAGCATGACATGGAATTGTGCTTATTTATCTCCATTTATTTGCGGCACATTAATTTGTAAGTAATTCTAATGGATGGTTCAATAAATAATTCCTTTGCAATCTTATAAATGTTCATTAACTTCAATAACAAATAACTACAATGGAATAGATAGAAAAGATCTCACAGAGTTTTTCTTTCATTTAGTTGTGTTTAAATGTTTAATAGGGTTTCCATAGCAAAACTAATATTTAAGCAAATAGCAAAATTTGTACAGGGCAGTAGCGCACACAGGAATTTTTCAAAAGGGGGTCCAGGGTTTAAAGTTCACCATTCTTGTATCATGCTATTTTTGATTTTGTCAATTTTCAAAAACAAAGCACAGTAAAAAACTAATTATTGAATAAATAATTAGCACTAATTGATAAAATTAATCATTAATAACAAGTGTTTAATTAAATTTTACGTATTATATACTTAGAATTATAACCAATCGGAAAAAAATCAAGGGCTTTGGGGGGCCGGACCCCTTGTGTGCGCCATTGGTACAGGGTGATTCTAAAACGATGAGGCATGGGAAACTCACGAAGTAGGGGGTAGAGCTCACTAAAACAAACAATTTTTGTACGGGAACATATGGGCGGAAGTCTCGCGTTGAAGCTCAAACAGACAAATTAAAGAAAACATAAAATGTTCATTAGCAACATACTTAAAGAGTGATTTTTTAGAGAAAATGCTAAAACAATTTCATATAAATTGCACCCATCAACCGCAATGGCGCACACAGGAATTGAATTTTTGTGCTTTGGGTTTATTAAAACGAGCCTCAGGAAAGCGGAATCCAAGAACACTGAATGGACTATGGAAAACAAATCAAGTGGAATGGAGTAAAATTGGCATAGCAGTACTAAGAAAAGTTTTACTTTTTTAGAAAATTCGAGCTAGAACTATTGTCAAGAATCATGGCTATCAGATAGAAGCAAATTGCTTAAAAAAAATGGCTATTATAGATAAAAATTAAGCATCAAAATCATTTCCATAAACAGCGGACGACCTTCTGTATAAGTTTAAATATTTCAAATATAAACAATCAACAAAATATTTAGGCCAAGAATATTGATCATTTTCATAGGGCTGTGGTAGCCCATTCAAGGTATCGGATCATGGCCAGCATGTCATGTTTTCCCCAGTACCACAAAAGACCCCCGTGTAGGGCGGATGCACGTTAAATCTGTCGAGACGAAACGCCCTCCCGTTGGTGTGGGTGGGTAGTTGGGATGGGGCGCCAGCTCGGGTGTCGTCCCTGTCGCTTGACCATGGTTCAAATACAGTTCCGTCGCCAAAACCCTCTTTTAGCTAACAGTGAGACGTTAATTTTCACCCCACATCATTTTAAATATAATGTGGTATACAGGTGTCTTACAGTAATTGTAGAAATGATCCATATCTAGTTTTATTATATGTAAATTTCGGAAATAAATAGCAAAAATTAAAACACTTTTTTGTTGTTTATTCTAAGTAAAGGTCTTGTCAGTTCCCCTAAATTTTTAAAATTAAAAGAAAGTTTTTTCTCCAATTAATTTTGTGTTTTTAAAGGAACAATGGATGTTTAAAACTATCATTTATTAGTATTTTAATACCTTTATGATAAAGCAGTATTCGGATCATGTAGTGGTAAAATATATATTAAATCCAACATTTACTGATTTGTTTTTTTAAAGTTTCTTTAAGCATTGCAGTCTATCTCTATTTGTAGATTTTTTTAATGTAAATAATCAAAATACGAAAGTTTCTTTTTAGGTAAAAATGAGATCACATAACCCCCACGGATTAGCTTACTGTTGTCGTTCTCTTTCATCTTCCTCAATAAGCCTTTGGATTTTACAGGTATTGTGAAAGTAAATAAAATGACATACTACTTTTATTCTTCACTGGGGTGCCTCGACATCGCTGGAATTCTTAAATGGATAGCTTTCAACAAATGCGGATTAACAAAGCGACGAGAACATAACGCACCAGGAAAAGAGGGTTGTCTTCAAGTTTACTCAGTAAGACTTTCCTGGAATCGTCTTCCGTGTCTATTCTGGACCCATTGTCGATAACAAAGAGCCTTTTTTTTTGCGATATTTTTGTTGTATTATAAAGAAAGAATATTACAAATGCTTATAAAAAATATATTATTTTGCAACGCATAAATATATTATTGGCATCTATTGGATAGCTTTAAATTTTTTTTTATTTATTGTTTTTTCCCTTGATTATAATTAGATCAAATCATTGATATTTAGTGATATAAATCTCCTTTAGCCCCTTCATTTACAGAGGAATTTATCGTTTTGAAAAAAAATAAGTAATGATATTATTTGTGTTTTCAACTCTCTCTTTTCATAGCAATAATGATTTTGATAACACTGTGACGTTTTGAGAAGATGAATTGCTTTCCAAATATTTGGCGGTATTAAAAGTTCTTTTTGTTTTTAATCAGAAGATCTATTTGTTTAATTTGCTGTTTTAATTTTGCAAGTTTTTTTTTTAAATAAATTCTGTATTTTGATTGACAAGTCTTTGGTAGAGTTTTAACACGCATTCTACGTTGGGGACAATGTGTAAAAATGATTAATTTTTAATTTTATTACATTCAAGCTCTTAGATATTAATTCTGTAACTAATTAATAAATTTCATCCATTTCCTGTCTTGTAACAATCAGAGATCCTAAGTTCTGTTACAGTAAATTAATTGTGTAAACAGGCTTTTTTTCAAAAAAAATTGTGTAAAAAAAAAAACTTGGTGTATATGTGCTTTTCACTTAGTGTAATAAATAACATATAAATTCTAATAATATTAATCTTTTCAATATTTTTAATACTCTAATGTTGCTTAAATATATTTAATGTATAAAATATTTCATGTCAAAAATATCTGATTGCTTCCAAGTATGTAAATATAAAAAGACTATTATTTCTCCTGAATAAAAAAAAATTAATTTCAATGAACTTTTTTGATGACAAAAGCAAAATATGTGAAGTAATTTATTATTACTATTTATAGGCGATGAAAATGGTCTCTCCATTCAGTGCCGCACACATAAATTTTTCAAGGGTTTCCAGGGTCGAAAGTCCACCATTCCAATACGCCACTCCAATCTATTCTTTAGATTTTGTCAATTTTCGGAAACTAAAAACAGCAAAAAATTAATTATTGAATAAATAGTTAGCATTAATTAATTAAAATAGTTTTTATAACAAATATTTAACTTTATTTTCAGTACTATATACATATGATTATAATAAATAAAAAAATCAAGGGCTATGGAGGACCACCCCTTGTGAGTACCACTGCTGTCTTTGTTTACCACAAAAAAATAACTTTAGTGTTTTTCTTTGTTTAAACTCCTTTGAAATATCTTTATGCACCTAAGTTGATGGATGCTTTACCCAAACTTAAAACTTATTTTCAAAAGGAAAAATAGATTTTCTTTAACGAATTCATGAAATCAGGACACATATTGCACTTTAAAAATTACGCCCGTTTCTTATATTATCTTATAAATTTAGGAACACATTTCACGAATTTTTAGCTGTAATGGTACAGTTTGAATCTTATTTAAATTTGTTAATATAGGGTACGAGAAACAGAATAAATTTAGTACCAGATTAAAAAAAATGAATTGATTCAGATAGAAGTTTGTTGTATAATACTGCTCTCTATAGAATGGGAAGTCATATATAACACCAAAAGTATTTTACAATCTTAAAAATGTTCTGTGTTTGGGCTCTATGCTTCTTGCGAGATAAGCCTTAGAATTTTCTTTTCTACAGATCGATGCTAATTCAAACCCCTGCTCAAACTTTTATTTTACTAGCCCGAAGCCCCCCTCCCCGCTTGTTCACAAAAAGGAAGATCCCCCTCCGGACAGTGAGATAAAACGAACGTGACATTTAAGGGGTCAGGATACAAAAGAATAGAACTACACACTCACACCGACAACTTGGGTGGCTTAAAAACGTATGACCACACAATAAAAGTTAAGACATAAAAGTAAAATGCTTTTATGACACCAATTTGTTCCCAATTAATTAAAGTAGAATTTGTTAAGTTTTATGACTTATTACTCTTACTGTGGCAAAGTCTATTTTATGTGAAGAAAGTTGTTATCTTTATTTTCATTACGAAAAATAAATACAATGTGAGTGCGGTTTATATTTCAAGCACAAGGAAATGAAAACGTGAAGCCGGGGAGAAATGTGTGTCTGATGAAACTAATACTTGACAATTCGTGTCGAGTTTTTATGCAATGTTTACTTTTGATTTACATTGTTTGTATAGTATGTTGTTTACATTGTTTGTATTATAATAAAAGTTTATAATGAGGTCATTAGAAAGAGAGCTTATTTTTATCTTTACATTTCAAAAGTACTGTTAAGTTTTCAAACCAAAAAAAAAATGTTTTATTTATTTTTTATTTTTTTTAGAAATAGTAAATTTGCAATTCATTTGCGTTGAAATAATAAAAATGTCGTATTTATGTTCGGATCTAAGCTGCATCCCAAATTCTCAACGCGTTTTTGTGAAAAAATAAAAAAATAGTGTTAAAAAGTTTATCAATAGCCAATATTTAAAAAATAAAAGGAGAACTAATAAGAATTGAATAATTCATTTATTTTACCAGTATTAAAAACTTTCTACATACCTGAGCCTGTAAAGGTTCTAACCATCAGTATCGTATTCAATTCTGCCAATAAATTTTTTCTGCCTTTTTAAGCCACACCCTATTTTCAATAGCGTTCACATTGGGAAAAAAGTGAGGCTTAGATTTGAATAAGTGCGATATATAAAAACTGTATATTTTTCTAAATTATAGTTATCATAATCTATGTTTATGAAATGACGCATTTTGATTTATTAATGAATAATTTATACGAAAATTTATTTAATACATAGCCTTATTTCTTATTAAGAATTAAAGTAGACCATTTAAATATTCATTTTAATAATATATCAAAAAGTTATTTCTTAAACATAATTATTTCAACACCATAATTTGAATTAATGCTTTTTAATTTACTCATTTTGATGATAAATAATTTTTGCTGTATTAATAATGCAAATAAGTATCCGCAAAGGATATTAAAAAGCAAAATATTTGTATCACTATCAACATCTAAACGAAATTGCTTCTAAAAATAACCTTTTTTTCAATTAACTTACCTTCAAGGAATTCATTTTTTATAGAGCTTTTAGAAACGACTCCCGTTTGTCACTAATAACTCAAAAAAGGTGATACTAATCAAACAAATGAGCTTTTTCATGATTGTTATGTTTAAAGCAGAATTCCTAATTCAATAATTGTAATGCAATCGTTCATTACTTCAGTGTTTCACACCATTAAACGAATACCAAAGTAGATGGCTCATTAAAAGTGAGCATTAAAAAACGAAAGGAAGTCGAAAGGTAGTATTAGAAAAAAAAAATATCATCCTCTCATTCGACTGGTAATTATTGTGAAACCATCAGAAAGTAGCCAAACTGGAAAATGTCGATGCCGCAGCTGCATCCGTCATACTTTCTGGCGCGAAATCGCTGAACTAGAATTCATTTCGTATTTAATACGCGTCATTGTTTCAAGCCATAAAGTATCCCACTTCCTTTGCTCTGCCTCCGACTTGCCAAGAATATCATTGATGAACCAGAAGACACCATGTATTAAAGCATTACTTATAAAATGTATAATTAAAAATATATATATTTCTTTATAGATTTAGATTTGTGTAAAAGATGTTATGATACTAGGGCCGGCTCTAGCAGTTTTGCCTCCCCGGACAAAAATGGAAAATACCGCCCCTCTCTTCACTTTTATATATATATATATATATATATATATATATATAAATAATTTTAAGCCAAATACACATAAAATAATTCGAAATTAAGGACATAATTACCTGTTCTTAATTCGAACGAGTAGGAATCATCCATTTCAGCATGCCAATTTGGAGATCACAAAGGTTTACTTTAACTTTTAATTACTGCACTCAAGACTAAAATAAAACTTCTTCTGTGACTCTCTATCTACAAAAAACTCTTATTGACCCTGTCCTCTTTTGGATAGTTGACGCCGGGCGTCGTATGAGTGAAAGGAATGTCCATTGTGACTATACTCCGGATGGGGAAAAATTACTAGCGAAAGATGTGTAAACTTATCTAATTTCGTGTTGAACACTATACTCCCGCATCGATCTCTTAAGTTTCAACATAAAAAAGAAAAGCTGACATTAAACATACAGAGTACAAAATAAGAAAGTAAGATACAATAAATGAAATACCGAATTCACACCGAATAGTATTTCAGAAAATATACCAAATTTTTTTGTAACAAAAAAAAAATTTTTTTTTTTCAAATTCAATCTATATGCCGCCTTTAAAATGTGTCGCCCCGGGCAGGAGTCCGGTTTGTCCAGCCCTAGAGCCGCCTCTGATGATGCAAAAGATATGAAAAAAGGCATTTTGGGATTCTACTATGCTAAAACGGAATCCTCACCTGCTTCCCGAAGAGGGAATCGGGAAAATTTTAAAGAATATCTATTGATTTGGGTGCTAACACAATGCAATTGAAAGGAATTTTTCTAAAAACTGAAAAGGCATTTTTTAATAGTAAAGAGTTTAGAAGTAAACTTTTCTCACTCCCTTTTAAAAAAAAGTATGGCTTAAATTTGTGTCAAACATTTGTTGTTACTTTTAGCAAATTTTAGTTCTTATGGTGAAGCAATAATTACTTTTTAAGATTAATGCTTTGATGGAAAATCAAAAAAATTCCTTTAAAAAAACACACAAGCATTTTTTTTTTATGATGATTTCATATTTGAGATATCGGACACTGACGACAATATCTTTGTTTTAAAAAGGTTGTGATTATTATTTTTGAATAGTACCTGAAAAAATTTAAAAGCTTTAATCGTATAAATTATAAATAGCATACTTATTTTTTATGAAATACGAAACAGCAACAGACAGCAAACATTGATGATGGTCTTTAACCATAAATGTTCTTAGAGATGTAATTAACTCATTATGATTATACATATATAAATCTGACATGGTAAAATATTTTTTAACTCAGAGCTTTCGGGGATTTAATCAAGAATGCTCCAAAATTCACCCGGGAAAATTTTTTGAAAAAAGCAATATTTGTTCGAAGTGTCCCCATTTATTAAAATTTAATAGCATTCTCACATTTAATAACTGATTTAAATGGTTTACAAATTCCTTGTAGTTCATTAATTAATATAATAACCCTTCGTTATTGTTATTAATTATGAATTATATTTTTGGTAATGCACCAATTTTATAATATTGAGGTATAAAAAAAAATAAATTCAGATAACTCACTATTTTTCATTAAAGATAGTCCTTTGTGAAAGCAAACTCAAACCTTCTCGAATAGCACTGAATTCGCAAATGAATTGAACATTTAATGTAAAAAAAAAAACTCTGGCACACACCACATAAGCTATTTTATAAAAGTCTTTTGAATTTTGGAAACGTCAGATGAAGCTATAAATAAATGTATCCATGATTATAAGCAATTTAAGTCAATAATTTAAGAAATTTAAAATTTTTATTTATTAACTTGATGCATTTCTCTGAATTACACTTCATTCAGTTCTCCACTTAATACTACCATAATCTAAAACAACAAAACTGTTAAAAATTGAATTTTTATTTTTTGTTTTTGTTTGCTTAAAGAATTTGCTGAACATTTATTTTGAAAAACATTAAAAATCTTAAATAGATAAATACGCAGTGTGGACTTATTTAACTTCTCTAGTTATATAAATCATAAGTACTTATTTAACAAAGTTTTATCCTATCTTAGAAATATGTTATGTATAAATGCTATTTGTTTATTGAATAGTTTTCTCGTACTCTCAGTACTTTAATGTGTTGTTCATATTCTTGCTTTTCCGTGCAGAACCAGTAAAAATTATTTCAAGAACAAAATAAAAGCTCCGTGGTTAACAGATTAGGAAAAAAGGGCATCTTGTGTCTAGATCAAGAAGTTCCATTCTTGAAAAAGCTACCTTTGCAAACAAAATATAAATCATATCTTTTATTTAACAACTTCTTACAAATTTAACTTTGCAAGATTGACAGGAGATTTTTTTTTAAAGTGAAAGAGATTCATTGCCTGACAACTATTTAGAGTGGAACATTTCAAAAAGGGAAAGGTTTTTAAACATTCCGAAAATGTCGATTTTTTCCCACGAAACTGTATGGAAAGGAATTCTCAGTTTCAGTATGTTAACGCTGATGTTAGAGCAGCAGCACACACGACAAGGGGGGGTTCGGGGGGTTGAAAATCCACCATTCTCGTACCTGACTCCAATATGTCGCTCAACATATTCTTTTGATTTTGTCGATTTTCGGGAACAAAAAGCAGTTAAATATTAATTATTGAATAATTAACTAGCATTAATTAATAAAATTATTTTTAATGACAAATACTTAATTAAATTTTACGTACTGTATACATAGGATTATAATGAATAAAAAAAATCCAAGGGCTTTAGGGGGTCCAGACCCTTTCTCCCCCTTGTGTGCGCCACTGTGTTACGGATGTTTTAAAAAAGTTATTTAATGGCTTTTTACAATACTAATAAGACTAAATCTTACAAAGTTCTTTTTAAATTAAAAATATTATTATCATCTTATTATATCACTTATGTTAACAGAAAATTTAAATACACTATTCATTTTTATATGAGTGGATTGTGTTCAATTTATTGAACTTTGAAATTAATGCACTTAATTGAAAAATTCATTTTATATCAAATTTATGTTTATTTTTATGACGAGTTAATTTTACATGGAAACACAGGTGTATGTTGAATTTTTCTGTTTTTTAAGCATTCGCACTAAAGTAAATACATCATAATCATGTCATGTCAATTCGTATTTACTAAAAAAAAAAAAAGAATCTAAAATATATTGTTTGATATAAAACATAGTTCTACTCTCGAGTATTACGTTTTAATATCAGCGAATAACAGTAGTATTTAGTTTGTAACAATTTTGTAAGTATTTGAGGATTATTTTCCAAGTGTATTAGTTTTAAGAAATGCCTCATTGAGAGAGATATTGAAAAGTAGATGAGAATATATAAACTTATCTGTGAAGATATCACTTTTAAGTGTATTAGTAATGGTATTTATTTCTTATTAACATTTAGAAAATATGTATTTGGCGAAAGTGTTTTGCTTTTAAGTATTATTATAATTAAGTACAATTAACTATAAATCACATTTTTTTTGTTATATTCTAAATTTTAAAGTAGTTTTTGTATAACTTTGTGCTTCAGAGGCAAAAGGTATTTCTTTTCCCTTTTTTACATAGTCATACATTAAGTTCTTGATTCTTGAACAAAAGGGTATTAATATGGATACTTTAATGTATTTGGATTTAAATAACTGTTAGTTTAAAAAGTATTTTATGCAGTTATTTTATCACTACGACATGTTCAATTTTGAAAATAATGATTTATACAAAACTTTTAGTTATATGGGGAAGAATATGAAGAAGACGTGAGTTTATTATAAAAGTAGTATTTCTTTATAATGCAATGTAATAGAAATGCAAATGTTTCTAAATATATATACATGTTTATCACAAATTTTAAATTTTTTTGTTTGATGTAAAACAGTTTTTATCAATCTGGCTCAAAAATTTAATCAAGTAATAACGCGAGATATATTTTTTAAAAATAAATATGGATACAAGGTATAACTTCCATTTTATATGACATAGCTTAAAGCTTTTAAAAAAGGATTTGCAGATTATTTTAGTTTTAATGTTCTTTCAAAGGACATTTAAGGAGATTATGAAGCTTAAATCATTTTTTCAGAGAGAAAATTCAGAAATATATGTTATTGTTAAGCTAGTAATTTTAGTTTGTTTGAAATGAAGTTATTTTTTTAAAGGCCATTGTAAAAGTAAAAGTAATACTTTATAAAATTGTTTAATAAACTTACGTGTCACGTATTTGCAGTTAATATAGAACAACTTTTAGGTAATTAAACTGTAATAATTAATTTTATTTAAGTGAAGGAAGGCATTTGCTCAGGGAAAAAATACGTATTTGAGCTTTTTATACTAACGATGCTAGTTTAAAAGTTGCGAATCACATCCTTGAGTTTTAAGTCAAACAGTTATTTATAAACTATACTCTTATATATTATTCGTTTGATAATATTAATAATAATTAAAAATAAACTTAAGTTGTGTCACAAAATTTATTGAGTAGATTCATTTTAATCTACTTGATTTAGTTACTAAAATTTAACACATTAATTGATTTTTAAAATATTTCTTTATGAGGAATGTGTATAAACTTTTGATTTTGAAATATTTATATTATGTACTTTACATTAAATATGCAAAAATACTCAAAAGAGACAGCGCGGGAATTAAATTCTTTAACTTATATTCATTTTCCTTCTTTATTTATATTTATTTTATTTAAATTACTTAAATGCTTTGTAATGATGAAAGTTTTAGAAAATAATTATAGATACTTGGTATCATTTATGGATTTCGATAGAACTATATCTTATTTCATTGTGAGAAGTAAAACCCTTATGTATTCTAAAACAAACAGGGGCCAAAAGTCTTACGATATTTTTTTTATGTATCTTAGAGCTGTATATTGTATCTTCAAAAACGGCAATTATTATTTCCTTTTTTTATTGCCTTCCTGCTCACACTACCTTTTCTTTCTAAAGCTTCTTTCAACTCACATGCATGATAGAGCTTTGTTAATATTTCTATATAGTAATAATTTCTACATGGGGAATGATATACTTGTACACTCAAGTTGGATAGTTTTCATTTGACCTCTGATCTGATTCACAGCAATTAGGACAATAAGGTATTTTAAATTGCTTAAGTCAGTGATTCTCAAACTGTTGGGCGCGCCCCTGGGGGGGTGATAACCGTAAGTGAGGGGCGCAAGTATATCAAAAAATCGAAAATGAAAGATTAAAAAAATTATTTAAAAGTATATATATATAATATATATTATATATAATATATATATATATATATATATATATATATATATATATATATATATATATATATATATATATATATAAGTTTATTTAAAATATATATTACTTAAAAGTAACATATACAAAATTTAATACTTATCTTGATAATTAAAGGTGTATAATTAAGGTCGTATTGTAGCTGTAGCTCCAAAGGGCATTATTATTACGTTCAATACATTGCTTTGAATGGGGTGGGGGTGGAATGAAAATTATGATTGTAAATTGAGTCGCAAATACTGTAAGTTTGAGAAGCACTGGCTTAAGTGTCCACATAAGAACAGAAGAAATTAAGGGATAGTTCATCTCTAAATCAGTTATTGCCAAAATTAAGATGTTAAATTTGAAAAGTTTTCGATGAGAAGATAGTAAATGTTCATTTGGAAAAAGATGATTATTCCTGTTCCTATTCAAAAGGAGTTTAAATATGAAGATTGTATTGAAAATTGACTGGTCACGGCAGCAAATAGCGGTTTGTGTATAAAACTGGAAAAAAAAACAGGAAAAGAAAGTAGTTTTCTTTTTATGTGTTACTTGTACTGGTATTTTCACACTCTTCGGCGCTTGAAAAAGAGGGTCAATAAAAACGTCTTACTTGGAAGGGTCTTACTGCTGTCGTAGTGTGTGGTCTCTAACACTAGAGGCAGGGGGGTAACTTAAATCAAAATAGACATAATTTACACTCCTAGCCTTCCCCTAGGAACTGTTCTTAGAAAGTCGTTTGTTATAGAACCACACGTGTTGGCTGCCCCAGCAATATAGTCTCTATTGGCCTGTATGGGTTTTATAGAAAATCCTCTCTTACAAGCATCTAGCAACTAATTTAAAAATTATAGAATTAATTTAGATATAATATAAGGTTTAAAAAAATAATTCAAGTAAATAAATTGTAATTAAAATATTCGAAAATCCAAATTTATTATTGATATAAATTTTAATAGTTTTACATTTTTATATAAAAACTAAAATAAAAGTAAGAAAATGCATATTATTTTCTTCTTCCAAACCAGTTAATTAATAAATGCATTTTTATTTAGCTTATTGAATTCTGCATTTTTTTTATAAAAAGGAATTATTAATTTAATTTTACAAAGAATTTCGAGAGAAATTTGAATGAAATGGGTTTGATCAAATGAGCTTTCTTCAAAGTGATACTTTTAAGTGTAAAAAGTGCAGGACTTAGCCCCAAATTGCACTAAAGAGGGCGCTTTTTTTCACTTGAGGGCTACACACAAAAAGTGAGACTTAAGCTGGACCATTTCGTCAGAAATTGCATTAGTAAGACAATTCATCGATTAAATTACAAATGCAAGGAAAATATGCTGATAAAAAAAATTACATTTACATTGAGTTATACAGAACTTTCTTAATTTAATTATGGTATTATGGTGTTATACACAATTTTTATTGTTTGAAAGATAAAAATGTTATTTACATAAAAAGCGCATTAAAACATCATAAAAAGAAGTAGAAAGAAAATTAAGATTGTAAGAAAAAAAGAAAATGTTAATTTTAATTAAATATTTTTTTTATCAAATATTAATAAGTTAAATCGTTATGAATTATACATTAAATAGCACATTTTATAACTTTTATGTTCATTGACTTTTAAAAAAGAAGCCATCTTTTGGTATATATTTCAGTCCATAATTTTTTTTAAAATGTTTATTTTCATGCAAGTCAGATAAATTTATTAACTCAAAAATATTTCTTTTTTCTTATAATATCTTTTTAAAAATTATCACTAAAAAAGGCAACTAAAATGCGAAAGTTTCCCTTTCAAGATGAACTTACCGAAAACCTTTCACAAATACAAATCTTCACAATCCAACTCAACAGAAAATTCTTAAAAAATGTCTATGTGAAATTTCATTCCGTGACTTAGGAACAACACACGCAAAAAAACACAGAAGGCGGAGTTTCTTCGGATGCCAATCAACCACCCTAGGTGGGAGGGGCTAAGCGAACGCGCATGTGGAAGCGCCGCCTTTGGCTCGGAAACCTGTTTTTTTTTCTTTTTTTGGATGATTTTTTTTTATTTTGTTAAACACTCACTGCGCGCCTCGTACCCGTGTTAACAATTCCACTCCAGACTGTGGTGGGCTGGTCAACAGATCTCGTAGCCACTGAGTTACCGTAACCGTGCCGCAGTTCAGTAGTCACGGGGATACCGTCAACTTCGCCGCAACTTTTCTCAGTCTGACAACGGTTGCATGCTTCAAGTCTCAGTTTGTTTAACTCGGCAAAACTGAGAATTCGATACCGGTTTGTGTATCTTAATCACATGCGAAAAATATCTAGTTTTTTGAATTGTGTTTTTATCCCTCTGATTTTTCAACACAGATGAATTTAATTGACTGCAATCGTGATTTCCGTCAAGAATTTTGTGATTCGAATGAATGAAAAGTTGATATTTGTAGAAAACCTGCAAAAGAATCTGTTGGTCAATATTCAACCCAACTCCCCAAAACTGTTCTGTCTAGGCTTGTACTAGACTAAGTACTGTCAAAAGTGGCTTCTATAGTATGTCCTGCTCTCCATGCGGCTTTAGTTATACATCTGCATCTCAGGTAAGTTTAGATTTCAAATTATAACTAGTTTAGAGCTTAACTATAACGAATATTTTTATTTTGAATACTGTAAAAGGTAGAATTAAATAATTGTGATTATTTAAACAGATTGTGTTAAATGTTGCTTAGTTAAAACATGATGTGTTGTTTTTTATTACAAATATTTATACTGTGTATTTACTTTATGTTTAGATCAGATATGTGAGATTATTGATTTTTTTAAATAATAATGCAAAAGAATATAAAACTCATAATTTAATTTTGTTTTTCTCATTCTGTTGAGAAAAGCTACTAAAAGTCGAAACAATTAACCGATCTATTAATAAATATTACGTAGGTCGAAGTACAACAAACGTATTTTGACTCGGAAATCCTTTTGTAAGCCAGCAAAACGGAGGCTTGGCTAACTAATTGTATTTCATTACACGCATGATAACAATTAAATACTCCTTTTGTACAGCGAAAACCATGATTTATTAACTCCTGTTTTTTTAAGTAATTATTAATATTCAGTTATTAGTTACCTGTGCATTTGCTTTCATACTATTATTATTTATTTAAAAGAAACTGAAAAAAGGCATTATATTTATTAGTTATAGATATTTAAATATTTTTAGAATAAGTAATACAAACCATTTTTATATTGGTTTTATCATTTATTAGAGTAATATATACCACTAATTAAAATTACGTAGAGTACCGAGAATGGATATTGTAATTACACATAATTATGAAACAATTATATATATATACCGTATTGGTAAACTTTTAGGTGTTCAAATATTTAGAAAGAACCAATTATATTCTTTTTGTGACAAGTAAAAGTAAAATAAAATATGTTTTTTTTTCTTTCAAAAATGCAATTTGACATTTTAGTAACAGAAAAACCGAAAAAGTGTTAACCCCCATATTTTTATAGCTAAATGTTTCATTCAAATATAAAATTTTTGTGTTACTTTTTCATTATAGTTTTTATTTTTAATGAGAAGTTTTCTAAAGCATCTTTTATTATGCTTTTTATTTCTTTTGTACAAATATAACATATATATAGCTATGATATATATATATATATATATATATGAGGGTAGATCTCTCTTTTCCGCGAAACATTTCATTCATATTAAAAACAAGATTTTTTTCCGAAATATTGACTTTATATAAATAACAATATATTTCAATGTTAAATTAGTGTTTGAGAATATCTTGAAGCCTTTCTCTAAGTTTTGCTTTCATCCAATTAAATATATTGATTTGTAACAATAAGTTACCCCGTTTCTTATTAATATCGATTTGTGAAAGCTAGTGCATTAGAAAGTGTTGCTGTTGTAAAAAAACTTCTCTAAATTAAAACGAAAAATAATAATATCCGAATTTTTTAAAACATTTATTAATAATGAATTCCCTATAAATCATTATCCAAACGTTGAATATGTGTAATATTGAAAATTTATAAAAACATTTATAAGTATATATGATTTATCAGAAGTGTTATTATTGTAATCCTGCTAGTTATACTGAAATTTTAATTATGCCAATAAAGTTATAATTTTACATTAATGATAATAAAAAGAATGTTTTTTACAATGATATCTTTTAATTGGATACATTTTTAAAAAGACACCATGTTAGTGTTATTGAAATTCCATAAAAATTATTTTATCATTTATTTTTGGGAACTTTTTTAAGGCAAAAAATGCATGATTAGAATTTCAAAAACATCCAGTATAGGAAGTATTTCATTTTAAAATTATTTTACAAACATTTTTAACCCATGTAAGCGTCTTCAGTCCATCTTTACTATGTGTGGATGCACTATAATACTCATTGTTTGTTGAGTAGTTATTATTATTTTTTTCTCCTTGCACGTGTTTCACAGAAGACATTTTATTACCTTATGAATATGGTGTAAAACAGTGTGATGTAGTGTGCTTATTTATATATACTTGCTTTTAATTTAATTGAGGATTTAGTTTCGACAATACGATAACTTTATATTGCAACCAGCTCTTGACGTTTTATTTCCTATATGTTTAGGATAATTTATTATATGTATTAAGCTTAGTTTGTTTTCAAAATATTCATTTATGTGTATATTCTAGAAACTCTATACGGTACGGCCACCCTTCTTGCACTTACGATCTACAGACTTTTATTCTGATCTACCCTTAATAAGATCTAAAATGATTAAGAATCATCACAACTTTTTATTTTTTTATTTTATAGATTATTACCATTATTTTGCATACCATTGCTTTTTAAAGTACATGGGTACACGTTTAGAATGGTTTTAATTCGTTTAAAAGAATGGGTAATTAGTAATAAGTAAATAATTGAAAAAAAAACGAAGACTGTCAACTGTCAAATAAAAAAGGAAAGGAGGAAACAAGTTAAAATGTTGTAACCTCTCAACCTTCTTGAGGCTCTTCTCTTTCAACACAGTTTTTAAAACTTAGTACTAATGACTTTATACTTATTTATGCGTTGACCTTTAATTATAGTATAATTTTAAGAGCAAAATAAAATTTATAAGGTTATTTTCTTTTAAAAAAATAAAATTACATATGGGCAAAAAAGTTTTTTTCCCCGGGGCTGATTTTCTGCGTGCCTCAAATTATACTTACGGCATATCATGTGTTTTTTTTTTCCCTAAATATTCGGGCTTTATTTAACTATTAAATTTCTTTAAATTTAGCAATTACATTATGGAACTCGTCATTTAATAAAGTATGTCACAGTACTAAAAAGACGTTTTTTTTAAAAAAAAAAAGAAAATGTTATTTTTTTAATTGATGCCTAGTTAATCAAAAAATAAAACAAATCATTTTTATTTAATAACATTTGCTTATTGATGCAAATGTTAATATGTAAATATAGATGATATAATACAAGGTTTAAAATAGATGCAATCTGTCAAACTAAGTATTTTTTTTTTAATTTTGAGAGTTAACTATTTAAAATACACATTTATAAAATTAAAGCATCATAAAAATTCATATTTTAATTATTTTAATTGTTTTTTAGAAAGATACCGAGTATAACGCAATGCATATACTGATTCTACCGTTTCACAAATGAATAAAAAGCTCAGTGTCAGTTCGAAGAATGTTTGAAAAGTCATTTCTAATTGATTCATTAATCAATTAAAATATTCAAATTTCTTTACTTTCTCACTAATAAAAAATAAATACCTTTAAACATTTATTGACATCGAAAGCGTTTGTTTCAGATACTAATTTCAATGCTTGTTCTACTTCATACTGTTTTTTAAGAAATAGTTCTAGGTGTATTCTATAAATTTGTAAATTTGAAAGAACACGGGTTCTTTTTAACTACAACATGATACTTATTTTCAATGTATAAGCTATTTTCATGAACTATAACTACTTTGTTTGCAATTGTATCTTAAAAGAAAAGGTAAAGCAATTAAAACTCTTTTTTATACAACATAAAATCTTAAAATACCAAAATCTTTTACAATGTTGAAAAGAAAAAGATGTGATTGAATTGGAACATTGTGCTACACAGATGAAATTACTAAAAATCTGTGTACAAAATAAATATAACAATGTGTGATAAGAAACAAAATAACGTCAACAAAATTCTCTTCGTAATGAATTCCTAAATTCTGAACAAATTGACGTAGAATTATTGTTTAGTGCCCATTAAAACACACAACAGAAGGTGAAGAGTATTTGAAAGGAGGGAACGCATGCTTTCGAATTTTAAAATGCGAACACTAAACGCCATCTGTCTGCGAAGAAAGTAACTACATTTTTCAAGGAATCTTATTCGTAATACCCCTTTGATAGAGAAAGCAGAATTTTTTATTACTTCGAAAAAATATTTTATCCATGAGAGAAACATGTTAATAACTAGTATTTTTTTTCAATTTTTTTTTTAGTTTTTTAAAATAAGATGTATGTATTCTAATTTATTATTTCCAAAACAATCTCTCTTTTTCATTTCTTCTTAACTTCTACGTTTTTAAGTCCCTTTCTAATGTTTCTTAATATGACATGTAATGTACCCATGCTTTATTTCCTTATAGGCTTACTTAAGATGAAATTTCTGTGTAAATTTTCACAACTGAACGAAAAGTTTATTTGAAGTATTGCAGCAGATACGTCTCTAAAAAAGTTATGTGTAATTAGGACAGAAATAATAAAAAAAAAACGGAAAAAAGAATTCAGTTAAACAAAAAGAAATAGGTCTATTGCAAAAAGTGATTTTTTCACTTCAGTAAAAATGTCAGTATCTTTATTTTATTAATAATATTTCATTCTACATTTCAAATCAACAAATTGAGGATCATATGAATATGAAATATTTTTAAAAATGAATTCAATGAAGAGTCTTTTCACTTATTGTTACAAAGTATGTTTGATATTCAAAACGTATTTTTAGTTACAAAAATGACACAGTAATATATTACATGCTTGAGTTAAAATTCACATGCACTCGTAATGTTTTCTAAAACAGGCATTCGCATTTCATGAAATTTACAATCGAATTTGAAACTTTCCTCGTTTTTATGGAAAGTAAGGATTTCTTCAGAGTTATGTTGAGTAAGCACACAAATATAAAATGTATTTTACAAACGAAAAAAATGAATTAATTGTTTATAAAAATAAGTAATTTCAAAATGCTGCCTTATGACAATGAAGTCAAATACGTGACACTTTACGTTACAGTAAAGTACGATTATGAATTATATTCTTAATATAAAACGAAAATAGCAATTTTCATTTTTTACTAAGAGCAAAAGAAAAAAAAGAATTATTTTCGTATACCCATTTTTTGAAATATTTTTTTTATCTTATAAGAAATTAAATTTATGATTCTGAACTCTGAATTTCAAATATTGTTCATTTCTCAAAAACAAAAGAAACGACCTTTTAAAATAATATAGTCTAATTATTACTTGAATAAGTTTTCTTACTTTTAATTTAAAACTTATATTCCTCTTTATAAATAATGTATATATATATATGTGTGTGTGCGTGAGTGTGTGTATGCAAGCGTGTGTTATTTTTCTTTCTTTTATTTAATGATTACTACATTTTCTTCTATTTCACAACAATAAATATTATTTAAAATTTGTTGGGATTGTTAACATGCAACAAAATTTTAAATTTTTTGAAAAAATCGATTTTCTTAAAAATTTGTCTCGGGATTGTTAAAATGAGCAATCGATATCTTTAAAAAATCATACATCACAACTGCAAGTCAATGTACCTTTTAAATGAATTGCAAATTTAAAAACCAACAGAAAATTTTAGCTTTTTTTAATTTGCACTAATGAGTTAAGATTTTTTTTTTTGTCCCTTAAAAAATTGCAATCGTACATTTAAACAGTTTTTCCGGATTTCTTCACGGAGAATATCAATTCGTATAAATGAATTTTAATTATCGTATTTATAATTGATTTTCATGAACTAAATTACTAGTGATGAGTGTCTGGGGATAAAAAATGTTGAGAAAGGTTTTTAATAAAATATTATTTTTCCTCAGATATTTCTCATCAATCCATTTATTATCTCATCATCCAAACATGTTATAAAAATTAGAGAAAATTATTTTTCATGAAGAAAGATACTATTTCAAACTCTTTAATTCCATTTAGTTGGCTTACTTATTTAAATTAATCAAGTATCAAAAACAAAAGAGTGACACAAAAACGCATTAACATAAATAGGGATACTTTTAGAAACGTATGCATTTTTAAACTTTATAAGCAATATCGAATTTTTTGTATGTCTTTTCTCCAAAATGTCAAACTATTAAACAAATGATGATTATTTTTAATTCAGAACTTAAGATAAAACTTTGAATAAATCTTTTTTATTTGTTCAATACAAACTGCTATTTTATCCACCACCCCCACCCCGCGCAGCCTCTAGTCTCAAACAAATGTTTAAAAAAAGAAGGATTTCTGTTAATATTGATATGTACAGTATTTTCAAATATCAGTTTAGCATCTTACTTGTAGTTATTTCTCACACGATCGCGCGATTATACTGTCACAAATTGTAGTTATACTGTCAGTTAGGTTGTGTGCAGTTTTTTGCTCGGACATTAATTCCAGGCATATTAGAACAAATTATATAGTGAAGCGATCTGACCAAGTTTCAATTGGAGAGGTATCCAATTCGTGTGTCTTTATTGAAAATAATTTTTCAATTTCTCTCTCTCTCTACTATTAGTTCATTCTCTCCCTATATATATATTTTACTCAAATTTTCAATCGTTAAATAAAATACTTTCTATTCACCCATTCAAGTTCCAATACATTTTTTTTAACTTGTAGTGGATGACACTTGATGTTAATACATTTTTCAAATATTAATTCATCATTTAAATTAAATTAGTGAATTAATAATAACAAACAAAAAGTAATAGTCCAACAGCATATATAGAAAGGAAAGCGTAATGGGTAGCGCGTTGAACTTCTAATTCAAAGGTCGTGGGTTCGAATCCCAACTCGGATGGCCTAGTTTTTGAGAATGTGATTTCTTTTTTATTATACTATTTTAAAGGAATAATTAAATTTAATGAATGAATAAATAGCAAGAAACAAAAACAAAAAATAATTCCAACACCCTATATAGAAAGGAAAATGGAAAATTGCAAAAGGAAAACAGTTTTCCATTTTGCCATTTAATATTGTGATTCTGTCGTATGTATATACATATCTATATTAATTGTAAATATTTAATAAAAAGTAACTAAAAATTTTTTTTTCTTTGTTGACCTATGTAGGAATTGACTTATTATTTGTTTATTTTTTTTTATTACTTGTTTAGCTTATTTGGAAAAAATTACCAGAAAATCGACATCTCGATTCGGTGAATCAAAAATGAATCATTTTTGGTTACTTTATGATTGCGCGCTTAAGTTGATCTTTCTCTCATACTTTGAGATAATAGACAAAGAAATTAAATTTGTTTATTATTTGCGTTTGTGATTGTTTTTGGTGCATTGGATCATGTCTACACACTCCTGATTTCACATCAGTTTCGGATCGCGACCATATGAGTACGGAAACCTCGGAGTTGACTTGGGGGGAGCGTTACTGCTTCAGTCAATACTTTTTAATAAAAATGTTATAAATTAAGGAGTAAGTTTGCAGAGATTAAGGATTCTTGGATTTAATGCAAATTTATTTATTTTTTTGATTTTTTTTATAAATTTAAAATGAGGACTTTTTGTTTAAAAAAATGTTAGAATCACAAAAATTGACATAAAAAATTATTTATTCAAGAACTAATCAATAAATATAATTGATAACTAAAACTGTGGTTTGGTAAAAAAAAATTTTTTAATGTTGATTAAAGTAACTCAGAAATTAGTTATTCAGCTTATAATTAAGCCATATTTTTATAAAATTCGCAGATTTCTAACTTGGTCCAACTAGTGAGTTACAAATTAAAATTTAAATGTTCGGGAGTTGTTAAATGGTCGGGTCAATTGTATACACTAAAACATATGAGTTTTTAATATTAATAAATGTAAAATAACATATTTTTGAGTCAAATAAATATTTTATAGAGTTTTATTAATTACAACACAGAGAACTGAAATTTTTGAACTGTATATTTATGTAGATTAAAAGTTAAATATCTTTATACACAATAATAGCTCATACAGGAAAATTTAAATAATCTTCTAAATATAAAAATTGCACATTAAAATTATATACTAGAGTTATGTATATAACAACATAGTTTTAACTTTTGATCTGTAATTCTACGAAAATTAGTTTTAGTATATCTTAGAATTAGCATCCAAAACAATGGATAGATTGCTGATTGCTTCTGTTAAATGGGTTTTTAGAAACTTATTCATAAGTTTCTATATTGTAAACTATTTTTTAAATTATCGTGGTCGAAAAAATTTGAAATCTGCAAAAGTATTCCATTATTTTTTGGATTTGCTTTGAATTCTAAATCCATGAAGCTGTTATCAAAAGCATTTAATCTTCTTTATAAAATGTTTGTCTGAGAAGTAGCTAATTTTTTTAAAAAGCCTGAACTATTTTTATTGGTTTATTATCCAAAAGCTTTTATATTTTCCATTGCAATATTTGAAATGTTCCTGAAAAAAAACTGCAACACTTTCCGAAGGCCAAAATTAAAAATTTAAAGCTTAGAATTATCCTTTTTATCACTCTCAAGCATTATATTTGCTTGACTTAATAAGTTTCTACTGTTCCGCAAGATTTATAATATATCCATAAGACATAATAAAAATATATATATATATGTATGTGTGTGTAAGTCTTTTTCACACGCAGATGCTCCTCTCTGTGATTGAGTTGTTATATAGTTCGGAAATATTGAAAGGAAAGGGATTATATTCTTAAATGTCTTATTTCAGAATAATTTTTATACGTGATCAAAATTTTTAAATGCATTAAAATGGATTAAAGTATAGAATTGTTCTTAGAAAAGAAAGGGAAACAATAAAATTCAAAAGAACTCAATTTAACACGCCATAAATTTTGAATTAAATGACAATAAATACATCTTTAGCCTTCAACTAACTGTAAAAGAACATTCAAATAGGCAATTTATAAAAATCAACAACCACTCTGCCTCGAAAACATGAACAGTGAAAGAAATAACAATCAAGCATGAGAAAGTCATCGAATTTTTCTGCAACTACGTTTCACATTGGAAATCCTATTTGAAGAATTCCAAGCCCGAACGCAAACTGAATACAGATTTAGATACAGATTATAAACGAAATTTAGGAAGATAACTAGATATTCGTCGCATAATCAGCAAAAAGCTGTCAAATGCTCAATTTATTGCTCCTTTCGATCACGGATCAGCGTTCCATATCGATAAAAGTACCTAAAAAAATGATCGAAAACCATACGATTACGAAAAGGATGATGCACCGTTTCATTTCGTAGATTTCGCAGCAACTTAGGCGTGAAGGGCTTTAGATAGTTCTGCTTCAGTCCTACTGTAAAACCGCAAAACGCAACTGACGTTTAGAGAAATGATACCATTTTCCATCGATTTTCCTCAATGCCTTTGGATTATGAAATGCGAAAAGCTGGTTCCCGGGTGTTCAATAATGCAAAAACCGCTGTTACTATCATTTGTTCGAAATTTATAACCCGGACTAAGTGTTTCGGGTACAAGCATGGGAATTCGTGAATTTACTGATGAATGAAAAACGACAACTCTGGCACGAATCATTAAAAGCAATTTTTAACGATAAACGAATGCGAAAACATGCAGCTTCACTTAAGATAAGTAGTTAAATATCCTGGAGACCATTATGTATGACCAAATGACAATTGCAATCCCGTTGCTTTGCATTATTAAAATTATTCGATTTTGTCCATTCAGTCGTTAACTAAAATTACAGATATAAAGATAACTTGGAATACTACTGTTAATTTATTTCTAGCTATTTAAAAAGGATTAAAAAATATGAAAATCTTATTTGTTTTTCAGAAAAGTATTAGATTACAAAAAATAAATACATAAAAATAAACTTGCGTAGCATTTTAATTATTGCAATTGGTTATTTATTGAAAAAAAAAGTTAAATATAAAGAAAAATTAGAAGAATTTGTAGATACTTCTTTTTGTATTATTGAAAAGAATTATGAATGCACTTCATACGTTTTATCGAGTAATTTTTAAAATTGTCCAATTAGAAGTTGTATTTCAATTATTCTAGACTCTATATAGTAAATTATATAATAAATGTCATTAAATAATAGTCATTAAATAATAAATACAGATTTAAGAGAAATTGAAACATCATAAAACGAAATAATTTTTATTCTTCATGGAAATTATTACAAACATTCAGATTTTATTTTCTTCAGTTAATGTTCAGTTCAGTTCAACTTCCAAAAATTGAATAAGCGTAGAGTATTTACAACAGTTGTCTTTAAACTGCGTTCTACGGAACCCTGGGGCTCCACGAGTCACAATAGAAAAATCGTAAAAAAACTTATAAATATGTACGCAAAAAATTATTATTTCTGTGAAGTTTGTATAGTTACACACAAGTATCTAAAACTCATCCTATTCATTGAAACTGAAGATTTTATTTATATGTATAATAACTTTTTATTTTTCAACATTTTTAAACTTTTGTTTCAATATAATAAAAGGGTATTATAATGTTTTACTCTTATATATATGCCTCCTACTAGATTGTGAATATTCTATTGTTTACTATCTTGGGTTCCACGAGATAATTTTATACTCGTTAATTAACACAGCCTAACTAAATAATTTTCTAATGGAAAATGCACCAATGTGCAATGGTGGAAAAAAACACCTATAATGAAGGAGAGGGAAAAGAAACTTATCAACATATTAAATATTAAAATCTAAATTTAAGCAAGAACAAAATTTAGGTTGCAAATTCATGAAAAATACACAGTATTTCTCACACAGCTATAAATATTTTAACGACATTCAGAACATTGTGTTTAAGTGAAATATATTTCTCCACGTGTGTGAGTGGCTACAAAAACAAAGTATAAAACCAATCATACGCAGAATTTGAAATGCTACTGTAGATAATTTCAATAGACACATAGACTTACTTCGACAATTTGTATGAAAAAAAGCAAGCATGTATTCCAGTTACTAAATATTAATTACTGGTAGGTGACACTAGAATCACAAATAAATATTATTAATGAGTATTTGAAAATTAGGTTAGAATTTTTTAATAATAAATGGAATACTCTTCTTTTAATTGCCTTTACATAAAGTACCTATAACATGTTGATCTACTTTCAATATTATTTGAGATATACTCTTCTAAGTATGTGCGTGGAATGGGGTTCCACGAAAACATTTCCTAGTTCCAGGGCAGTGATGGCGAACCTATGACCCGTGGGTCAGACACTGACCCACGCAAGCTTTTTAACTAACCCAAGATTGCGAGGCAACCACTTGTACGTTTACGCGGGTTTATTAAGATTTTCTAATTTGTGTGCATTATTTATATTCTATTTGTATTTTTACAAGCACTGCATTGACACAAAAGCAATTAGAATGCTGTCTGTAACCTTCAGTTTGATCATTACAGTACCAAAGTTACGCAAATGACAACAAATGTACATGAAAGTATGTAGTATATTTGAAATAAGGCAAAACTGCTTACAAAATATCAAATAAAGTATATAATTTTACTCACATTTTGTTTGTTGAAAAAAATCGATAAACAAAAGCAATTAACCATATTTAAAGCACTTCTTTGGATCAAATGCACTTTTGTAAGGTTATATTTAGTTACGCGTTTGTAGAAAGAGACTTCCGTAGCGCCTATTTTTACCCTTTAAGCCAATTGAATTTTAAAGATGTTTAATTTTAAAAATACTCAATTAAAAATTTTTTTAAACTTAACTCTGCTGCAAATGGGCATTAGTGACCCGCGAGCTAATTAATATATATATATATATATATGAATAAAATTTGACCCACGTCTCAAAAAAGTTCGCCATCCCTGTTCTAGGGGTTCCGTGAATTGAAAAAGTTTGGAAACCACACATTTACAAGTATGAGAAATTGATAAAAATTCAGATTCTTGATTATCTTCAGCTGATTTTCTTTTTTATCGCAAATCGTGTTGAATATTCATGTGGGCTTGATTCCCTTGTTAATTATTATTACACGTACAAAATAACCTAAAAAAAACCAAAAAACTAATGCAATTTGTTTCATTAAATGATGAGTAAAAATGCATTCACTTATACGCTTTTGAAGAAACCGGAATCTAAGCCACACTTTCTTTTTCAGTCCTTACTCTACTGAAAATTTGGTGAGACTTAAAATCGAAAGAAAAAACATTCATTTGATGGGGCAATTAGAGCAATTTCAGGTTCATGCATGTATTTAAAAGTTAATAATACTAGCAAAATAATGCATTATTATAAGTTCTCATTTAAAATTTATTTTATTTTCGTAAAATTGAACATCGATAAACCATTTTACACTATTTTTTTTTTTTGCAAAAACTTATTGAGAATTTTTGGTGCGTCTTAGATTCGAATAAATACGGCATAAATATAAAATCTAATTTAAATCTTAAAAAAAATGGAAAACGGAATTTTTTAACTGAAGTACATTAAACGTTACTAATATTTTTGACTTTTTTTAAGAAAAAAAAACATTTTTAATTCATTTATTTTCATCATTCTTTATTCAAAATATAACTACTTATCTAAATTTCTTTGCCTTTTTTTAAAGTCTAATATTAAATTAATACATTTTTTACAATACTTTATATTATGTAAAATATTTTTAAATTATTCAAATATTTGCTGAAAAGAATTCATCATTCAGCATTACTACGTCTTTAAATAACATTCAAGGTTTGTTCTTGAAAAATAAAAAAAGTCGAACAAAATAGTAATATTTATTGAAGCACACATTTCCAAAATTTAACGCTCAATGCTTTCACATATCAAATTTTTTTTTTCTTTCCCCTAAATTCTTTTCTTTTGATTCATTCTTAACAAGATCGTATCGATTATTTATTACTAATTTCTAGTATTTCGATTAGTTCTATGTTAAGCCGAGATTTAAGATTAACTTTCTATCCTGAGGAAATGATTAACTACCCAAATGGGTACGAACGAGTTAAAACCAGTAGTTAACGATCGTGTAATCTCCAGAAAATCAGACAAGAAGCACAACAATGTCACAGTTGAATGAGTTATGTTAACCGAATTATATAAAATTCTGGGAAAATATCTCTTTTGGAGGAAAAATGATAAAAAAATTACTTAGATTTTTGGAGATTTGAGTTGCATAACTCCTTTTCTGTGTCCAAACAAATAGTGTAATTAAAAAAAATCGAAATATAAAGTATCTAAAAGTCATATATCTGAAAAAGAATTTAAAAGTAAATTTTTCGGAACATTTTGCTGTTAATATTTAATCCAGTAAATGCAGTACTAAATGAATGGTTTTCAAGTCGAACAGCTAGTTGACGAAAAGTTATATGAAGTCGACTTCTTTATAAAAACTAGAAAAGGTGATATTATATTTTTGGTTCCACATTTTGAAATATTTCATTAAACACATTACATTTATAGTTCAAATTTATTTTTTAATGATATAGAAACAAAAAATTTTTCAGAAAAACTTTTCTTGGACATTTTTTTTTAAGTATTCTCATTTACGAAAACATTTTTCATGGCAGAAAATTACCTTTTTTTTTTTCGCATTCTTTCTTTTCGTTTTAGCCTGATTAAGCATTTACATATATTTACATTACTAACGAAACCTTATAAATACAATTGTAATCTATTATCAATTTTTTTTTAAATAGCTTTTAAAAGAACGAATTTTAAATTTTTATGACACATTCGCATAATTTTTCTTTTTTTGCTGGTATACACAATATCTCATTTTGATTTCTCTATAAAAATAAACATTACACAATTTTATTGAATCATTACTAATAACACTCACTTAACTATTAGCAATATGGGAAAATAGCCATTTTTTAAACGACACACATTTTTATTTTAACTTGGTAATAGTAATGTTATTTGTCTGTTTAATAAAAGTACACATAATGATAAATATTTCAGACAGGTTTTATACAATGGTTTGCTTTATCTGACTTTTTGGTCTACTATCGGCATCCAAGTCAAATATCCTTGTATATATAATCTTGCATATATAAACAATTTACTTAACTATTGGAAAATTTTTTAAAACATTTAAAAACATTTTTTTTCTGAGCTAAGACTATTTTGTAAGTTTTACAACGTCTGAATTGAAACTAAACATTTTTCTGAGCCAAATTCTCACTTTCCCTCCAATTTTATATACTTTCCCTTTCATAAACTTAAAATGAACTTAAGAAGTATTGGTTTCAATAAAGTTGAGTAGTAGACAAGGTGTGTGTAAATGCTGATAATTTTTTTCCATCCATTTCACTGCGTAAATAAGTTTTCCTTTCTGTTTTCTTTCTTTCATTTTGCATTTTTTGGAGCAAGTTTATTTTGAATACATAAATGCTGACACTTTCAAGAGTAACATGAAAAGAATGAATTTTTGTTCACGAATTTGAAATAATGGTTTTTACATCAAATGAATTTCTTATTAATAAAGCCAATATATAGAATAGGACCAATTTGAATGCCATAAAAGTAGACTATTGAACACACACAATCATATTCCTTATTTTTCTTTCAAGATCACAGAAATCATTTACAAATAAATATAAATAGATATAAGGTATGTTATTTAAATTTGTAGTGTAACATTTCCTTAATAAATAATATGTCAGTATTAGTTATGTTATTTTATTTATATTTTTATGAGATTAGTCATATATACATCCATGCATTATACATATATATATCAAGGCTTCAAACCGAAACTGAACCGAAAACCAAAAACCAGAAAAAAGCATTATTTTGGTCGAATGAAAACCGGAACCGAAAAAAAATATCATTTTATTTTGGTTCGATATATCTTCAGTCATTTTGTTACTGAAACCAACTCACCAATATTTTTTTTTAACATCAACCATATATAACATATTTACATGTACATTACTTCTTGATTTCTTATTTTAATGTCCACTAGTACTTTTCTGTTTCAGTTTGGCATAAAACTACTTCAGTACAAATAAGAATTTGCATAAAATAAAATTATTCATTCGGGAACCGTTATTTTTGGTGGATGAAAAAACCGAAACTGAGCCGATATATTTATAATTTTAGTTGAAGCGGAGCGAAAAAAAATTACGGTTCGAAGCTCTGATAGATATAAAATTTTCTTTTTTATTGAAACAAATTTAATTGCAAACTTATTTTCCCACATGTGATTAATAAAGATAAATTAGTGTTATTATCATTCAATGTTAAATATATATTCAGGTGAACATATATGTAGACATATAAGAACTTTCACTCTCTTCGTAATTATGTCATTATATTATAAGGAGAGAAAAAAAAAAGAATCTGTATGAATCAATCTGTGTGTGTATCTGCTGTTATAAAAGTTTCACTTAATTGTCCATAATACTACGTTTTAATATTGTTAATTACTTTTATCTTTCACATTTCATCTTCTGGAATTCAATCAGGTTCATTTATTCAGTTTATGTCCTGGGCAACAGGTTTTACATGGTGGTCTACCTTATTTGGCCATTGAACGTTCATTTAGATGCCTTTTAGAGCGGAAGAAAGATTTTCATCCCTCTCCTCTCAACCGATTTCCAAATTATTTTTTCATTTGTTATTAGAATACAGTTGCGACTTATTTAAAATAACTTGTCCCCCTCCTACTGTTTGTTACCCATCTTTTATACAGGTAAATGAATTATTGATTCATTAAAAAAAATCTGATTGAAGAACCATAAGAATACGGCTTGAAATCAACTAAAAGCAATATAACTTTCTTGTACTAATCCTCTAATTATATTCACCAAATTTATTTTATTTTAATGATTTGTGATTATTACATTATTCTAGCAAAGGAAATGATTAACTTTGCCTCTTTAGTAGGAACGGAGTCATTATCATTTTGAAATTGTAAGGGGGATAAGGAAGAAAAGGGGATAAATTTTAAAAAAATCAAATGTCATCTAGTAACAATTTATTTTATTTATTCTTGGTTTAAATTTATCTAATGCTCGTTTTCGATAGATGAATTGAAGTTGTGATTTTTACATTCATTAATAAGAATAATAATAATGCAGAAAAATTAATCTTGGTTATACTGTAAATAGTGCCAACTACTAAAGTGTGTGTGCTAATCTAAGATGTTACTTTCATTGAATCAATCGGACAATTGTAGGCATATCATTTCAATTAGTTTTCAATTATATTTAGAGCCCTTCAATGTTTCGATGCCAAGAATAAAAAGGCAATGAATAGGCCATTTACCACTGTAACATAGAGGGTTAAACATTCATTTTGCAATAAAGTACGTGAACACATTATTCCCTAAGAAAAAACTGCCGATTTCTAACAAAAATTAGCAAGCTTTTCGATATAGTGAAGTCAGGATATTATGTTAATAAACATTTCGTATAATTCTATTTATCCCTTAATATAAGTAAAGCGTAACATCTCAAAATTCATAAATTATTTTATCGTATCGGATTCCGCAAGAACATGCTACAGGTTAAAATTCGAAATAATACACCTTTGCCCTATTTTTTCTCTCCTTCTATCTCTTTACATTATGATAAACGATTCCACCATACAAACTCAAAATCATATTCCGGTTCTGAAAGCAAAACACTGATCAAAAAACTTAGAGGAATGGGATATCTGCACTGAATAAAGCATTGAAACAAAGTGGTTTAAGTAGACTGAAAAGGAGATAGCACACACACCTCGGGGTCACATGCTAATCGGAAAACATGGAACAAAATCCTGTCCCCTTCCTCTGCTCTCGTTTGCTCCGCTGGTTTATCAATGACAGTATTACATTTTTCATTTGACATTTTTTCCGCGTGTTCATTACTCCATGAAATAGAATGCTGGCAGGGATTTTGTTGATGAATTGAGGCACATTGTCCTCAAATCAACTATCGCAGACGATTGCGACATAGGGTGTAATGTCATTACTACTTCGCAGCTTCTTCGTGCTTCTTTTCTGAAACGTGTGCAATCATTTCAATCGCATTACGTTCAGTGACTTTGGTGATCATTTTTAACTCTAGGTTTAAGTGGCATCCCTTTTTATTTAATTTCTTTCTTTTTCTTTTAAATATTTGTAATTAAAAAGGATTTGCAAGATTTTTTTTCGGTGTAAGTTTTTCGTTTTTCTGAATATAAACTACTTCGCAATATTGAATTATATTTGAAGTTAAATTAGCAAGATCGTATGGCTAACATGGAATTTGTAGAAATCCATACTATTGTTTGGCCTATGAACCTCTGATATGAAAGGATTTGGGTTAAAATTATATTTCCATTCAATGTAATGTAGTCTTTAAAATCTGTAAGATGATTTTAGATTCAATTTTTGTTCAGTATAATTTCTGATTATATCGTATTAGAAATAATTTTTAGACACTTGGTATTCTTGTGGGAACCCTTTATTAAATAATTCATTAAAACAATATTCGATAAGTTTCCTTAAAAAAATCCTTAAAAATATTCTAAAATTATGTAAAGATTTTAACTTCCTTTAAAAATATCAATTTTGCGAGTGTTAAGTCCCTTCTTTTATAAGATGTTTAAAAAGAAAAAAAAATTATCTTATTAAACTAATAATTAACTTGTATACGGTGGAAACAATGATTTTTAATTTTCCCTAAAAATTTAATGTAGTTCCCTATTTTGACATTAAAAGTTCCGAATTACCCTTTTGAATTATCCGCATTTGGTATTAAAATTATACTCGAAAGCCTTTCTTAATATGCAATCCCATTTATCTGTTAACACAAACATCATTATAGAAATCTTCAAATAAGAGTTTTAAAATTCGTCTTACAAAGTTCTATTCAAACCTATCAACAATAGTTTGTTATATCCAATTAATTTTCGTTAAATACTACGAGGGTTAAAACAGCCACATACAAGAAACTAACGCATCCATAACACATCACAAAAGGCCACTTGTAGAAAAGAGCGTCTCACGTATTTATTAATTGCTTTCAATGTACCACTAGAACGGAGATTACATATTCTTTCATTAAATCGTAGAAAGGGTTTCAACAATGATAAGCATCGTGGTCAAACAGCTCGTGTGTTCGAAACAACATTCCTGGTTACGCTGTTGATCATAAATCAGCCAACAGAAAAATCCACAGAAAATTCCCCAACTCCAGTCATTGTGGAAGCAGTGATATACAGCATGACCGATCATAATTAATGAACATACCCGGTCATTAACGAGGATCACTTGTTAGATGGGAGAACCAATGAAAATTCCCGCCAGCTACCATCTCTGGGGTTGTGGCCATCGCGTTGGAGCCATTGTCTTGGAAAAGGCGACACAGTCGAGGAAGCAAGCAAACAAGCTCGCAGCCCAAAGAACCTAACAACACTCCGAAAATAACACAACAAATAAATCCATTCATCTTTTAAACTACGCAAATAGGTTCTGAAACAGAAGCAATCACGAACACGACATGGGTTTTAATTTATTATTTATTTTTTTTCCTTCCAGAGAGGATTTTGCGTACTCGAATCATGTATCTTCCACGGTTGAACGTTCTGTAGATCAGAAATCGATTGTAGAAACATTCGAAACGAAGCGTTTAGTTCTTTTTTCTATTTATCGGCATTTGCCTTGTTTTTGAGGCTGTTTTTCTTTCTCTCCTCCCTTCTGCATTGAAATAGCACAAAATTCTTCAGTCACAAGTTACAAAGGATTAGTGCATCTTTTGCGCTGTTAATGTTCCAAACAGACTCTTTAATCGCAGATTTAGGTGCTATTATTATTTTCTTTTTTTTTCGAAAAAGAAGTAAATATGTAACTGGTTAGATAGCAATCTTCTAAAGCTCTCTTTTCCAATGTTTCTGAAACAATGAAAGGCAATTTGATTTTTAAGTGTACATGTTTCTTCCCCCTCTTTCCAATGGTTTCAGGAATGTAACTGGTGAGTAATTTTCGGATTAAACAGTTGATATAAATCAAGTTCTTATCATTAAGATACACGCTGCTTTCCTTCTGATTCGAAACGCAAGAAAAGTCGTCTTGTGTGTTGCGCCCTGGTTAATTTGAAAACCATTAATCTTCATTAACATGTGTTTGAAACGTGAAACAAAAAAATTTCCTCTATCAGATCAGGTTTAACTCTCAATAATATTTACAATGTATCTTTTGAAATGTCATATTAGAAGAATTACTGTCTCACAGAGGAATGAATTAAAATTTCGAAACATTTATCGAGTGTGAATAGGTAATGTCGGGTAACTTATTCATATATATTGTGGCACTTTTTTTATTTATTATTTTTTTAGATATAATAGATATTGAATAAGTTTAAGAGCATGATTCATAGTTATACCTATGTAAAATGTTTTGGGAACTAACTTTGGGTTAAGATAACTCAAGAATAAAATCTATGTAAATTAATTTTTTTATAGTTACGAAATAGTTTACAGCTGAAATAATGAATCAAACTTTGTTCAAAGAAACAATTAAGATTTTCTTTCTGTGCCTTGAAAGTATTACTCTTAGGCTCTTCAAAACTGTTTCATTTTTTTTTTTTGCATAAATTAGGTTTTTGGTGTGTCAAAAGTACAAATTTTTATTTCTATGAAAACAAATTTTAAAAAGCATACATATTTTACTCGTGAAGTATTTCATCCAATTTTACTTACTTTGTAACTGTTATGTTGCTAATTTTTATGGATTATGTTGAAATTAACTATATAGAGGAAAAAAGAACAGGAATTTTTTTTTTCACAATGTTAAGTATACAGATACTTAAATTACCTCAAGCTTATGAAAGTATTTAAAGAAGCATAAAAGTACTTGTTCGCTTAAAAATGTTATAAATTAAGATGAAATTATTATTAGCAAATTTATTTTATTGTATTACCTAATACATATAATATAAACATTGATCCGTTAGGGCTTTAAAAAAGTTTAAAAGTACCTTAACGTAATAAATTTATGACGATTTCGGTTAACATATTACTTTACTGAAAAAATATTTTTTTTAAAGAATTCATTAAGAAATAACTCTTTTAACCTGTAATTTATCTAAAACAATATTTGTTCAGAAATAACAGTTTTAAAAAATAAACATTCAAATTATTTATATATATTTGAGAAAAATGAAATTTAAAAAACTCATGAACTGAACTGAACTAATGAAATTTATAAAATATCTGTACACTTTTCTAAACACTTGTAGTTTTATATTATTTTTTTGTTTATTTTCATAACATATATTCTTAGTATTTACGACAGAACGTTTTCAAATAAAAGATAAATTCATTCTTGAGAAGAATGCCTAAATAGTCTATATTATTTGTGTGTTTTGAAAGGAAATAATGTAATTATTTCTTTAATTTATTTTTTTCATTTTTCAATAAAGTCCATTTTCAACTAAACGTAATCGCACCGTCCACTTAGGTAATCTTTTAGGAAGATGGCGTGAAATTTTTACGAGCAATTCATGTTTTACATTTCATCATAGCTTTTTGTCTCTCTCCTCTTAAGAAAGTCGGTGCATTTTTTTTTCACTTTATCAAAACTAGATAAAATTATGTAAGCAAACTGCATAGCATCAAAGAAAAAAACAGATAGTGAGAAGTGAAGAAAAAAAAAGCTACCGAAAAAGTCGATAAAGGAAAAAAATCTCTCGAGAAGAAAAAAAAAAAGTATAAATTTATTATCAGATCAATTGGAGAAGTGACTAAATCTGGATACATGACGGGATTTCTAATTAACACGTTTAAAAATAATCACCCAGATCGTGCTGCTCCGATTGGAAATTTTCGAAAATGATTCATAACACCCTTTCTTTTTAATCTTTCCCAGTCTTTGATTTATTTCAATCTTAGGCGAGATTTTTTTTCGTCTTGCCCTTAAGGTCTTCAGGTTTTTCCTATAGCGTTTCCTTCTCTCGCCACTTCTTCCAAGACTATAACACTGTTTTTCGCAGTTAATTCGAACCTGCTAAGTTTTATTTATATTTTCACTGCTACAAATAAATCACTCAACTTCTCTCCCCTCCCCCCATCTTTTCACCTTTCTTCTTTTTCTACTTTATCTTGGTCGTGTAATTCTTCTCGAAACAAGTTTATAGATGAAGCGTTTGTAACTTAATAAGGCGATGGAAGCTTGAACCCTTAACCCGAGTCAGCTTTGAACACGAGGGTGATATAACAAAAAAGAAACAACTCATCTTGTACCTCTAAATTGCGGAGGACACCATTCGCTATAGTTAAAAGTAATCGGAGGCGAAAATTGTTTAAGTTGCAAACTTGAGGTGTGGTTGCTTTTCATCCAGTGTTAAGATCTCCGTGGTAATTTCAGATTTGCTACGGGTCTCGTCTCAATTTTCCAAAAGGAGAAAATTAAGAAGTGATTACATTGTTATTAGTTGTATGGAGGTAAAGTTATCATTCGGGACCTATTATTTCGCGTTATATTCTCAAATTTTTTGCATTTCGCCCTCTCGACATTGGGTGCGGGATAAGAAAAATAGGTATTTTTGGATCCAAGAAAACTGTTCTGGTTTAAGGTGTGAGGTTAAATAGTTACATTGTTACGTAAGGAATATATATTTATTTTTTTCTGTTCCACTTCGCTGAACTAGCTATTGGGTATTCCAAGACAAATAGAGCCGCGGGAGCTGAGTGATTCCGGTGAGTGAGCAAATTTCCGGTCAGCGTTATTTCTGTTTTGTCGTGGGTTCAAGTCCTGGTGCCAGTAAAGGGTACACGTATGCACGTTAAACTTCTTGGTGGTCAAACTTTTACCTTATTATGTTTATAGAGTGGGATACCTGTTCAAATGTCGTTTTCGTCACTTGATCTTTGTCCAAAATTACGGTTGCCTACATTCCTCATGATATTTTGATGGGTGACGCGTTCATAAATCATCAATCAATTAATAAGAATATTGAAAAATCTGCGAGATAGCATGAAATTCTATAATACGTAGAAAATAATTGTCAACAATAGCATTTTTGCACTTATACAGTACATTTGCTTGAAATTAAGTAGCCTTAAATGCGAGATCATTGTAATGAATCATTTATTGTTATTAAAAATCATTTTATCCTTCCCCTCTGCCAAATAAAGCTATTTTGTAAGTATCAGAAACATTTGAATATTGTCGGTTTTTATTATATTGTGCATGTAATTAGAATTATAAACTAATGTTTTGTATTAAGACACGATAAAACATCCTGTTTATAAGTGTTTTATGTAATTCGAATATTGTACATATTTTATTTTAGCTGAAAAAAAAATATCTTCCACGGAAAATTTCGTCCATGGTTCAAATAACCTACCCCAATATATATATCCTTTCAAGAGTACTTAAATTCGATTATTAGAAGGGTTTATCTTTCATATTTTTAAAATTGTTTATATTTAAATTTTATTTTTAAATAACTAGAATCTAATTAATAGAGTTTAATATTATAATCGATCCCTTAAGAAATTGATTCAGAATTTGTGATGAATTTCCCACTTTGTTTTTTTTTTTATATTATTACTATAACTGACAAAATATTTCTCATAAAATTTTTAATTTTAAAACTCTAAGATTTGTAGCGGTTGCAATGCAAAAGTTTTGATTGAATTTATTATTTATCGTTTTATTTGTGGTTAGTAATATATTATGAAAATATAAGGATTTTTTCCTTTTTTTTTTTTTTTATTTTGAGAGTTAAATTGTTATTATTCAAGTTAGAGACCTTAATTAATCGTATTATTGAGTTTTAAACCACTTTTTATAATAAGTCGAAGAATTTTTTTTAATTAAAAGTGTATATATATATAAACATCCAATCGGGATTAATATTAACTACAAATAAAAACATTTCTCTAAAAAATATACACTATCAATTCCATTACTTGGAGAGAATTTCAGAAAATTTTACAGGTCACAGCATACACCCAGATATTTATCGATTTCCTGTTAAATATTTCACTTTGAAGCTTTTCGTTGACAACTTTATCCCTGCAGCCATACTTTCTTAAAATAAGCAACTAAGTAAGATATTTTCTTCCAGCATTTTTAAGGATCACCTGCTTTTTTCAAGGTACTTATTAACACCACATTTGAAAGAGGAAGTAATAAATCTATAGTTCTCCCCGGTACTTAGTTGAGAAACGCAGAGGCTTAAAAAATTCGTACTCCCTACGAAATATGCTGCAGCACGCAATCACAATTGACATTCGTCATCATCGAAAAATATTAGATGTTTAAAAACATCTTTTTTTAAAGAAAAAGTTCCCTCCCATTTTACCGAAAACCGTTTTTTTAATTTTTTTGAAGTTTAAAAAGGTTTTGCTTCTGTAAAATCTTAAATTTTAGAATTAAATTTTCTATGGAGAAAAAAAAATAATTGTGTAAATTCTCATCGTAACATAAGCATGATTATGTTAAAATTAACCCTCGCTTTATTAATAACAAAGGTATATAAATAAAATACATTTTACTACAATAATATCGTGTGTTAAATACAGCAGAGAGTAGAGCAAATTCAATTTTTATTCTCTTAATTTATAAAATTTTTTAAGCACACACACAAAATTGATTATTCTCTCTTTTTGTAGTTTATTTGAAAAAAAAATATTTTAAATCAGGAAAAAAGGTTAAATTTTAATTTAGAAAATTTTAATATAATAGTTCAACTAGAGATGGTTTCTCCAATGCTGTGTGACCATCTAAACCAGGGATGGGCCATTGTATTGGCTCGAAGGTCGCACTGTGGTCAAATATAATTTAAATATTTTAATGGAAGTTTTATTCAATTTATATCAATTGCCCTGATTTCAGATCATTTATAACTGAAAGCATATTTAATTTTGGAATCAATTTCATAAGACAAATGTACTGACTGTTTTGGTGGATCGCTATTTGCCCACCCCTAATCTAAACAATAATTATAAACTCTACGTTTTCAAATTGATACAAACAAATGCTCTAATATAACTTTACTATAATTTATTTCACTTCAACAGCACTATAACCTTTTTCATTCATAAATTATCTTTTCTATAACTGAAGAATCGTATGATAAATCTAGTATAGTTCTCGAGTCCTCATGCTACGGGGTGTGAAATCTGGAGATAAACAAAACAGAATTTTAGATGTTACTGTGTTTTTTTTTTACCATAATTTAAAATTACGATCCGAATGGTAGATAACTATACTGGAGTATAGGCAGATAGCTCTGGATTGATATTGAAGTAGTACCGCTATTCAAATGAAAACTAAAATCTCTTGATATTAAATCTTAATCTCTATAAAAAGATTGCATATTTAAAACAATATGAGTTTGTTCTATATCTATTTGCAACAGAAATTCTCTTCCTTTCAAGGTATGTACCATAAAATTTTAACATTTTTACAACTTTAATAATTCTAGATTCTAATGACCGGACAACACCCGAGCCTACACTACCCAGCCTCCAACAGCATGCCTCCGGACACTCTAGTAAGTCAGGCCCACCCCGGATCCAGCATATGCTCTCTGCCGTACGACGGACGACTGCTAGCCCCGCCGTACCCGAGGTTGTCGGAGTGTACGGCGCGACCGGCTACCCAGATGCCGTCACCTACATGAGTGGGCTCGCACCCAACCACCCGACCATGCTCTACCCAGCGCCTTTGGTAAGTCAGACATCTTTTCGCCCCAATCTGCTGGGTAGTTAACCCCTAAACGTGTGCGTGATCGAGTTAATTCGAGTGTGCTATATGGGCTAAAATGTGCTCGATTGAAAAAATTCGTGGGAGTCTTATTATGCTGCCGTAATTTTCACTCTCTAATATCTGCACTCATGAGACTGCGATCTATTGTTATAATTTTGTAAATTTAGATAAAATTTATAATAAATTTATCTAAAGTATTCTTTCATTTGCTAGACATCAGCATTTGGAACGCATATGTATTGTATGAAAAATTTAAGGTGAAAACGAATTTTGATTTCAGAAGCAAATTTGTAGTAAGGCTTATACAAAGTTATCGTAGCAATACAAATATCGAAAAATCGTGCAGACCGAAATTTTCTAGAATTCTACGACTAACCGAACGTCATTTTCCCAATGTTGTTCCATCAACATAACTCTCCCTTTTTATGAGATATTAAACTGCGTGAGGGATAGCAAAGAAAAAAGGAAAAGCAAAGAGTGTCGTTGCATGTCTAATAATTGCAATGTTGGGCTATGTGCTCCATCTTGCCTCCAAATATATGGGATAAAATAAAATTTCAAATAATTTTTGAAAATAAATATTACTTAAAATCCGAAATTAAAATTAAAATTTTTTTGCTGTTTTTTTTCAGTGCGTTAGAGGGTTAATAGCAACAATACATATGAAGGATTCATTTGAACTTTTATACAGGAAATGTATTACTTAAACTTGTTTTATATGTTTCAGTATTCGTTATCCTTCGTAATCAGGAATCATAGTCTTACAAGGAAATAGTTGTTTAAAAATATTGAAAGTGTTGATGCTCGCATCTTTTGGCTGCAGCATATTTTTTATCAGGAAAATATTGCTTAAAATTCCAATAGGTGCATCAATATTGATAAAAAAAAAGTATGCCCTCTTATTACCTAGAAATTGTCTTAAATTATTTCTCGTTATCAACAGAAAAACCATATTTTCTTATTGCGGAAAGTTCTAAAGTGGAATTGCTGTAGAAAATATGAGGATTAACAATTATTTTTATCATGCGATATCGCAGGAAAAAAAATTAAAAGAAACAAGAACTAACAAATTTTATTTTTAAATCATTAGTTTATATTTTTTTCTAATAAATTGTAATTTTTTAATTTCATTACAAATATTATATCAAAGGAAATATTCGAACTTCAAAGTAATTTAAGTGTATTAATTATTAATGATTCCTCGTAAGCTTAAATCGTAAGTTTTAGTTTCTTAAAGCCAAAAGAGAGAGTAAAATATGAAATTCGCACTTACCTAATAATAAATGGGAAAATAACTCGAGATTTTTCCTTTAGATTTCATGTTCTCTTAATCATTATGTAAGCAAATAAATTCATTGTATTTTATATAACTAAAAGTTAGGGGTCAAGTTACCAGCGCAGATGTCGTCCTCGTCACTTAGCCGTGGCTTAAAATGACGAGGTAGTAACTCTCATGTTGCATCAAATTTTGATGTTCACATAGAGCAAATAAAATATTTAGAATTACGTATCATACTGCATTTATATATTAATTTTACTTTAAAAAATATTTTAAAACTTATTTCTTTGCTCGAAACAGGCTTCTCCGTACGACATGAAAGACCCCCGAGCTGCTTGGGCCCCACTACCTCAATCAGGATATGATCCTTTATTAGCAGCTTACTCTCCATACGGGACAGGTAATATAACATTTTATTCTAGAATATTTATTTTTCTTTAAACTCTGAAGCTAATTTAAATATGTCGATTTGCTACATAAATGTGGATAAATTTTGTTTACAGTTCTGTTAGAAAAAAAAAGTACTTTTTTTTTCTATCTTCGGATTGACTTTTAATTCTCTATTTGAATATTTCCACTTTATTTCATTAAAGCGCGAATATTATTGAAAACTACCTGCTTCCACATTCTTTAACGGCGAAATTACATTTTTAAATTTCAATTTCATTTTTAATTACAATATTATCATATTTCAAACTGCAGTTTAATGGTCCTTTTCTGTATGCTTTGGTCAAAGCATATATTGCTAGTCAGTTATGCAAGGTTTTAATTATACTTTTGGTGAAACCTTTAAGGCATGTGACACTAAAACTAGTCTCATTCTACTTGTGGAAACATTGAAAACCTGAAAATGTCATAACTGTTGCTTCCAGCTTTATTATCGTGACCGCGGTCGACTAGTAGTCAAGATCATGGACTCGTGGCTGGCGTGTCATGAGTTCGAGTCTGGTACCGCTGAAAACCCGCCGTGCAGCGAAGGCTGAAGCGCGTTAAATATGTCGAGGCTGAAACGTCATCCCGTTGGTGAGGTGTGGAAGTTTGGAGAGGGGGATACCAGCTCTAGTGTTGTCCTTATCTCAGCGTTTCTCAAAATGTGGCGCGCGCCCCCTTTGGGGGGTGTGATAACCTTACAAGGGGGGCCGCGAGCATACCAAAAAGTCAAAAATAAAAGATTAAAAAAATTGCAAAGTTACTGAAAAGAAGTAAAACAAAATACATTTTGACATAATTAAAAAGAAAAATACACTTTTACATTGATATAATATACTTGTAGATGCAACTGTACTGCATAATGTATTTGATAATTAATTTATCAATACCGAGTTAGGAACATTATAAATAATTACTAGTAACTCCCATGGGCTTGTCATATACAACATTATACACAAAATTTAATACTTATCTTAATAATTTGTACGGTTTATAATTAAAGTCATATTGTATCTTTATAACATGTAGCTTTTAGTACGTTAAGTTTGAAATCAATACTTTGTTATTGTGTGGAGGGGGCATGATGAAAATTACGATTGAAAATTGGGTCGCAAGTATTGAAAGTTTGAGAAGCACTGCCTTATCGCTTGATTATGGTTCAAAATTACAAAGTTCACCAGTAGCCCTCGTGTAGCTGAATAGTATGACGTTTTTCCACTTACTCACCCCCGCATTATCATCGTGTGGGACCGTGGTATGCTCAGGAACTCGAACTGGCGTTGTTCCTATTGAGACGTAATTTTGAATCTTAGTGTCATTAAAAACCCGATGTGTAGAAGGTTGCGCGTTACTCGTTAAATCTGCCAGGGCTCAAATTTTCACTTTGATGAGAAGTGGAAGTTTAGAGTTAGAGAGAAGGGAAAAGTCACACACACAGCTCAGGTGTCCCCTCTTGACTTTATTGAGGTTCGAAATTACGAAGCCTAATCGCGCTAATAATCCTCGTGTAGTTTCAAAGTTTTAATCGATCCTGCTGAAAATTAAGACTTATTCCTTACAGTTCCTTAGTATTAGGTTAAAGTAATTAAAATCTAAATGCATGTCAATATTTATTTATTTATTTTTTTTTTGCTGAAAAAAATCTTTCGCCATTCATTTTAAAATAGGAACTTATTCTTTTTTAATATATAAATTGCATTCAATAATCGTTTTGTGTATATATAATATCGTATAAATTAATCAAATCTTCATACTTTAAAATGTATGTAATGACTTTCGTTGGCCTTATATATGTGGTGCTTTTCCAAAATATTTCTAGCATTTTCGTAAATCAAGTACTTGTGGGAAGAATTTTAACTTACTGACAGCATTCCTCATTATTTAAACGTATTTATAATTAGTAGTATCTTTTATGAATGCCCAGTGGGTCGAGTGGTAGCGTTTCGCGCTTCCACACCACAAGTCCAGGAACTATTCTCGGGCTGGTCAAGGTTCACTCAGCTTTTCATCCCTACTGTAGTGGGTCAATAAATGAGTACTAAGCTGGCTTGGGGACTTAAACACTGGGGTCTCGCTTCAAACTGGCCACCTGATCGGGACATCTGCTCATGCACCTCTGCGCCCAATAGTAGGCCTTGGTCCTAAGGGGCTGTTGCTCCACTGAGTTTGAGTACCTTTTATATTTTAAAGTGGCCGAGGGGAGTGTTGCGGGTTCGAGTCTTGGTGACCATAAAATCTGTGTCAGCTCAAGTGTCGATCTCATCACTTTGCCGAGGTTCAAAATTACGAGGTCCATCACCAATTGCTATATAGTGCAACGTTTATAAACTATCACTTTACGTATTTTTAAAATATACTAATTGGCCTACACTATTCCTTCACTAGGTTCGATCCTGTTGATCCAGAAGCAAGACGTCGCAACGCTACCCGAGAAACGACGAGCACTCTGAAAGCGTGGTTGAATGAGCATCGGAAGAATCCTTATCCCACGAAGGGAGAGAAGATAATGCTGGCCATCATAACAAAAATGACTCTAACGCAGGTATCCACGTGGTTCGCAAATGCCAGAAGGAGGTTAAAAAAGGAAAACAAGATGACGTGGGAGCCGAGAAATAAGACTGGGGATGATATGGATATGTCCGGGGATGAAGATGATGATAAGGACGATCAAAACGGGGATGATCCCAAAAGTGATGCCAGTGACTGTAATGAAAATCACAGTAAGTATTCTTCTTTTTTTAAAATTAGAAATACATTAATGGTAATAATTAGACTAGCACGAAATTTTTTTTTTGTGGACGACAAATAGGGTTTTAAAACATTGTTGCTAATGCCACCTAATCGGCAAAGGTCAAATCGAGGCCAAAGAAATTCATCTTGATAAAGGTCTAAGTTGTACGCCTGACGTTAGCTATAGTTTTACTCACCATACAGGTGACATTACGATTTGGCTCGATTCCAGCCCAATTTTGATTCATAACACCCTGAGGGTGGTCAGGAGTCTCCACCAACCTTACGACTCGACGGCTAATTAGAGTACCCCCTGCCGCAAAGGCACTATACGCTTACAAACATCCATGCCTTCTCCGGGATTCGAACAAAGTCCTTCGACACAGCAGTCGGCCTCATTAACCCCATATACCGGATGGGTGGCTTTAAAAATATCTGCTTAATATATGTGTTTATAGAATGAGATGTGTACTGACTACGCTTCCAGGATTTCAAGGCATTTAAAAGATATATCTTTATTTCGTAAATTAAAAGAGAAATGGCAATTACTTTTTAAGCACTGAGAGTTTTATGACTGATTGGCTTAAATCATGATGGAAGACTGTAAGAAGTAGGACAAGAAAGAAAATAACGAATTTCGACGGGACTATAATTTATTCCAAAACTCAACAAAGACACAAAAAATAAAATATTTTGAATATTCATTGATGCTGAAACTGCAAATGAAAATAGAGTTTTCACTGTCTTTGTAAGAGTTTCTCATTTGATTCCATTTGGAATATACTGATTCTGTGTAGTAAAGCTTATCTGTCAATGTATTTCTAATAAGTCTTTTGAAGTTTCGTTGTAGAAAATACTTGTTCACATATATAAGATGAAGTACATATAGTATTAACTTTCCAGAAGTGTGTAAACCATTAAGAAGGGGGGCTCCATTTGACGTATAAGCAAAAGTTTTAAAATTAGTTTCTGCAAGTCGCTGCGGTAGTCCAGAGGTCATTAACTCGGACTCGTGGCTAATGTGTCGTGCGACCTCGATCTGACATCGTCAGACAGGTGGCATTAGCTACAACATAACACCAGAAGGGTGGACTTTTGGCCCTGGACACTCCCCCCCTTGAAAAATTCCTGTGTGCTTCACTGGTCGTAGTTAGTCTACCAAGAGAATATTAGTATAGATTTAACCTCGTCTTATTCTGGAGTATGCCTGTCATTATTGATTAACTTCGTAATTTAGAACTTTTGCTAAAATCAGAAAGATACATTATTTTTTTGTCATTTCTAATTTCCTTATTACGTTATGGTAGGTCCTTAAGGTGTTATTTTAACTGTGCAGCACCTACCATACAAAAAACGTTGGTTGAACAAAGGCTCAAACTACCATTTGGGCTTTTGAGAACATTACAATCTTTCCTCATATTTTTTTTTATGGTAATCAAATCATCATAGGCGTACATCAAACCATTAACATCGCAATTTACTGCAGTGTTAATGGTCTTAAGTTCAGTAATTATATATCGAATCACTCATAATTTTCACTATCATCCCCGAATATTTCAATAAATAATGGAAGCTGCAGCGAGAATTAAATTGAAATAGGTCTTAAAATCTTTATTTCGCATGAAATCGAATTTGAGAGGGATTAGACAAACTCTCATTTTCATTATTTGATTGGTTTGAAATATCTTCTTCTAATGGGGCTGCGTATTGGTATTTTTTACCTATGCAGACCTCAGTAGCGCACACAGGAATTTTTCAAGGGGGGGAGGTCCGGGATCGAAAGTTCGCCACTCTTGTACCATGCTCTTTTGATTTTATCGATTTTCGGGGACAAAACACAGTAAAAGACTAATTATTGAATAAATAATTAGCATTGATTAATAAAATTAATCATTAATAACAAATACTTAGTTAAATTTTACGTACTATACTTAGAATTATAATTAATCGGGGGGGGGAAATCAAGGGCTTTGGGGGGTCTGGACCCCCAAGACCCCCCCTTGTGTGCGCCACTGGCAGATCTAGTTCACTCTCCAGGAGCTGGTATTACTATTTGCTTCGGCACCCTATTGCCGCAAGTAATTTTGACGCCCAGTTTCCACCTCAGAGGGAGGCACCTGAGCTCTAACGATGCGAAGTTGAACTTGGGAATTTAATTTTGCCGAGGGCACCCAACCAAACGGGCCCTCCAAGGGATTTTTTACATGCCGCATAATCATACGACATGGCCGCTGTCGATTTTCTGCGTCATGAAAATCCACCGACTTGGGCCGGGGTCGAACCCGCAACCTTGGGTACAGAAGGTCAGTGACAAACCAACTACGCCACCCAGTCGGAGGTTTGAAATATTGTGGGCTCAGTATATTTGGCACTTCCACGAGATTAAACAAGCTACAAAAAACATTTTGATATTGAAACTATTTCTAAAGCTATAAACATTTCGTTTTTTCCATGTAAAGAATAAATAAAAGGATTTCTTCATTGGTTAAAAAGCTGTATCTGATGTGATCAGTTGTACTTGCATTGGCAAATGGAGGAGTCAAAAGGCAGGGTACATGATCGATTGAAGCTAAAAGGATGGACAGAAACTAATAAATAATCCTGATCTCGTGTTTGAGACTCTAGATTTCACTTAGCTTGCAATTGGAGACTTGGGTTTTGTTTGTCAGTGCTACAAACATGCAAACTTGTGTACATAAAGAGGATAATTTAGAATCTATTGTTTCTTTGTACATCTCTTCTGAGGCGAATCATCTTCAGTAGAAATGAAACACAATAAACCACACTCATACACAATCTGGTGGAAGAAGGGGGCAGGAAAGAAGCCGAAAACAAACAATTGGATCCAGGCCTGATCAGATTAAGAAAGCGATTCTGTTTCTTTTTTGAAAGGAGCTGCAAGGTGAATTAATTTATCTTTCTCTTAACGAACCAATCGAGCTTATTGTTTCGTTGTGAACGCGATATTGTCAAGTTTCTGTCTTGATAAAACACTCAGATCTATATATCATTTCACTTGTGGAGGATGGTTTGAGGAAATCCATGACAATCTTTTCAGTTAGGCTTGACTGTAGTGGCGAGCTCCCTCATGAACCTTAGAAGCATTAGTTTTACAGCGGCTTTGATTAGGAAAAGGAACATCTAATAAAATATGAATTCCTCACCTGTTCTCTCTCCCTGTTTAGTCTCTTAATAAAATACAATTTTTGTAAAATATTCATATTCTTAATAAAGTTTTGAAAAGGAAAAAACGTTTTGCTTAGAAAAAAACTTTATGAAATAGCCAGTGGCGCACACAGGAACTTTTCAAAGGGGAATCCAGGGTCGAAAGTCCACCGTTCTTGCATCATGCTCGAATACGCCGCCCAACATGTTCTTTTGACTTAGTCTATTTTCTAGAACAAAAAACAGTAAGAAATCAATTATTGAATAGATAATAGGCATTAATAAAATTAATTATTAATATTAAATACTTAAGTATATTTACGCATTATGGACGTAGAGGGTTATAATCAATCGAAAAAAATATTAAGGGATATGGGGCCCTCCCCTTGTGTGCGCTAATGGAAATATCCTATAACAAGTGGAGTGTGTTGCTGGAATCGAAAAAATTAAATACTGCAAAATAATATGTAGGAAGTAATTGTATAAGTATATGTTAAAAATCTTTATCTGTAACGCAAAAATAACGCTTCACTTGTAAAATCGTATGACAGAAATGGAGTTCAACCTAAATATAAGCAATTTAAATCCAATTTCATGAAAGCTTTATCACCACATACATTAGAAAATATTGTAAAATAACTCGCTTCCGAAATAACTAAAAGAACAGGATCATTTTTGTATAGAGATTAGGGTTTGGGAATGAATATTTTACTTTTCAAAATATTCTTCCCCTTGAAATAACTAAACTTCAAACTCCTTTTTTTTTTTGCAATTATTTACTTTAATATTACTGTTTATCTTTCATTTCAAAATAATAACCCTTAGGGACGTCTTAAGGCATAGGCCAACTGGGCCTGGGCCTCACCCTAGGTGGGGGGTCTCGTTTCGTTCTTGACTGTCTTACCAGATAATTTTAATGGTCAAATATTTTTCTCGTACATATTCTCCGTAAAACAGGGAATTTTAAACCGCATGACATTTGCAAAATTGGTAAGATTGTATTATTATGTGAGGACCGTTGTCCATACCTAGGCCTAATGCCATAAACAATCATTCAACTCATTGAGTCCAAATGCGGACAATGGTAGAGCCGATTTGTGCCTAGGTTTTTTAGATTGTGAGTCATGCACATTTATTTGCTTCAAATTACCGCTTTGAACGAGTATTTGACAACGCATGCTACTGTCTATATTTAAAGATCGCTGGTAGGGCCTACTTTTGCATAGAGGCCCAGAGCCTCAAAAAATCTTCTCTGCACCCAAGGCCTCAAAGAGTCTTAAGGCGTCTCTGAATCATCCTATTCATAGTTAGATATAGATATTTAGGAATTGTGCTGTTAAATTAAAATTGAAAAATCTGTAAAGTTATACATACATATTGAAATTCAGAGTATTGTATTAGCAGATTTAAATTTGTAATTTCCCCTTTAAAAAAATTTTTTTTTAACCTACAGGCATCAATCGTTTAGTAAAACTATTAATTGTCTGATGACAACCACTTATTTTCTTGTAACAGCTTAAATGTGACCTTGTAATAAAGAAACGTTTACTAAAATAGCTTTATATACTTAAATTGTGGCGAACTTGTAGTCTTTATCGGTCCAGGAAAATGTTTCGTAACTCTTCGTGAATATAATTTCTAATATAATTCTTCCTTTAAAGGAAACTTGGGCAAGAATTTCCCTTGAATAAACTTTCAAGTTGGCTATTTATTGTTGATTCGTGTCAGTTTTCCTGCTGATAAGATGAAAGTATGTTATGATCAAAACGAGCACTTTCATTGTATTCAGTTTAAAACAAAATACCTTAATATGTTATGCAAATTAAAAGCATTTACAAGTTTAGAAAGGTTGTTTTTACATTTCGTATACCATGTTATTATGAAACAATGATTTAAATAAGTGTATTTAAGAAGTAAATGACTTTGACTTGAACATTGATTTCTGATGTAATTATCTGAAAAACATGATGAATAACTACGGTTTATTTTAGAGCCATTAGATTATTTTATTGTTTTATTTTTTTGTTTGAATTAAGGAAAATGAATATATATATCCCAAAGTTTGTTTTTTCCCCCTTTACTTCAACTATTTTTTTCTTTAAATTATTGCATGGTAGAATTATAAATGTGATTCACACAGTTGTGGGAGAAATTATTGTAAGTTGATTATGTGATGATATTATCTTTTAAAAAAATTTACGTCTCAGTTTATCACGATTTAAAATTTTTTAATAATATTTAATTAAAAATAAATGAATTGTACTTTAAATAAGATATTAAATTAATGCAGGGAAACTAATTTGCATATATTTTAAATTTTAGGATACACACAAAATCGATAAGAAATTTAATTTTATTGTAATCTCTTTTTGTCAGTCATACCCTTCAAATATTCTCCTTGTGTGTTTATATGCATATATTTAGATATGTATGTGTTCGTGTGTATGTATATGTGCATGTGAATATATATGTGGGTGTATGCATACATCAAAAATACATGCGAAATATATTTTTGATGAGATACCTTGAAATGTGAATATAATTAATCAGCAACTAATTCTATAAAGTTATATATTCTTAAAAATATTTCAAATTTGTTACTTTAATAAAAACAATTTCTTTAATAAAATCCAAATTTTAGTTACATTGTTTTATATTTTGATGAAAATAAAATCCAAAATTCGCATTCCTTTGAGCATCTCGAATAATTAGGCTGTACATACGTTATTAATTTCTTCTCAGTTTGAATTAAATACCATAATTAAAGTTCTTTACCACTACTACATGTTCCAAAGGAAAAACCTTCCCTTGCAAATTTCATTAAAGGTTCTATAACATGACGGAACCTTTGTATAATAAACTATAAAGCAATTCCATCTCGGCTATTTTAATTGCATACAACATATATCTTTAGTGACACTAAAAACAGGATGCCTTTAGGGAAAATGTGCAAGGAATCACTTGGTGCCAAATTGTAGTACAGTGCTCATTAGCTCATTGCTACATGCTCCTTTATGCAATGGCAGACGCAAAGAAACGACCAAAAATGAGGATGGACATTAATAACTTCATTAAGACTGCTGGCAGTTGACATCTCTATTTCTAAAAAAATGTTCCCGCCTTTTAATGTTCCTTTATTCCCAGCTCCGATCCTTTATGTTTTAATTTGTAACCACAACGAGTGTTTAAAACCGACTTCTAGGTACTTAAATTGAGCGATAATGTTTCCTACCAGTACCAAGTTAACGACCAGTCATCACACATCGTAAGGTAATAAACCAAATATACATGTATACCCTCCGTGCACGACTAATAGCGCATTATAGAATTATGACTGACATGCACGTCATATCCCATGTGCCCCATCTGTTATAGAGACGTATCTTCTCTCATTTATTTTTTTTTTCCATCCTTGAAATGGTACACTGAAGGAGTTTCACCACACCTGTCATGTTGAATGCTAAAGACATCCCAAAGTTTTGCACCAGGGTAATAATTGAGACATCTAGCAGCATGTAATTGCTGGCTTTGGCCTAGCCCCCATTGACCGACCGGAGAGGTGGACAGCTCAATTGGGCACCGCTCAAAATTTACGAGCATCGATAAGTGAGTGCTATATATTCCGGGAGCAGAGCTTTCTCGTGCAACCCCAGGGCCCAACGTGCCAAAGAGGAAGGGGAGGAGCCCTCAACACAACGCACACAAATCATACTTGGAGCAAATTGGTCCCGTCCGTCAACAATAATTACAAGCAGTTATACTAGGTAAGAGGAGTTCCTATCAAAAGGAAGAAAAAGAAACATCAGATGAGAGAGGGGGGAAATGAATTCAAACTTTCTCTCTGCTCCACCGTGGCATTGTTTTAGCCAGAGATGGGAGATATTTATAGGCTGGAATCACGCAAAGGTCCCAGTTGAGAAATTAACGCTGTATTTTGGCGAGAAATGGCTCACGGACGTGTCCCATATTAAGAAGTTTCTCTATATATTCTCCGTGAAAGTAATTACGCATTTTACACTCGAAAGACCATGAGAAATTAATATTTAGTAGGCCATACTTGTGATTTTGAGCTATCTTAACTACAATACTAATTACAACTCCAGGTCAACTTGTACGTAGTTTTAATGGCGTCTTTACGATTCCGTAATTTATAGCGAATACTCGTAATTAAATTTAAATGATAGAAAATTCTTAAATTCTTCCTTGGGTGATTCTTGAAACAACAAACACAAATTTGGTAATTTTTTTTTTTCATGTAACTCGCCACTCGATCTCAAATGAAAATAAAAATCGAAGAAAAACACGATAAGTGTATATAAAAAGGAATTCAAAAGATATTTTTTCTTTCAGTAACGTATATGCAGATCTCTTTGGGGGTTATATTTTCCAAGCTCCAAGAAAAAGTTCCAATGCATAATCTCTAAGGTAAAAATTAAAAATATATTGGTCTAGGAGGTAGGGGGTTGAATTCCTAAGCCCCACTTTTGTGTACGGCTCTGTTTATTCCAAAATTAATAACTAATTTGGAACACAAATGAATAAAATAGATAACTACATCAACACATAGATTTAAAAATTATTTCACTTTCTTCTGATTCATGATAGGAGGTAACAACCATTTCCAGTAGTCAACACAAGCTCCAAGATTTTCAACATTTAGTTTCGTGGAATTGTGCACTGATTTTTATCAAACATCGTTGTACAGAGCAGTGAGTACCGTATATTGAAGAACTGTTCAAAGACTTTTCATAAGATCGGATGAAAATTAAGAGTAGGAGATCTTGTCATTTTACAGTAGAATCGTGGAAATCTGTCTTTAAGAATCCTCTTAATTTATATAAAAACTCATAAATTTCATAAAAAAAAAAAAAAAAAAAATAGCATAAAAAACGATTATTTATAGTTTTAATTTCAGTTATTTGAAACTACCTCATTTTGTTATAAATCTATTCTTGTGTTAGTATTTGTGGTTAATTGAATTAAATACTCGCTTAAAAACCTTCTGTATAATATGCATTTGATAAATTTTTCACGCAGTGCCTTAAGAATATTTATAAAATATTGAATAATTATCCATTTTAAATTTGCTTGATTATTTTGAGCAGCATAGAACATATTTAATGTATACAGTGGCGCACACAAGGGAGGGTCCTGGGGGTCTGGACCCCTCCAAAGCCCTTGATTTTTCGATTGGGTTTTAATTTAAGTATATAATACGTAAAATTTAAATTTAAATATTTGTTAATGATTAATTTTATTAATTAATGCTAATTATTTATTAAAAAATTTTTTTGCTGTGTTTTTTTTCCTGAAAATGACAAAATCAAAATAGCATGATACAAGAATGGTGAATTTTCAACCCCGGATCCCCTCCCCTTTGAAAAATTCCTGGGGCGCTACTGAATGTATATATGGACGAAGCCAAACTCATCCCCTATTTGCTAACAGACCCCTTTGCCGACAGACGTTGCGAAAATTCCAGACTTTTCCCTAATTGCGGGGAAAGAATTTCGTAACTGTGGTCAGTTTCGACCCTTTTTCCCAGGCTGTCCGGACTGTCAAAAGGAGATGTCATAACATTGTTTTTCATTTTCCCGCGATTCGGTGACGTTTGGTGGGGCGCGTCTGAAAATTCAAATGGCACCCAGCCATCGGCCCCATTGGGCAAGAAATCAAGGAAGCCGAGACCGAGTGGCCGCAAAAGAACAAGAGATGAGAAGGATGATTATGAGAGATAGAGAGGATATAAAAGCGAGAGCGTCCAGGAGACTGATTTTGAAGGGAGCTGTTTGGACGTCCCTTGAGCGATAGAAAAAAGCGATAACGAGTCCGTGAAGTACGGCGGTCTCCTAACTTGGAAGATCAGGGAACGGTCTGAGTCCCGACCAACGAAAGAAAGCGATACTTGAACCGCGAAGTAAAGCGGATTTTGGAACAGTAGAGAGTGCGAAAGAGCACGGCGAATTTGGAGCCAGCGAACTCCCTCAGACTCGGTGTGGAATTGCCGAGAGGAACTCTTTTTACGCATGATTTGAATAGGACTTTTCTCTAGTGGGCGAAGTTACGCTATTATAGTATGTGAAAGAGACTCGAAATCTGTGGACCCTTTTGCTATTGAATTGTGAAAGAATATTCTAATTTTATTTTTTTGATGATTTTCTTACTGAGAAATAAATAGTTTATCCAAGAGCTGTGTGAAATCATTACAATATCCAGTGATTTTATCCAAAATCATATTTGGGGGGACATCCTACTACTTGTACTTATAAAATAAAAGGTGATGGAAATTTTTTACTAGCTTATGTTAGCCACACAGTATTAAAAAAAGCTTATTCACATTACTAAACGGAAGTAAAGCTATATAATTGTAAGTAAGCAATGTTTAAACTATTAATACTCTTAATGGTATTGAGTTTCCTTTAGACAATATTTATTTTATAATAATTTTTTTTCAATAGCAACATGAAATCACTGTCTTTTGAATAATTTGTTTGAAATTGTTTAAAATGCTTGTGGAGTTAATCGTTTCATAAAAGTTAAACCGAGTAACAAACTAAAAAATCATTTTATGAATGGAGTAGTTTTAATTTCATTTTCTAAATATATAATAATATCTTAAAATTAATTATTAAGATTTAAATTGGAAAATATTATGATGATCTGAATTGTTTTTGTGCTTTGTCGTTGAAATATTAAGGAGAACAGTTTTTATTTAGGATACAATATTTAAATGTTCCTAATTTATTTTTTTGTTGTCAAATATCTCCAGGAACAGTGAAATAAATGAGTTACTCGAAATAGAGGAGGGGGGATTATAAAATCTGTTTCATTTGAAAAATATTTTCCCTTTTTTATTCAATAATAATTTGTTTATTATAAAATGTCCACTTTATTACTGTTCATACTTTTTTTTTTTTAAAACTATTTTTTTATCTTTTATCCAAATTAGTTTAACAATATGAATATGAGAAAAATAAAACATTGATTAACACAGGAATGACTCAGTTAAAAAAATATATTTGAAAAGGAAACCTGATATATACATAAAAATATTATCAAAATTCCAAAATCTCGCGTACATAGATCTCGAAATTACCATTACCGAATACCCACAAAGAACAAAACTCGTGTTATTTATTTAAAAAAAAACCCATCCTCGAAAATGTGCACCATACTATTAGAATTTGAATAAAGAAGGGAGAGTGAAAAAAAGAAATTTAGAGATAAAGAAACATTCTGGGAAAACATGATGGTGGAATGTTTCGAAAAAGAACAGGGAGGGCAGGGACGTAAGTAAAAAGGGAAGGAGCGGAAAATCTCAAAGACACTCTTGGGGTGTTAGCGGAGCACGCAACCACATGTTTCTCATGCTGTTCCAAGCTGCGGTGTCTTATTATGTCATAAATCTAACTAGCATGTGATTCTGTCATCTTCGAAATTGAGACATTAGCACTCAACAATAGCATGAAAAGCGCATTTAGCCAGGTATATGTTTTACGTAACGACCGCTGTAATGTGTTACTTAGTTCCTTTTTTTTCAGGTATTTTATTGCTTGTGGGGAAAAAAAATGGGCTCAAATCTCCAACAGGCTTTTTTCTCCGCGTAATTTGTTTTCAGGCCCATTTTGAAAATGCCAATGGCTACGCATATTAATAAAATCTTGCAGAGTGATTTTCCAATAAGACATGGCATGGAAATTATATCTCATAGATCTTATTAAATTGAGCAGACTTATGAAGCAGTCTCTGCCATGCATTCAGGGCAAAGGAAAAGGTGAAGATCTGCTATATATCAAACTTGGAGATCACAGTTCAAAGGAGGGTCACTTTGACTTGATTTATTCGAAGTTTTCTTTTTCCCCGCTAGACAACGTAACTATCTATTAAATGAGCTGTATAACTATTTTGTTCATCATCGATTATTTAAATGAGGCTGAGGTGATTATTTGATAAGTGTTACATTTTAGTTGCATGCACAAAAATAAATATTATTGATTTTATAGCCGTAATCAATCACTGCAATGGCGGTCTTGTTTAGATACATTGTTTCAAGAAGGAAAAATTCTTCCCCATCTCAAAAGTATTCATAAACTATGTGGCAATCCTTACGTTCCCAGGAAATTGCTGCTTTAGATAATTATGGGTAACATCTGAACAGAAAGATAATTGGGTTTATAAAATGTATTTTGTTTTGCTCGAGGGACTAGCGCAAAAATAAATTCAAAAAGCATGTTTTCCTGTTTTGTGTTTTTGAATTTATATCTTCCTATATTCAGTCGAACCTCCTTATAACAAACCTCTATTTTACGAATTTTTCTATTATGTGAACTTTTTCCTGGAATCGAGGACATTTTACAATTTTCTTTGTAAAATAACCTCCAAATAGCGAAGAGCATTTTCTATTTAACGAACTTTTTCTCTGGTGATTTGATATTTTTCTCTCCCTATTTTTAAAATATTTCAGTAAGTTTTTCAAATTATTCTCTTTTAACACATTTTATAGTGATCAATGACCTGGAACTGGTGTTACTAGGTGCCTAACTCATCTAGAGCAATGAAATGGCCATAATTTTTGAAACAAAAAAACTGAAATAAAACTAACATATTTTATCAATAGTTAAATTTACGGACGCATGGGGTAGTGTATGCACAAAATAATTTGTTACTAAATAATGTAAGTTTAAAACTATTCGTAGACTTAAAAGTAGAAGATGCCACTAAAAATTCATAATAAAAAATTCATTTGAATATAAAATTATTTTTTAAAGTTGAAAATACAGAGTATTCCCGGACAATGTCTTTTTTCCTCCTTTCAGATTTCTTCTCGATTCTTAAGTTATATAAAATGAATAGATATTAGTTTTTAAAAAGTGTAAATAATTATTTTTTTGAAATAATATATAGTGTTTATATATATAAATTTAAAATTTGTTTTATGTGGTTTTTAAAGTGCATTAAAAGATGAATCTCTATACAATGAATTTTCCATATAACGAACTTCTTTTCCCCCTGGTTTTAGCTACTTTGTTAAATAGAGATCCGACTGTATTCTTAAATGTTTTTGATATTTTTTATTTCTCTACTTTTCCTCTGTACTAACGCGCACAGTTAAGCTAGTTCGATAAACAATGACAAATTTAATAGAATATTGACTATTTGAAATCGCTTTTTTTTTCGGAAGAGAATTTTATTCTGCCATGATATTATAAGAAACATAATGTTTCACTTTTTTGCATATTTATTCCATTTATCAATTCAGAATCTGGAAAACGTGACATAAATTATTCTTGTTACTCGTACAGTGGATAATTTCGATGTGTGTATAGGTTGAAGTACTTTTTATTGAACTTTCGATAAAACCTTTTTACTTCATATTTATTCTCAATTTCGTTTTAATTTTTTTTCTTTTGCATGGATTAGAGTTTATATATACTTAGGTAAAGAGCTTTTCAAAACTCTTTGAGGACCTAAATCTTTCCATATTTTGTAAGAGTGTAATATTTCATATTTTTCAGAATCTCAAGAAACCGAATGTATGAAAAAAAGAAGTACCGATGAAGATGCTCCTGCACGTGACTCTTCATCGCCTTATCAAAGTAATTCGAACTTGAGTGTAGATGATCCTTCATCTAAACCTGTGCAAACTTCCCCAACGAAGCTAGAAATAGCTGATATAGTTGAAAACTCTAAAACGAAGACATAGTCTCGCCAGAAAAACCTAAAATATGGTCTCTGGCACAGACTGCAACATCCGAAAGTCCAACGAATTCTCGGAAGAACGCGTTGGAGAATCAACAAACTGATATGAATAAAATGTTCAGGAGAATCGGGTATAGCTCCTATTCTCCTCCTCTTAACCTTCAAGAACTACAGTACCATCCCTCTCTCCATAGGAGCGTATCTAAAGTGTCTCAAGACAGCTCGACCGAGTCTTCAATGTCTTCACCACCTCTATGGAGAGCGACGGAACTCCACGGTTTCAATCCTAATGAAAAATATGAACGAGTCACTCCTCTTGATTCTAACGACGTTGTTTCAATTTCACCTTCATCATCAGGTTCACCTGTAGTAGTACCTTCCAATTTAGAACAATTGAACGGAATGCCTCCTAGTGTGGGATATAATCGAATGATGAGCAGTAGGTTCGGTATTCCTTGTAGCGATGCTATGCAAAATGTAAATAGACATATTATGGACTATCCACAGTTGTATACAAATCAGATTTCTCCTATGGACATAAGGACTTTTCACCCCACGCTTCTAAGAAGTTCACATTTTCCGTATCCAGTTGGCTACACTTGTGCTTCACATGCTATGTATCATACACCTCCAGTAACCACACTCACCAAAACAAAAACAGATGAGGGTAAGTATCATTTATGATATTAATATTCAAACAATTATTTATCAAGGTTCTGACATTTATCTTTATTTGAAAATGCTTTAATACGAAGGGAAGTAATTTATTACTAGAAACACTCTCTTTCACTTTTTTAAACCTCTTTTTTTTATTTTTCTAATTTTGTTTCTTAAAATGTATAAGAAAAGTTAAATTACTTCACACATACATATACAAAAACCGACTAATATTCATTTACCATGCCATTTTTTTCCTCTTGATAATGTCTTACTTATTTTTTATTTAAATTTAGATGTTAATTTAGTTCACGCAACCCTTGTAAACAATTTTAGAAATAATAAAAAAACATGTTAGTTTGGGTCCCAAGTGTTTTCAAGTTGCCTTTTAGAAAGTACTATAGGTCGTCTACCACGTACCATAATATAGGTTGAACCAAAAGTCTTGTCCTGAATATAAAAAATCATTATAAAATCACTTAATATAATAATGAAACTTTTATATCATTGGATGGGTCATCTTAGAAAGTTTTATCGAGCAGTATATTTATATATATATATATATATATATATATATATATATATATACGGCGCGAATGCTGCCTCGAGTGATTCGGGGACGAATTGGTGTTGATTTAAGACAAAGCCCAGTTTGCGCTTTAGTTTCGGGAAACGGAATTGCCCATTAGTGTTCAGCATAAATTTTGATATTGGTATGGAAACTTCTGGTGCAAAATCAATCAAAACGATAGTATAATATGTTTAAAGAATAGGCAAACGTTAAGGATCTTCATAGAAGTGACAGGGCGAGTATGAGTGGAGCAACTGTTGAACTTAATACACGGTGGGGACTGTGGAATACCGCTTAGACCTCCTCCGAGCTACGAAGGGGCCTACATTGAAAAGTACTGAGGTAAATGATCTTTTAAAAAATACATAATAATACTTACAATAAATCGAGAGAAACATGTCGTTTCTTAGTTTGAGCACAATGAATATATATACAAGACTTTTGGTTCACCCTATACATCCATTAAAATTTCAGAAAAACAGCCCTAAGCCTTCCAATTACTCCATTCCCTTTCCCTTTATTTGGCAAGTATTTATGAGATAAACTCAATTGGCTCTAATTTTGTACAGCTTAAGTTTTTTTTTGTTTGTTTTAGCTATTCGAAATCTTGGTTAGATTTTCAACAATCAATCTGTTTGATTCTTCTTTTTGTTCTTTAATACAAAACAAACAAAAACCGAAAGTAATATATATTCGATTTGCTTCCGAAATTGCATTCTGGTCAAAACCTGTAATTACAGATGCATTTCTACATAGAAGAACATCGTAGTTGTCAGGAAAACAATTTTTTCATCCAAAATATCCTGATAATTGCGGCGTTTAATAATCCTGAAACATCCTCGGAAATCTTGTTGTAAATGAGCTGTCGGCTGACTTGCTATTTCATTTCTCTTATCTCAATCCACCCCAATCACCTGCTTGTTTGCTTGGTTGTCGTGAGCTTTTGTGTAATTGAGACGCACCAAGTACATCGAAATGAAGATACCGAGACTCGATAGTGTAATGGCGGTGAATACAATTCATCATTCGTCGGGCATCGAATTATGTTATTACTTTTCGGAAGCACCGCTGGGAGATTACGAAGACCAACTTGTTGAGAAAATTGCTACGATTCATTATTTCCGCTATTGATGACAGAGATAGGGAGCTTTCTGACAAGGTACATGCAGTAGCATAAACCTGAGAGTTCAAAACAAAAGGGGAGAATTTTAAATGAATTTTATGGTAAAAAATTGAAAAATAACGATAATAATACCGCAGTGAACAATTTGATGACACAAAATAATCTTCATTTACATTTTTATTTTACATACTCATCACGCTTTTTTGAAAATAGCTATATTTTGATCGACCTCAAGTATCTTGGTATTCATGATCCAAGGAAAATGTTAACTTAACAAAATTATTATGGATTAAAAGAAAATTGTGTCTTACTAAGATTTACAAAGTTAGTTCTTATGTGAATTTATAGTTATAAAAACGAAGCTAACATTTGATTCTTTTTTATTTTTTTTTTATTTTTTAAATATTTCTGTGAGGCACATTGAAAATCTATTATTTCTTTCTTTTATTCTTTTGATATTGACGAAAAAATTCAAAAACTCAATTTTTTATATATGATTAATACTTCTCTTCTTTCATTCAATATAAATTAATGTTATAATTCCTAATAATGGTGCCTTATAAAGAAAAATGCAACGCCATTAGGTTTGGATAACGTAATATCGATTTTTGATTACTAAAAAAAAAATTAAGCTCATTGAATTTGAAATAATTTATATTAAAATACTGAGCATTTTTCTTGTATATTATATTTAAAATACCCCTAGTCAAGTTTTTGAAAGTACTTGAAAAACTGTTTGTGTAACATTTATGACAAAAACAAATTTTCAGGTTCCTATTTTCTGAAAACACAGGCATTATTTATTTATTTTCCTTCTTTACAATTATGTAGTTTTATCGCCAAACTATCGGTTCTTTCTTGAATGTAATCTGTCTTGCACATTTTAAAACATTTTCTGCTGTTATAACTAACTCCCTTGAATTTTTTATAGTTTATGCGTAGTTAAATTTTCAGAAAAATATTTTGCGATACACTCGTTAAGATATAATTTTAATATTCTGTTGTATTATAAAGTATTTTAGCTTTTCGGGTTTCTCATATCATGAAAATACCCTTAAAATTTTAGTTCTAATCTTCTAATCTAGAAACGAAAACATTAAATATTCATAAAATAATTCTTAATGACAGATGCTCCTCCATTTAATCCTGCTAGTTTCTTTCAATCAGATATTACCCGCATGAAGACAACTAATTCTAGGTTTCTCAAAATAATTTCGGAAGATAAATCATTTGATGTGAATTTTTTGCAGTTAATTTGTATCTTAAGAATACTTTGCTATTTTTACAATAAAGGAATGGAACCCTTTTCTACATATAACTTTTATTAAGGTATCCAACTACCCTAAAATCAAGATTTTTTAAAAACATTGACAATTTTTTTATGGTTTTATTTTATAGGCCATCTTATTAGCTTTATAAAAATGCCAAAGTTTTTATTTTCCATTCACTAGAACAAAAACTACAAGTGTTTTAGTAAAAGCATATGCTTTAACTTTACATAAGATGCCCAACTTTAAAATGCGTTTTAATCGAAATGTGTATGTGTTTTTGTTTTTTTTTTCGAAAAGCTCAAGCGGCGACAGCTATCACTCAAAAAGTTTTTAAAATAATTTGCTGAAACTTTGAGTGTATGTTCTGTATAACAGTAGAAGTGTTTTAACCTTCAGATTTATCAATCACTGTTTTATTACAAAATTTACAGTTCCTTATGTGAATATAATCACAGTTGTTTTTTTTTAAGCAATTTCATATAACAACTCAGTTTAAGTGCTCTAGTTTTTGCAAAAATTAAAATATCTCTTATCCTGAAAGTCATTTTAAAAAGGAATAAAAAAAAGTAATGCATCAAAATTGAAAAATTGTGAATATGCTCATTTACTATTTGTACAGAACGTTCCTCGCTTACATAATTTCTTGTCAATTTTTATCCCTTTTTTCCCATTTTAGTAGTAATAATTAAGTAGTGATTATTTTTCTCTTAGTTTTAGCTTCCCCCCCTTAAAATGTACTAAATAAATCTAAAAACCACAAAAAAAATCTCCATATCTCCATTTAAAAAGTTGTCGCAAGTAGCTTAAATGTACACAGTTTATGTCTGAAATTCGTCAATATAACAAGAAAATTTGTTCTATCTTTAAAAATAAGACTAAAGAGTGAAAAGGTTATTTATAACTAGGTTCTTTTCTTGAATCTTTGTGATAGAAAGGTTTCTTTTGAATTAATTTGAAAAAACTAAGTAAGCAATATGTTTTGGCACTTAAAAAGTATTTGAATCATTCATGAATTTTCTGAGCATCTACACTCAAAAACAAACCATGCAAATTTTTTTAAAAATAAGAAGTATCAAATCAGAGAATCATCCCTTTGCTAAACTTTTCATGTTGTTTTTGTTTCATAATTAATATAGGTTTCCTTTTTAAAAACACACTTGGAAGTTATAAGACTTGGCTGTGTCATTTACAAACATAGTTCACGACATGTTGGGAATTTTTTTTTTAAAAAATATTTTTTTCTAGGTGTATAAATATCACAAAGAAAGATGTTCTTGAGTTAAAGGGCAATTGAGAAAACACTTACGGGATGAAACGTGAGGGGCAGAGGGGTTAAAACGAAATCAGAAAACCGTATCCGAAACTTCCCATTGTTCATTATTCTTGCCCTTGGGGTTTTGCCAAATTTTTTGAGGAGAATTTCACTCTTCCTCAAAAAAATAGGTCCCCCTTAATTTTACTTTTCTATTATTTCTGAACTTGCAGAATGATTTTATACGAACTCTTGAAATTACGATTAATAATTTTTGTTACTAGTTATTTTCAAATAGCCTTATCTATTATTATCGAAAACGAAAATAATGAGTATTTAAGCTCTCGGGAAGGGATATGATAGGCATTTGACTGAATTAACTAAAACGGATTAATCATCATATTTTAAACGGCCCTTCAGGATCATGTTTATTTGAATCAAACTGGAATGAAAAACACTGTGTATTTATTTTTTAAGTAACGAGTTCGTAAAGGCAAGTAATATTTTTCCTGATTTCAAACACTAATGTACAAAATTCAGAATAAGTAATACTTCACAAGTGCTTCATAAGTAACGTAACCTGATTTGTATTACAAATTTATTTTTTGCTTTATGATCTATTTATTTATGAAAATGATTATATCTCTACAATTATTTGTCATTTCCTTCTTAATTAAGTTAATGTTTTCTTTGTAAGATACTTTTTAATTTATCTTTACTTTTTTTATTAACTATCTGAAAAGATATTTTAATAAATTTTAATCGCAAATGAAATTATTAGAACATAAGAATATTCTGCATTAACATTTTGTATTAAAAAGCTATAAATCTAATATGTATTGAATAGAAAAAGCCTTCATTTAAATTATTTTTTTTAATTCTATATAATAATAATATAGTCACGCAACTATATTTAGAAACCTTTAAAATAAGTTATTTGATCATTATTGTAGATATATTTAGCATTCACCTTTTCTATTTACTACAAGATTTTTGGTAAGAAAATAAATGTTGTTTGTTTTGTTTGTTAGATTGATTACACGGCTCAGCATACTTAAGGGACTCATATGAACTTTTTATTTTGCAGGTAACTCAAGTTGATCTAATTGCAAACCTCGTCTTTCATAATGTAATTTTTTCATAATGGATTGAAATAAGCGTTTCTAAAGTTATTGAAGTCAAGCCAAAGAAGATAAAAACAACGTTTTACGCCAATTGTATTCTTCATCATAATGACTGGTTTTGCAAGGAAAACTGTATATCAAATTCAGTTGTGTGTTGGACAGTATAAAAGAGATTATTTTTCTATATAATTAGTGTTTTATGTAAATAATAGCGATTTTTATTTCAAAAGCAATCGCTCTACGTTTTTGACCTTTTTAGCTATATTTTCCTTGAAATGAAGTATTTCAAAAAAAAGAGAAAAAATATTTTAACTCTTCCTGCATTTGGAGCACAAAAAATTGATCTAAATTTTAAAAGCATAACTATACATAAAGATTAGCTTAAAAATTATACAATTCTGAGAAAAAATTCAAACTTATAGCCTTAAAAATTAAACGTTTGTTTAGTTTACTGGATTGAATTGAACTCAGTGGCGCAACAGCCCATGAGGGTCAAGACCTTCTGTGCCAATCTCAGTTTACGTGACCTTAGGCGCTGAGGTGGGTGCATGTGAAGATGTTTCATTCAAGTGGTCAGCCTGACTCGAACCCCAGTGTTTAGTTCCCAAGAAAACCTGGTACTCATTTTTCGACCCTCCGAAGGAATGAAAGGTTGAGTCGACCTTGCTCAACCCGGGATTTGAACCCCAGACTTGTGGTGCGGAAACGAGATACACTACCACTCAGTTTCGTTTATTTAGTTATGCAAAAGATCGACAGCGTCTATATCGTATGATTATGCGGCATGTTAAAGATTCCTAGAGTTCCTGTTTGTCTGGATGCTCTCGGCAAAGCTAAAATTCCAGAATAATTTTAAATAATCAGAGCTTAGGAGCCTCCATCTGGGAGGAAACTGAAGTGTCAAAATTACATTGTGGCAATTTGTATCCGCCTATATGGTGTCACACTAAAAAGTGATACCAAGGAGCAACAATCCTTATTCAGCATGACAAATCTGGTGAAATCGGAGGGTTAGACTTTTCGATATATGTGAATCATGGAAAATCTCGATTTTAGCACATTGGCAACTTAAAATGTTTTAAATAATACTATATGAAGAAAGTTGACCTTCATTTCACCAAAATTTTTAACTTCTGAAATATTTGATTTCATCGATATTTCAAACTGTTTTTCATCTCATGTCTGTATTAAAATTATCCATGACGGGCATTCTTCAAAAGTTTTAAATATGGTTGCGCGTATTTATATTTCACTACAGTTCATCAAAAGATTATTGTTGGGATTCAACCATAGGATGATCGAAGTGAAGCATCGCTTCCTAATAGATACAAGGCAAATAATAGAAGTGTTGAACAAATATTTGACTGCAATGAAAATGAACAATTTTTGTTCTTCGATACTTCAGATACGAAGGCATGGGTTTCGAGTTTCATTTTTCAGTCATCGAATTATTTTAATATTTGTGATATCTATAAATGCATTGGAAATACATTTCGTACAGGAATTTGTAAGGATTGTTAAAGTCCTACAAAGGACTTTATATCCTTTAAAGAGGAAAGGAGAACTTTTTGTGAACATGAATTTCAAGCCAGTGATTTCTATTATATAGCTTCATTGTACATAATCATATGAACCCATTTTTTACAAAATTTCCAATCATTCTGAAGCTATTATAAAGAAGATAATCCAGGTTTGTTTTATGATTCGTTTATGCTGGCTTAGAAAAGGAAAAAAGAAGACCCAATGCTAGGCATTGGAGATGTAAATTTATAAAAAGTATATGCACGAATTATTTAATAGAAATTAATTTAATTTACTGTAGCATTTTAAACTATTTTTCTGTCATACACTATTATTGCAAAAAAAAAAGCTATTAGTAAATTATTTTGTTATTTTTACCTGAGTACTCTTTATTGTCTGATTCTCAATTCCAATAAAATTTGCGTTAAATATTGCATTAATTATATGATTGAGAATGAATTCTCAATATCTAAATCATTCTTTGAGGCAATCTTTGCGCCGTGTCAAAGAAAAACACCTGAAATTAAACATTTTCATAAAAAGAACATGTTTCAATATTTGCGTGATTGCCACATAAGTAGATTCTACCATATTGTGTCCAAAGTATTTAAAAATTTCATTAAAATTTAAATTTTTTCCTCAAGGAGGGAAAAAAAAAATTTTTTCATCCAAGTACCGGATGGAAAATGGAAATTCTTATTTAAAAAGGGTTGCTGATTCAATCAAAAATGGGGAATTTATTAAAATGGCATTTTTCAAACGAAAAAAATCAGAATATTATTTTTGGGAATACAAAAATTAGGGATAAAAAATATTGAAGTCAGGTAAAGTTGAAACAAATTTCTTCAGTTACCTTCCTTAAACCAACAAATTTTGAAAAAATTTTATTTCAATTCAAAAAAAAGTTCGTAAACAAAATAACAATAGATGAGATAATTGAAAACTTTTATTATTTTAAATTTTCTAGATTATTTCTTTAAAAAATATTTTAAGAAAAAAAATTTTATAATTATATTAAAAGTTTTTATAGAATTAAAAAATTTTTTAAAAAGGGCTTTTAGAACATTTGGTGTATTAAAAATGGAAATTTGAAAAATATCAAAATTTCTCTTAACAAAATATTCAAAATCTTAACTTTCTAAGACAGCCCCTACTCGTTAAAGCCTTCATTAACAGAAAATAAATTATAAGCATTGAAAAGTTAAGCAGTACCTATACTTAATAATGATAAGTTAAATTTTTTAAACGTCATTTCATCAGAACTGTTTTACCTTTGTATGAAAAATTTAATTCTGAACAGGAATTGTGGTCTGGTAAAGTTCTTTTCATATTTCCTCAAATTTTTAATTAGGCACATAAATACGTATTAGTTAATTACTTGAGTATTAAAAATAAAAATATTCCAATGAACTTAAAAAAGGGCAGATATCAAATTAAAACGAAAACTCGAAAAAATAAACTGAAAACGCATATTTTAATTTGTGCGTTTTTTTCTCCTTCCCCCTACTTACGGACACAAAACTACTAACGACTTGGATTTTGCTATATTATTAATATCAGTATTGTATTATATGAGCCACTTCATTTCTTTTACGAATTTCAGAATATAGTTTTTTTTTTTTGGATACCAGCGTGTAATCCATAAGCCTTAGAAAAATCCATAAACTTGTTGCCTACCTAAAAATAATTTATTTTTAAAGGCACAGAAACAATAGTTTCTTAGTAATAACATTAGTAATCTTTTTTAATTAATGTGTTGTAAGTATGGCATTAAACATAACTTTTAAATACCACTAAACAACAATTTTTGTTGGCACTGGAAGATGAATTTTTGTAAATATTCCTTTTTATATCCATAACTGTTTTTTAAAAAAAAATTTAAATTTTCATTAATTTTGGTATATATTTTAAAATTTTGGGAAAAAAATATTTTATATAATTTTATTGTGTATTTTTATCAATCCGTCTATTAAATTACATTAATAATTACACACGATGTAAATATGTTGTAACTTTAATGAACTTTTTGATAATTCATTAATTATATATTTTTTGCCCGAAATCTAATTTCATTTAAGTGAAATAAAAGAAAAATGAATTTTGTATATTAAACTTTTTCATCCCATTGTTTTAATAAATATTCAAGTAACCAAACTTTAAAAAAAAAAATGAATAGCGCAAATTAACACTATTTAATGTAACTTGGATTAATTTAACATGCTAAAAAAGACTTGTGGCAGAAAAGAATTTTACCAATGTTTTTTTCGAGAACCTTTTTTGCAATTGCCAACCTACAAGCTTTTCTAAAATCTTGAGCTCCTTTAACATAAACATAATTTTTAGTATTCAAAAGTTGAATTATTAACTGGTTGAAGTCTAGAGAACAGTTTGTTTAGGAAACAGGACTCAGATTCTAAAAGAAATCGCCAGGAAACTATTTAGAGGAAGAAAAAAAGCAATAAAATTTTCAAAGGACAACAGAGAGCTGAAACTCAAGTACGAGATAATTTAAATGAAAATTTTTTCTATAATATTGTAAATATCAATAATAGCTATTTGATAACTTCCAAACATATTGTGAGATCGCAGCTAGATGAGTGTGCTAAATTTAGTGAGGCCCTTGTTTTTGCCGTTATGAGTTTTTTATATTGGGTTTCCCAATTCAGTTTTTTTTCCCGTTTTGGGATATTCGGTTGATTTTTTCCTTCGAACAAATTCTGCATAAAACTAAATTTGCGTTCCACGAAATATGAAGATGGAAATTGTAACAAATTTCTTGCAAAGTTGTTTAAATCTGGACATTTAGAGTATGTTTTATCCCAAAGTCGTTCCATCGCTCCTTTTATATTAAAGTTGTAAGAAATTCACTATTTTGAATTTTTGAGAGGAGTTCTTTGTTCGGGGGCATTGAATCATCCGACTAATCTACTAACATTGGCTGCATCATCTAGGTTGGAAAATCAATTTTTTTGTTTCTATTTTATTTCAGAGCATATTTCTTTTTAACGAGTATACAGAATATTCAGATGATCGAAAATAACTAGTCATTTCATAAGTTTGGGAACTAATGAAACTTTTCAATATTTTTGTTACAAATATATTTCTTACACATGTCAATAGATGTAATGAAACCATTTTTGCATTTACAAGAATCTTATTTGTTTTTTGAAATTGCTTATATTTAATATCTTTAGTTTTGAAAGACATCGGTTAAAATCATTCCCAAATGCTTAACCATCGACCGTTAGCACATATATGTATACTTCATTTCAGTTATCACTTAAAAATTTATAAGAGTATCAAAAAGTCTCATAAATTTTTCAAGCAATTTCCCTTCAAGAGTCTTCTTAATTCAGTGAGAGGTAAAAGTTTTTCTAACGATTTGAATTCCGTCCTTCACAAAAACTGCATGAAGAGACGTTCGCATTTGTAGGTGTTTCAATATCATATTAATATACTTTATAACTTATTTTACAGGGAACACTTTAGTAAGAACAACTTAAATACTCTTAGATATAAAATTTTCTCGATAAATAATGGAACACATAAGCATTTTTCTGTATCCTCATCTCTCAATAACTTTTAACAGCCGTTAAAAGCATCATTTACATCCTAAGATTTTATATTTTTAGTAGTATATTATTGAAGTCTAAATAATTTTTAGTGAAGCCCAGTGACTGAGTGGTTAGTGCATCGCACTTCCACACCACAGGTCCGAGGTTCAAACCCCGGGCTGGGCAAGGTTGACTCAGCCTTTCATCCCTTCAATGGGTCGACAAAATGAGTACCAAGCTTACTTGGGGTTTTCGCATCAGACTGACCACCTGAACAAAACCTTTGCAATGCACCTCAGGGCCCAAGGTCGCGTATACTGAGTTGGGCACAGTAGGCCCTGTCCCTCATGGGATGTCGTGCCATTGAGTTAAGTTAAATAATTTTTAAGCCTATTGTATTTATCTTTGGAATTAATAGTGCAGTAATGATTTGCAGAAATAACATTTTTCTTCAGTAAAACCGCCATTATAATTATTATATCTTATAGAAGTATCAGTAACACCATCACTCAAAAATGACTCAACCTTATTTGCATAAATTTTTTCTGTGTTTTCAGCTTTTCACCCACTTCACTTTCATTTCCCTCACACTTTTATGTATTAAGCTTCTTCAATTATGCACAACAATGAGAGATCATTTATTTTTATCTGAGTTTGCCAAACTTATCTGAATGTTCAACACCTGAAAGTTCAATAAAACAGCATTTCTATGAAATGCATAATTTGGGATAATGCACAAAGTGCGTGGTAAGCAGTAGTAACATATTCAGCCATACGTTGCATGGAATTTGTATTTACTCGCAATCATTTACTTAAAATTTTCATTTCCCAGTGAAACCACAAAGGACTTGAGTTGAACTTATTTCAAATGCAACTTCTCAAAAAATACAACATTCCTAAAGAATGTTTATTTTAAATTGAAACAGGTACCATCCGTTTTTTTAAACCGTTCAGGACCGAGTGATTTTTTCTGTTAAGCCTAACTCCATTTTAAAATTCATATAAAATCATTACTGTAACAAAATAGGCTAACATTTATGGTTTATAATCAATTTAAATTTCATATGTTCCAATTTCAGACCAATCTGGTGTGATAAGGGGCCTCAAACGCAATCTCACATATGATACCGTGTTCCAAGAAGTGATTACATATATGTGATCACAGGGGCCTGAAGGGGTTATAATATGAGCTAAATCATAGTAGGAAATTATTTCAAAACTCTAAATTAGTTCATTTTCAAATTGCTCATCTGTGGGACGTAAAATTCACGTTTAGAGGCGTTTTACACGCTACTTTAATTTTAAAAACTTAAAAAAAATTATAATCACCATTATTAAATATACATATTTGAAAAAAATATCCAAGTACCCAATTTTTTTCTATAATACATCTTCAAAAAGAATTGTGTTAAAATTTATTGTTATTTTAAATATAAGAACTGTGTATATGAACAACGAAAATGAGTTTTATTTAGAAAATAGAATTTTATTTAGAAATTTCGCTTGTGAGAAAGAACTATTTCTTCCTGGAACACCGAATTCCTGGCCTCGCCTTTGTGGACTAAAAAGTGTTTTTCCGACCATTAATCAACGGCTAAAATGTAAGAAATTTGTTACTGATTTTAAGTTATCCCAGATTATAATGGGACATGGAAATTTTAAAAGCTATTTGTGTAGGCTTAATTTAAATGCTAATGATATTTGTTCTTGTGTGGTGGGTTGCTGAAACTCGGTTTTATTATTTAGGGGCCCCCACATTTTGTTTTTTAAAAAGGGGTTGAAGGTGGTATTTTAGCCACCTATTTTGTCTTTGTTGGTCAATTGCACTAAAGCCTTAATTTTTAAAAAAATTTGTGTGTTTACTGATAGTTTTAAAAAGTTTTTATATTTTTTACCCCTTATTTGTATTTTGCATTTCCCCTTCCTTTTTTTTTATTTTTTTTATCTTAAATGTATTTTTAATTTTTTGCAAATTATATTTTGTTACCACTTACGCTGTCCCTCATTTTCACAATGGGGAGCATGGGGGTTTCAAATAAATTAATTAAAAAATTAAAAATAAAAACTTTTAAAAAAAAAATGCAACAAAAACCCGGAAAAAATATACAATTTTCCGCATCACCAAAAAATTTTAAAACCCTCCCAGTTTAGTTCATGATTTTTTGAAAAAAATTTTGATAACGTGGAAAATATATAAAGAGGTAATGATGGAAAGAACTTTCACCACTTTGTGAGTGCATTAAAGTATAGTCTATGTTTCTGCCTGATGGAGAACTTGCAAATCGTCTTGATTCATTGTGTTTGAATGCCTGGCGGAAAAACAAAAAGATCTCAACCGAACTCCAAACCAATGGTCGGGGTGAATCACTATAATTTGAAACTGAACATTACCTTGTGAAAGAAGTCTATTGTTAACGATGGACACATTTTTTATCGGGCCTAACACGAAGTGTACATAATTCAGGTATTCCACACGTGACTAATTTTCGTCGGTTGACGTGTGCGGTACCGAAAATTGGCTGCTGCACCATTTTGCACTGAATGCAAATGTAGATTTAATAACCATGTAATTTGCGCCTATGATTTTCTTCCTATCAACCAGTTTAAAAAGGATAAAAAATATATATACTCAAGTAGGCAGGTCTCCGGCTCTGCAATAGAAAAAGATGCTATCACGCGAGTAGATATCGTTCTGAATATATCTAAGGGCCATCTGTGGAAAAAGCAGAATTTCAGAATTTATATCATCTTGTTTCTAACTTGTACAAAATGTATGATCACAAAGATAGAAGTTTGTTTAAATCCGAGATTAGAGCCAACTTTTTTGTTCGCAAGGTCTTTTTTTTTTCCTTTATAGGTTTTAAGGTATAATTTTCTTATGTAGTACCATTTTAGTTAGTTATTAATGGTAGATTAAATATTGAAGCATTAAATTAATAACTTTATTAATCACTTAATTAATCATTTTAATAATAATAATTGATCGTTTTTAATATGCTTAAAATATAAAATTCTTAAATGTTGATTAGATGACAGAAATCTCCTAATTATTAATCAATAAAAATTTTTATAAAAGCAGGAATGGGCAAAACACGGCCCGCGGGCCACTTGCGACCAGCAAAGAGTTTTTACGGGTCTCCTGGCAGTCAGAAAACCTAATAGACATAAATGTTTTTGCATGGTGATCAACAACATAAAATAAAGGTGCAAGTTGGCTGACACTAACTTGCAACTATAAAGAGAGTTTCAACAAGCAATCTCACTCTTGATTGAAAAAAAAATTCAGAAACATATGCTAGGGTACATTTGTATCATTAAACTGATTTTAAAATTAAATGTGATGGCAGCTATAAGTAATACGAAAGTAGAACAGTAAGTAAACCGAATAAAACTTCCAATATTTTTTAAAATTTATATGTATCGATTTTTATAGTACAATTTTTATATACCTTTTTTCTGAGTTACAAAGTTAACTAATGCAGTCAGTTTAAAAAGGTGCGGCTCTCCTCCGTTTACCCTATGCGGCCCCCCAGCCAAAATAATTACTCACCCCTGATATAAAGGTAATAATGTATGTGGATGGATACGTATTCGTAGATGTTTTGAATCTAATATTCTAATTTTTTTTCTTAAGGAGAAAGATAAGTGAAGATTCAATATAAAAATATCAGTTATTGAAATAAAGGCATTTGAAGTAATTTTTTAATTCAATAAAATTATTTGTCACGCACTTATCAATTTTTGGTAAATATAATTAATTTACAGCGAGAAAGCAGTTATTGTAATTATTTTATATATATAATGCTACGCGTTATTATTTACTGTCGTACAAACAAAATGCAAAAATTTTTTAAAAGTATTCAGATAAACAGAATCGTTTTAAAATAGTTAAATTGCAAATTCCCAAGCTTATATGAAATCACTAAGTTCATGCACACATTTATTTAATTCTCAACAAATAATATACATGATTCAAGACACCAGTACAGGACTTTTACAAGTTTTAATAGTAAAGTTATTGTGCATACAAAGCTATAGTTAATTCAATCGTATTGTGTGTGCTTCAGAAAAATTGATCGAACTCTACTAAAAACATGCAGAATTAGAATTCCCCGAAAAATGAATACATCGTTTTTAGATTTCTTGAATAGAAAGAAAAAGTACATATATAAAGAAAATAAAAATCTGGTGATTATAAATATGCTGTTAGAGGGTAAAGGAAAACACATATATTAGCATAGCAACTACCCTTCGCTTAAATTAACATACAAAAAAATAATGGAAGAAATTTCATAAATATATTTCAAACAAATATTTATAATTGAAACCATTATAAAGGAGTAGATTATATACTATTTTGTGGGTATATTAATATTTTTCTTTAATAAATGTGACTATCGCTGCTTTCTTTACTATATAAATATAAAATAAAGGAATAAAAAAAAAATACTATAAGATGTTAATAAGAAAAGGTCAAGCCGCTGATAAATGATAAAAACTTCATTTAAATCTGAATTTAAAACAATGTGCAGACACGAAGAGTAATGGATTCCATTGCTTGTAAGGGCCAGATAGGATATAGACTTACAACTGAGAACACGACATCTCATCGCTAAAATTCCTGTCGTGCAGTATTAAGAGATCTCCCACCACTCATTCGGCGAGATCACACGAAACTCCGAAAGGGTTCGTGACAAGCCACGTGATAAAAACTCCAACTCAACAGTCGGGAAGAAACCAGTAGCTCCATTGAAAAGTGGTCAAGCCCTGACAAATCATTCATAAATCTATTCAGTCGCCCTAATCGCGAAAAAGAGGCAGAAAATTAGCGTGCATATCCTTCTTACAGCTGCCCATAAGAATGATGGATGAGCCCGGCAACTAATCCCGTAAAAGGACTCTTTTAAATTCCATAATTACTCCCGACATCTGTTCCTCTCTGCTGTGTTTTAGTATTGCTTCAGAAAGAGAGGTATTAGACTATCTGTTATTACAGGAAAGGGTTTGCGAGCAGCCGAATGGGAAGTTATATGATATTAAAACGTTTGCTGTGACAACAGAATGGGTCGAAGTCATGGTTTATCGTTGGTAAGCTTGATAAACGACGATTCTTTAATTGTTGTATGGAATGAGAGAAAGATCTTTGTTTTAGACGATTCGCTACCCGTCTCGATAATAAATAGCAAGATTTCCTTTCTGAGCATTCAAGGAAAAACATTTTTGCTACGTGGAAGGATTTAAAATTTTATGACTTACATGTAGCTTTTATTCCAATTAATTTTGATGTACAACCCTCCCACCACCACAATTATAAGCTTTGAGCCCTAAATTAAAATGAACAATAAAACTATTATTAAATAAAACTTGAAGCAGCAAAACTGAAGATTGATATAGTCTAAGAATAAAAATATATATTAACCAATTGTAACTGCTTTCATTTTAAAGTATTTTTATTTTTCAAGTCTTTGTGCTGAATTGATATTTTATTTAAATAAATTTACTTTATTTGCTACATGCATTTAAACTAAATTATTTAACTGGTTATAGAAATAAAAAATTTTTTTTCCTGATTCCCTATCATTTTCAGGTAATGTTGTTCATAATTACTAAGAATGAAGCAAGTTAAATATGATTTTTTTTCACTGGGAGCTGAAGCGTCCCCTCCCCCCACTTAAGTGGACATTAGAGCAAACGATGCTTTTATTTAAAATTAAATAGAAAATATAAATAAAATGCTTCGTGCATTTTTAAATCACCTTAAATATTATTTTTAGAAATGCATCTTCATAATCAGAAAAATCTCATTCAAAAATAATCTGCATCTCCTTTCAAACGAAATAAGAAAATATATTCCTATTCCATATACTTTTTCACTTTCAAATGATTATAAAAATAGTACTTTAGTTGCATAGGTAAGCTTTGATTTTTTTACAGACCAAAGCTTGATTCAGTTTACTTTTTAAAAAGTACCTTAGCAAAGTGTATCTTTTTTTTTGTAATGTCCTTCATACATGCGAAGTCGAATCTGGGGTTAGAGTCTAAGGGTATTTAAAGATTCGCCGTGTAGTGGAGCTGCTGCACAATAAATCTGTCGTGGCTCAAAGTTTTCACATTGACGTGATGTGGGAGGTCAGCTCAGGTGTCATTTTCGTAAGCTGATCAAAGTTCAAAATTATGAGGTTCATTGACAATAGCCCTCCTGTAGGTTCAAGAGATAAGATGCCAATAATGTCTATTGTATATGAGGAATGTATAATTTTTTATTGAACGCTTAGGATGATCAAATATTTAATACGATGCATGATATTCATCACATCAGTGGTCCCCAACCCCCGGTCCGTGGACCGGTACTGGTCAGTGAACCAAATAGTGCCGGTCCGCACAAGGAATATTAAATTATTTTCATTTTATATACTGTGGTGGTACTCTAGGGTTTTATGGTAATCATTTTATATACCATGTTAAATCACTTAAAATTAATTTCTTGTTGTAACTGTACTTTATTCTTGAGGTATGTTTAAATACAATTAAACAAAAATTATTAAATAAAAGCAATCTAAAATATAAATATTCAACGTCCCCCTCCTTCAGAGAGTCGCGGTAAAATTATCAAACACTTATCGGTCCGCAGCTATAGAAAGGTTTGGGAGCACTGCATTACATGACAGTACTCTTGTCATTGTGGCAAATATTAAAAAATGTCACATTATTAAAATAACGTGTTGAAATAATATAGAAATACGTATATTTAGTTAAGTTTAAGTATAATTTATGTAAAATATTTTGTGCCGCTGTCAAGGAAATATGCATGCATTCTGAATATTTAAGTCAAATGAATGCATTAAGTAAGATTTGATTATACATTGAATAATACATACAATTAATATAATTATTTTTCAATTCCTACAATTAGTTCTCTATCTCTCTCTCTCTCTCTCTATATATATATATATATATATATATATATATATATATTAATGTAATTATATCTTTCAGAATGCGATGGCGAATAGATTAATTTTTTAAATTTCTGAGAATTGGATATTTCCAGATTAACTTTCCAAGTTGCAATAGGGGGAAGGTTGGCGCCATCAAACTAGTTTAACCCCACTTATCGGTCCTAAGTCCGAGGTTGCACTTGGATATTCTATAAATTTTTAATTTTATAAATTTTTAATTTTGTTTGAAAACGTTGGAATTTTATTTTCTATATTCACCATTGATATCTTGAAATGGGATTTAGTATTATAAGATTCATACAATTTCAATTTTTAATTGATTGTGAATTTGTGATTGATTTATATATATTTAAAATATATATATATATATATATATATATATATATATATAGTATATATATATATATAGTATATATATATATATATATATATATATATATATGAGTATATATATATATGAGTATATATATATATATATATATATATATATATATATATATATATATATATATAGTATATATATATATATATACATTCATATATAGTATATATATATATATATATATATATAGTATATATATATATATATATATATATATATAGTATATATATATCTATTCAAATTTTCAATCGTTAATAAAATACTTTCTATTCATCCATTAGAGTTTAAATACGTTTTTTTAAACTTGGATGACCCTCGATGTTAATACAATTTTTTTCAAATATTAATTTATTAATTAAATTAAAAGATGAATAAATAGTAATAAACAAAAATAATAGTCCAACAGCATATATAGGAAGGAAAATAGTTCGTTGTATTCCTGTAGTGCGATGGATAGCTCGTTGGATACCTAATCCAAAGATCGTGGGTTTAAATTCCCCTTGGGATGGCCTAATTTCGGAGAATGTGATTTATTTTTTACTATACTATTTTATTACAATAATTAAATTTAATTAATGAATAAATAGTAATAAACAAAACACAAAATAGTCCAACACCCTATATAGAAAGAAAAATGAAAAATTGCAAGGAGAATCGCTTTCTATTTATCACTTAATAGTGTGATTCGGTCATACGCATGTACATATTTACATTAATTGTAACTGTTTAATAAAAAGAAACTAAAATAAAATTTTTCTTTGTTGACCTAAGTAGGAATTGACTTAACACTAGATTGCCCAAGGAAGTCATTTTGACTGCTTTTTAATTTCAATCAGAAAAACAATTACATATATAATGCACAATCTCTTAGAATTTTTTAGAATATATTTTTTTTCGAAGTGAGTTAAAAAAAATTTTATTGATAATATTTACTAATAACTTGTTATATGACTGTAGGTAATATAAATAATATTAAAAAATAATTTTAAACAAATTTCTTTACACATTAATCATTCTTTCACAATGCAGTCATTTTGACTGCTTTTGGGCAATATAGGTATTTTCTAGATTTCAGTCTTTCTAGTGTTAAGCAATTTTTTTTACATATGACTTGTTTCGACTTATACAAGATTTCCCAAAGAAAAATAATAATTTTTTCACATTTACAAATAGTTATTAGATGAGAAAAAAACCAGGTTTATATATTCTAGATAACTTCTAAATCCATCTTAGAGAAATTTCATCGTTCAACTGTCATTGAGACACAGACGAGGATCATCAAATAGGATGTCACGCAAACTCACTATCAACAATTCACCAATGTTCGACAAGGCTATCAGAAAGTTTAGAAGATCAGTCTTCGATTGGTTGAAACGACTAGTGATTTCACCATCATTTGCCAAGACTGCCTTTCTCTCTGCTACATCATTACCAAAGATTGTAACGAAAATGTATTACAACTAACTGTCTGGCGTGACGAATGAAATGAATCTTGATTCTTGGAAGCAACCACAGAGTGTGTTCTTTTTCCGAGCCTCATTTCGATTAATCGCTATTGGTGTTTGATTCGGAAAGCTACCAACGTATCCTCCAATCATCAAGTACAATAAACGTCGAAAGAATTTAGGACTGTTTTTTTTTAAATCAGAAATTTTCTAAATGTTCCTGAAAATTTTAAATAATTTGGCTTATTTGAAATATTAATATTTAATTAATCAAAGATAATTACGTACATAATTCCAATCTAGAAAAAAAGAAATAAGTAAACAGATATCCACAGATAATTCGACTGTCTGCAATACTTACCCGACCATCTTTCAGACAAAACTAATTGTGTTTTAACTTGAGGTGAATGATTTTATTGGGCACATATAATATTTTGTGTGAAAAGATAGATAAGTTTTTTCCCCCTTATAAATATATGAATATTTTGAATTAATGATAAAAAAAAAATGGAAATTGTTATTATTTACATTCTCTCTACTCCCATTCCTTTTTTAAAATTTCTGATGTATAGATATCATGAAAACTTATAATTTTATAATAAATTTCAATTTTTAAAAATCGGAAAGCACTTAGTTTACAGTAAGCAATTACAAAATTTGTAATAAAAGAAATTCTTCGACTTCCATTGATTTTTAAATTTCTTCCGGCAATGAAAGTTTTTGAATATTTTGTTCACTATCGCAGGAACATGCAATCTTAAACTTTTTCAAAATTTATATGAATAAAATCGTAATATTATGTTACTTAATAACACAATATCATCAAATACACTGGCGTAGCTAGTTCTGAGTGGGCCCTGTATCAAAACTTCTTGAGGCCCTTTAAATAAAGGATTTTTTGCTTACATATGTTGGGACTTCTGTAGCATCGGGGCCCCTTATGATTCATATGGTGGTATCTACGCCCCTGATGAAATAATTTACAGATGCTTCAAATTAAGATCTCAAATGCTTAATAGAATGTACATAAGGGAAGGGGTTTAGGGGTTCAACCCTTACCTCCTCCCCCTCCCCCCTAACACCTAGACCAACAAATTTTTAATTTTTCCCACAGAGATTGCGCTTCCATTCTTTCGTCTTTGTGTTTTTAGAATGTATCCCCCTCAATAAGATACGAAGATAGGTATGTGTACTCCACTCTTTTGATGAGTTATGATAGCTCGGTGGTCATAGATACAGACTTTATGACAGGTAATGTTTAATTCTTGAATTTATTTATCAGGGCAAAATATATTGGATATTAAGCTACAAAGTATTGGATTTCTTACCACAATACTTTGTGATGCGGAAGCTCAGAAAATAAAGTAATCTTTTTATTGCTTGTGATCGTGGACCAAAATACTCATATATATTGTCCTTAATGTAATTCTAGAAAAAAAAATGCTAATAAAACCGAAATGTGTGTGTTCCTTAACTTCAGGCATATCTAAAAATTATGATACAGTATATGATACTGATTTGATACTTTCTTCAGATTTTTAAAGCCCACGGCTATCACCTTAGGCTACTAGATTGTGCTATACATCAACAGAAAAAATTAAAATCATTGATTTTAAATATATAAGCAAATATTCTGGAATCTTTTGTCTGAATTTAATCATTCTTCAAGAGCTATCAAATACAGTTAGAACTCTATATAACAAAAAATTCGCTATACAGAGGTTCATCTTTCAATTTTCTTTATAAACCACCTGAAAAATATTTTATAGTCATAAACATAAATATTTAAAAAAGTAATTATTCACACCTCTTTGTAAACTAATATATATTTATCTCTTATATATCTTGCCTGTGTCAAAAAAGAAAAGAAAGAAAAACTGCAAGGGAAGTTTCTTAACGTCTTTATCCACTTCCTGAAGAATTACAATTTTTTTCTTTGATGCTCAAGCACTTACGTTTTCAGAATTTCGAGCTACTAGAAGTTACCAGTACTACTGATAAACACTATAAATGAACGGAGAGTATAGTTGAAGGACACGAGACCGCTTCAATGAGTGTGAAAAGGGATATCGAAGATGTTACCAGCGAACTGGACAATGGGTTGCATTTTTGGATGAAACGCCCAATATTCTATTGCTCTTGGCGAGTCAGACGCTTAATAAAGCCAGTTCAAGATTTATGACCACCGTAAAATGTGTTAAAAGAAAAATTTGAAGTGTCCAGAAATATTTCAAAAATAGGGAGAAAAAAAATGAGCAACAAGAGAAAAAGTTCGTTACAGAGAAAATGCACTTTGCTGTTGGGAAGTTATTTTACGGAAGAAAACCGTGAAATGTTCTTGGTTCCAAAAAAAAGTTCGTTATAAAAAAAAATTCCCCAAATATAGAGGTTCATTAAATTTGTTGAAGTAGAATTAGAAAAATTTTTATAAAATAAAAAAAAAAGTTTTAATGTAATTTCTAAAAAGAAATTGTTAATTTTATGAGGAAAATTATTACAAATTTAAAATTTTTCTTAATAACTTAATTCTTTGTTTTAAAACATCAAAAATACATTTTTTGAAATTTTAGTTCAGAAATAAATTCAAAAATTTCAAAAGCAATATATAAATGGCCTTAAACTTTTTTAGATTAAATAAAATAATGATGCATAAGCAGAGTGTTAGAGCCCCAGCTTATTTTGTTATAAGATACAGTAATGACCATGAAATGTTTCTTTTTCCCCCAAAGAGTTAATTTTAAATTATTCCCTTACAAATTTACTAAATAATTACAAGATCCGTTTTCAACTTTTATGCTTAATTTTAAAAAAAGGGGGATTTTTCGAACATGTAAATATTTTAAATTAATTTTCAAATGAATTTCACAATTATATTTTTATATGCAAAAACTGTTAGTGTTTCTATGAAATTTTTGTGTACGTGTAAAAATAAATAAATAAATTTTTAAAACATTTAAATTCAAATTTTGTATAAAATTATTTAAAAATCTGCTAATGGCATATAGAATCTCTAGACCAATCAGAGTTTGACCATCACTGCCCTAAAAAAAGAGCACATATAATTATTGAGACTACTTATTAATTTCCCGTAAACAATTATTCCTGTTGGTTTAATAACAAATAATGTAGCCTGCACAAAGAAAACTCAAAGGAATATAGACATTTTAATTTCCTTTACATTCAATCAAAATCTTTCACATTTGATATTTTTAAAAATGAATTTACGCATATAAAATTATTTTTTAACTTAATCAAAATTATAACAATGTCATAACCTCCAAAAAATTTTAGAGGTATAATGTCTTTAAATAAATACATGTTTAAAATAATTATGTTTATTAAATCATATTATTATTCATTTCGAGTAAAATATAAAAGTAAAAAACTAAACCTGCAAACGGAACAAATTTTACTTTGGACATTGCATTTGAAATAAAATAGCATTATTAAAACTAACGATAGACAAAACAACTACAATAATTGTATAGTTATATATTACTGAAAAACTGTAGTTATTAAAAAATACGAGATAGAAATTTTACAAGCATTAAAAATCTCTTGGTTTAGTATATTGATTATTTCTTTGCTGTAGTTAGTTACTCAACACATATTAGGTAATTGTTTTTAGTTAAGTCAACGCGTAAGCATACACCATACCTTTCTATAAATATATAAACTGTACGTATTGCGCAATTTTTTTTTTTAACTTATAAAAGAGGAAATTATCAGTTTCCCCTATTTCTGTTAAAAAAGCACAACGATATAAAATGGACTTCGTTTTTGTAAAACATCTGTTTAAAATTATTTTGATCGATTTCTTTTAAAGGGGGTATGTAATTTCTTGAAAACGTTTGACAAGGTAACTCGTTTGCAAAATGTTCTTTTTATTAGTATTGTTCTTAACCGTAGACCCCACCCTCTCGTTCTGTCGAACAAAAGCTTGAAATGGTTTTCATTCTCACCTGTGGTTAAGTTTTACCTCAATTAATCGTTTGGCTTGCTCGTGCGGTTTTAGAGGTCTACCCTTTTTTTTCCCTTTTATTCTTTTCTTCTCCAGCGTGTTTTCTTTTTTAAAGAGGGCTGTTACTTTTTTTTTATTTTCCGGTATTTAAAAACGCAGCTGGTTTTTCTTTCTACAGTTTCTCTTTCGTTCCTTCGATTGTGCGGCAGGTGTAAATGTAGAACATCGCTTTACGAAAGGAAATAAAAGAAATTGTGCGAGGTGTGAAAAAAAAAATGGATCGAGTTAAAAATGTGTGGGAAGCATTGTACCAATTTTTCTCTCCCCTCTTTCTACTTCTTTCATCACCCTAGTCATCATTAGATAACAAATATGTTATTTTTTTTCATCGGGAACTTACAATAAAATTACTCCAATGTGTTGATGCTCAGGGATATGGGTATAACCGATTTACCTTCAAAATATTAATCTTAAATTGAAAAAATGTAAAATTTTGATAGAATATTCAATATTAATAAATTGTTTGTATGTTACAGTTAAAGAATATAATTCATTTATTTCATAGAGAGAGAATAACAAAGCATTTCATGAAATAACTAGACGTCACTTAATGTATATAATAGATGAAAAATTTCATACTTTACCTAGTTATTCTATGAACTAATGATTGACACAGTTGAACATTATTTTATAGAATAACTAGGTATTTCATAAAATAACTAGACAAGTCACTTAAGGCATATAATAGATGAAAAATTTCATACTTTACCTAGTTATTCTATAAAATATCTATTTATACTATGAACTAATGATTGTCGATTAAATTGAAGAATAAACAATTTTAAAGTTATTTAATAAATTAATTGCTCATAAATATAGCTAAAATCTCTCGAAAAAGGCATTTTATCTCTATTGCGGATGATTAAATGATAAATAAGAAAAAGATGATATAACCTTACATATTGCTAACATTAGTTAAACAGAAAAAAAGAATATAATGTGTGTGCGAGAAAAACAGTTATATTTAAATATCTATAAAAATACATATACTAGGAAGAAACACTATTGCTTCATAAAAATATTGTTAAAACTTTTTTCAAACACAAAAATGTAAGAGATATCAATTTAAATTTTATAAAATATCTTTATTTTTAATTTTCATTATTTATTAGAGCAAGGCATGTTGTGATGACACTTTCAATTTAACAACATATTATTTTTTTGAAACAACCACAATTTTTACAATTACACATTTTTTTTTACAAGAGCACTTTTTAATTCCTTGTCTAGTGTGGCAATTTCACGCTGTGGCAATAAATCGGTCTGTCAGTATTCTAAACTTCTTCAAGGGAAATTAATTCTCGTTCACATATACTGAACTGAGATCTAGAGTACAATTGTTTTATTCCGCCATTCTCTTGTTCAAAGAACTTTCGAGTATCGCATTTCATTTCTTAACGATTGAGTAATGGTTATTTTTATTCTATAGCAGTGATGGTGAACCTATGACCCATGGGTCAGACACTGAACCACGCAAGCTTTTTAACTGACCCAAGATTGCTAGGCAACCATTTGTACTTTTACGCGGGTTTATTAAGATTTTCTAATTTGTGTGCATTATTTATTTTCTATTTGTATTTTTACAAGCACTGCATTGACACAAAAGCAATTAGAATGCTGTCTGTAACCTTCAGTTTGATCATTACAGTACCAAAGTTACGCAAATGACAACAAATGTGTATGAAAGTATGTAGTATTTGAAATAAAGCAAAACTGCTTACAAAATATCAAATAAAGTATATAATTTTACTCACATTTTGTTTGTTGAAAAAAAAAATAGATAAACAAAAGCTAATAACCATATTTAAAGCACTTATTTGGATAAAATGCACTTTTGTAAGGTTATATTCAGTTATGTTTGTAAAAAGAGACTTCTGTAGCGCCTATTTTTACCCTTTAAGCCAATAGAATTTTAAAGTTGTTTAGTTTTAAAAATACTCAATTAAAAATTTTTAAACTTAACTGTGCTGCAAATAGGCAGTATTGACCCGCAAGCTAATACTAAAAAAAAATATATGAACAAAATTTGATCCACGTCTCAAAATGTGGTTCGCCATCCCTGTGTTCTATAGAATGCCTATTTAATTGTGGAATTCAATAGTTTTATATACTTTAACTCTGACTTTTCCAATTATTCATGAAATACCTAGCTATTCCATAAAATAACAGATTTCTGACTTAAACGGTAAGATATGCAACAAAAAGATGAGTGATAAAATATTACTGCACTTAACTATTATCTTACATTTTTTCCCACCACAATAAGTGATTTGTCATTCTTGCAACTTCAGCGTCAACGATACATATATGTATATATAGATATGACACTCATATAACTAAAGTGAAAAATTACTTGTACAGACTCAAAAACTAAATCAGAAGAGGAAGATTACGAGGTATTATGTAAAAAAGGCATAAAAATCATCTTATACATTTTATTAAAATCAATTTATTCCATTATAAAGTAAATTTTGATAACTTCTAACATTAAAAAGGTTATTTTTAACAGATATCGTCAAATATTCTACGAGAGAAATATTTGAATAACAATGAAATCATTTACAAGATTAAATAAATGCAATTTTTCAATGAAATTGATCTTTATGGATGATAAGTAATGAAATAAGTTTCTAAATACCGGAATAAGCGTTTATAAGCTACGCAAATAATATTTTAATAATTAAAAATTCATAATTTTTAAAATCAATTGAACGACTTAATATGCATAAAAAAAATTCTAACACAATATCACTTTTTAAATTTTGAAAGTAGTTATATTAATGATTAAAAATTGAGCTCATAAAAGCAAAATAGGTAATGCTACCACTCCTTTAAAGCTTTGTTTCGTTTTTTCGAAAAAATCATCTTAGAATCGTACTGATAAGCAAATATTACTGAAAAATAAAAAATAGTCAATGAAAAACCAGTTTCAGAAAACACGTACAAATTAATAATAAAAACAAACTGAATATTTGTTAATTTCCTGAAAATAAATTTAATTCGTTATGTAACTAAAATTATCACATGCAAATGAGGTTTGGAGAATTATTGTTAATTTTCTAATAGTGTTTTACTTTGAGAAGAATTAAGACTTTTTCTTTAATTTCTTCAGTAAAATTTTCAAACGAGAACATGCACTTATTTCAAAACTATTTGTAAGGATGGAACAACAAGTTTTTCTGGCATTTAGTATTTGCAACTCAATTTGAAATTCATGAATACAGTAGAAACACGTTTATTTGGCTGGCATCCGAAACGAATTAGCTGAAATCCCATTTTTAACAGCGTTACATCGGCAGAGAGCTCTGCATTAATAAATTTTTTCACATTAAGGGAAAGGAATAATTTTGTCCTCCCCCAGGCCCGATACTAGTAAAATAGTTTTTATTGTCCAATTGAATATTAATTTATTTTATTTGTATAATATATGTATATTCCAAGGGCCCGGTGGTCGAGTGGTAACGTATCGCGCTTCCACGCCACAGGTCCGAATTCTATTCCCGGGCTGGGCAAGGTCGACTCAACCTTTCATCCCTACTGCAGTGGATCGATAAATACCGAAGCTTGCTTGGGGACCTAAACACTGGGGGTCTCGCTTCAGACTGTCCATCTGATTGGGACATCTGCTAATGCACCTATGCCCCCAATGGCCACGTATACTGGGATGTAGGCCCTGACCCTCATGGTCTGTTGTGCTACTGAGTTTGAGTTTATGTATATTCCAGAAACTGTATTGTATTACTAAGTATTTGATTCCACACACACATATTTCTTCTTCCCCCTCCTTACATATATAAAATATCGATGCGATAATGAGTATCCTGGAGTGATTTTTTTTAAAGTTATAAACTATGTGTACTTTATCTAGTTTTTCAACGTGCTCCCATTTTATACTTCATTTCAAAACATATATTAAATTTTGGAACGTAATATATAGTTGCAGTTCAAGATTAATAATATAATATTAGTAGAAAAATATAATAAGAAATATATTTAAATTAATATAAACCAGTGATATAAGAAATTTTACATTTTAATTTAATATATAAATATATTATAAGTTTATTGTATCATGTGATATGAACAATTTTTTCGTATAACAAGTACAAAATACAACTCTTTCCAAAGATCAATCATTTCGAAATCATACACATTAAAACTTTAATTCATTTAATAATGCAGACAAAATTTTCATAGAAAAAAAGAATATTTTTTTACTCATTCTTTAAAATATTTTCGCTTAAAAATAATTCATATGAAATACAATTTTACATTAAATTCACCTACTTTGTCTGAAATTTTAAAAATGCATTTATTCTTATACAAATGAATTTTCACAAAAATCTCCCAACTTTTTTTTTTAAATTGTAAATAATTATTTTAGATCCTATATTGATTAACTTTCCAAAATTAATTTTATTTAATTAATTAGTGTTAGTTCGATTTGAAAACCAAGGTACATGTGTGTGTGTGATTCAGGAAGAACAATTTTCCAAGTTAATCAACAGATTGCAACAGAATATGTCATGGAAGACATTTTTATAAAATTTAGAAATGCCGAGTGAAAGTAGTGTCATGCCCAATTAGAGATAAGAAATATATTATTTAAAATTACTCAAGATAATTATTTTTATTTTTTGTGTGGAATTTTTTTAACTTATTCTACCAATATTAAATAATTGACATTTGTATATTTTTTATGCGTATTCTATCAATGAACATCAAAAACTCAAATACTCAAACAGGGGCAGTGAACATTTAGTTTAATAATTTCAACTAATTTGTCTAATAATGTCCATGTATTTCAGTACGATACTTGACGGAAGTAGTAAATCAAGCGCAACTTGCTAATAGTGACAGATAACTCTCCAATACTGGAAATCTTCGCTTTGAAAACTCAGTTGCAAAAAGTAGTAATGATCCAGAAAATTCTGAAGGATATCAAAATGATGAAATCCTGAATTAAATAGACAAGGATCTGCTTTCGGCAACGAAGAAATGTCAAATGTATAGTATTGAAAGAAATTTAGTAAATTCCATTCTCTTACATGCATAATTTGTGTGCAACAATCCATTGAGATAGTAAGATGATAAATACTCAGTTTTAGATTATAAGGTTTGTTTTATGTCTTCTTTTTAATACTTTTTCAATTTTCTCTTTGAATATAACAGATAATTGCTTTGCTATATTTCATATTTCTGTTATAGGCTTATCAAAGAAGAATATATATGAAGAACTATTATATTTTTTACTAATCTTACTATTTGAGCAGAATATTAATTTCAGCTTAAATTATTCTGTGAAATTATGTATGCATTGAAGCTTCATACAAGTAAAAGGTAAATGACTTTTTACTTGAGTGATTTCAAAAGATTAGGCTTCTCAAATTTCTTAAATGAGAATATTACAAAAAATAAGGTAAATATAGATTCTAATATTGTTTTCAAAAAGAGCATTTGATGGCATTCATTAAAAATTCAAATAATCTTTGAATTTTAACTTAAGAGGAAGCAGAAAAGTAAATAACTAATAAATAATCATTAAAAATTATCTTTGCTTACTTTATTATCAATGATAATTAATATTTTTTGTTTTTTTTTAGTTCTAAAAAAATTAAACAAACAAGAATCGACAACATCTTTTAAAACTTCCGAGTTATAAATACTACTTAACTACAAACTCATACTTTTGTAATAGAAAGTCATAAAAGAAGACATAAATTCAGTAAAAATTACAGTAATAGTTACTGAGAGTAATTATGTGGCTTCCTTCTTTAAAATGCTTAAAAAATTTGTTAGAACAAAATTCATAAAAAAAAAGAAAATGTATCTTAATACAATAACTTGTGCGATGTGAATTACTCAATATTTATATAATTTTACAACAGTATTATAAAAACAATATAATTTGGATTTTTTTTATCTTGAATTCACACAAATAACTAATATTTTAAATAAGTTAGTTTCATATCCTTTACTTCGGTTGTTAAGTATGAAAATAAAAATTAATCTCTTGAATGTCTCATATTCTGTTCTGTTTTTAGAATGGTTTGATGCAAAAGAAAGTTTTTAGTGAATTTTATATTACATATTGACACTGTAAGAAAAGTTAATTAAAAATTACGCTGAAAGTAATAAATTTTACATCACATTAAGCAATTACAATATTCCGAAAAAGTTTATTCAAATCCATTCGCATGATATATTAATAAATTACCTCGTATCGCTATAAAGTTATGCGTGTGCGAATTTAATTTAACATTATAATAAAAACATTTATTATTTATTTTTATTTAAAAAAACTAAGTCAATTTTTAAATTGCGTTAATTTTTACATATATAATTATAATGTATATGTACTTTTTCCAACAGATTTGTTTTCATAATATACTGAGAATATTGAGTTCTGAATTCCAGAAAGCTCTTAGATATCCCTCATGCATTTTGATTAATTAAGATAAAAAAAAATTCAGAGTATTTCAGGAAGAAGAATGTATAAAGTTTCTATAATTTTTATTCAAACTACGCTCTTTAGGTTTAAATTATTTCATTACACATTCTTAACACTATCTAATTTTTACTTTATGATATTACAAAGAATATATGAACGAAGTGAGTATTTTTATGAATAATCACACATAAAATTAAATATTTATCAAGCGTTGTTCACACACAAATACTCTATTAATATTTATTTTAAGAAGTATTTAAATATTTTTTTTTCCTAAAATCTACTAGAATTTTTATCAATTAATCTATTTTTGCAAGTTTGGTAAAAAAGAAAGAACTACTTTTGTTTTTCAAAAGTTAATTTTAATTTACAAAAGCTATGTCAATAAAAGGTTTTTTTATACAATAACTTTAAGAGTTTCTCAAATACCTCTTTTTTTAAAGAAAATATGTATAAAATTTTGAGTATTTTTAGCATAGTACGGTATTTCAATATATTTGAATTCTAGTTCTTGTACGCGCGTGATACTGAAGGTTTTATTTATTTATTTTTTTAAATCTCAAAACTTTTTAATGTTTATTCCTATGCCTGATATATAAATAAAAATTAGCAGCATGAAAAATTTTTCATTAAAAAGGTACACTAAAGAAATTTAAACACTTAAAGTATCCGGTTAAGTTAGGAACAATGATTTTGAAAAAGCGTAAAAATGAATAATTTTTGAAATATTTACTGTCACATGAATTAGAAAATATACTTATAAAATAGTTTTAAGAATAGTTTTAGAATAAAAAGTTATTTCAAGGGAATTTTTCAGCTGAAAACGAGGGAAAAAATGACATTTTTCAAAACATTCTCCTTTTAAGTAAAATACTTCTTTAAGAATAATTTTTTACCTATAGGGAACTAAGAAATTTGTACAGAGCCTGAGATAGGATTTTTGAAATGTGTAATTTAGAAGTAGATTTATTCTCTCATATTTTAATGTGTCATAGAAATTTTAACAAAAACACACTCGTTGTAATTTCAAATTGATCGTAAGTGAAAATGTGAATTTTTCAGAAATCCTAGTTCAGGCTCTGTATATAGAGGCGAAATATTATAATACAAGCATTTTTCATGAAAGGGGGGTAGGAGTATGTATTGAACATATTCTCATTTTTTACCAAAAAAAAATTATTTAAATATTTTTTTATTCTAATACTATTCTTAAAACAATTTTATATGAAAATTCGAATGCAGAGGTGACAGTTAATTCGAAAAAAAAATTCATTTATACGCTTTTTTTTTATATCCCACTGCTGAAAGCAGTCAGATACTTTAATACATGAGCAAGCAAACTGTTATTTGACTTAGAAATTTTGAAATAAAATTATGAAATTTTCTTTATTGAACCACTAAATTGCCTCGCTTAATCTTCACAATTTCATTTTCTTATAATGTGCCAAGAACAAATTAGTGCATTGTAATTATTTTGAATGAAACCGCAAGGCTGATGCATTATTATTCTTTTTAAGAAAATAGGGAAAATTAATGTGACTTTTTGACTTCCGAGGGAAAAAAAATTATAAATAAAATCATCGTCACTTTAATCAACTCACACGTCTCGGAAACGTGTAGAGAATCAGTGGCTGCCAAATCTTTTCCTGTCATTCAGATATAGCAGCAATTAAGTCCATAACCATTCTCACCTATGTACGCATACAGGAAGAAAATCTACAAGGCGAAATGCCTCAAGAAAATAAATTATCTGATGCAAAGAGGGGCATTACTCGCAAGTCACCCATGATGATAACAATGCCAAAATATACAAACACTAGAACAACATGACCGTGGGGGAAAAGTAAATGAATAAGAAGAAAAAAAGAAGAAAAATACAAAAAAAATCTGGCAACGAAACATGACTTTACATGCGATGTGTAACACTGCGGTCAGTCTTCGGTGGAAAATAGAGGTGATTAGAGCATATTAAAAAAACCATCACGGTAGAGCAAGACTTCGAGCTCCCTTAGTTACGGACAGGTAATACAAAGGCTGCTACATCCTGCGTTATGTAGACCCGGTTGGGGGTTGTGTAGACTGTTCCATGCATCTATACATGCACTTCCTCTTAACACGCGCGTTACTGCGCGTTGTTCGTGGTCTGCATAATCAAGAGGTTCGTAATAGCTGCTAAAACTAATACTGTGTCGGTTGCCGCTGAAGGATATTTGTTATATGCTAATACATTGCCACTTTGACTGTCGAGATTCGCTCTCTTGTTACTGAAGTTAGCATTCAGTGTTGAATGACATGTTTTTGAAGTGCTTGAACTGCAAGGATCAGTTGTCATGTGAATTGTAAAAAGCACCGAAGTTATTAGGTTGCGGGGAATTTATTTTTTCTTTTCTTCTTTGTGGATATTTTTTTCAAATTCTGCAGACGAAGTTGCGAATCTTAGCGAAGGGATAAAAGTGGATTATATTGCTTAACCGTTTGATGTCGATGCAGAGCTAACATTGAGAGTTTAGTTGTTTATTTCATATATTTATTTATGTATAGTTCTTTGTGCCAGTTTTCAAATAACGTTAATAACGCAAAGTATTTTAACCGATGCAGTAAAATCTCTTATTTACAATATGTTATTATGAATATTGTTATTGTATTATCTCTCTATATATAAATGGATGTTTGTATATATGAAATCGTATCACTCCAACACCGTTCAACCTATCACTATGAAAATTAGCATGTATATGTATATTTTTATGGAGAAGGTTTTTGTGCTATCCTCTTCGTTGTAGAGCCTCACCAGGTGGCACTAAAGTATATCAACTTCTGCACCGTTAAATCGATCGCCAAGTTGCCAATATGGTCACCAAGCACAGAGAAATTTGGTTTTGATAGGTTCTCCTTTAGTGTTAATCTATATACATATAAATGAATGTTTGTGTGTATGAAATCGCTTTACTCAAACACCGTTCAATCGATCCCTGTGAAAATTAGCTTGTATGTGTATTTTTTGTGGAGAAGGTTTTTCTGCTATCCTCTTTGTTTGAGATTCCCACCAGGTGGCTCTACAGCATATCAACTTCTGCACCGTTCAATCAATTGTCAAGTTGCCAAAGTGGCTCCTTGAACATTCGCTAGGTTTCTATTGAATCGCCATTATAATGTAAGGAACGGTTTTGCTTGCGAATATTGTAATTTTAACATAAAATAAACACAACAGAAAGTAATATTAACGTATTACACATCCAAATATAAATTATTTACTTTATTTTAAGCGTTCATTACAAAAAATTTGTAACAATGTGTTACTTTTGCTGAGCAGAAATCAGCGTAATAAGGTGTTTTCAAAAATCGACCCATAAGAGAGTTACGGGATGTCATAAATAAAAAAAAAACCCTTTTTATCAGCTATTAGACCTTCAGACTTACAAACTAACAAATATGTTTTTTTTTTCAACTGAGATATGCAAAAAGCTTTTTTTTTTAATTTGAAATTCACAATAAATTAAATCACTAAAAACTTTTTTATCCTTCAATCTGTATTGTTTAATTTTTCAATTCACCCGTGCAAAGAACGGGTATACCAGCTAGTACATTATATGAGAGAGGAATCACACATTGGAATTACCATTTCAATAAGAGCTAAATTACTCAAGCTTTATTTGAAAATGTAATGTTAAAAAGGGTTTTCACTGTTTTTTTTTTTTTTATTTATTTATTTTCTTTGCGTATCTTATCATCAAACCAGAAGATAAGATTGAAAAATTCTTTCTATATATAACATTTTTGAACGTATCTTTAGGTATGTTTAGTAGGCCTTCTTATAATGGACTTAGAACTTCTATTTCTTATTCCCAATAGCATTTCACTCAGTAAAGGGAGAAAGTTACTTAGCCATAAAACTGGTTAAGAGCCATTTTTATATAAAATTAAAAGCTGTCCTCAGTCAGCATTGTTTGTAAAACTGCAACATCCATCATTTTAACTTTCCAATATTTGTAAGATTCTTTTATCTTTAATACGTTCAAGTCAATTCTGTCTCTTTAGTAGATATTATTAAAAACTATATATATATTAGGTTGGGGAAAAAGAAATCCATTATTTTTGCATGAAAATCAAGACTTTTTTTAACATGCTTCTGATTGTCCGATTTAGGTCAAATATGCACCGTTTTGTTGTATAATTTGTTGCCATTTTAAAAGTAGTTTCTTAATGCCTATCTCATAGAAGTCTTGGTCCTTATTAGTGAAATACTCTAGTAATCGATTTTCACAATCTTCTCTTGATGCCAATTTCTTATCAATCAGGAAGTATTGCAATGCAAGAAAAAGGTGGTAATCGCATGGTGCCAGGTCCGGACTATATGGTGGATGCATTAAAACTTCCCAACCGAGCTCCAAAGAGTTTCTGGCGAGCGAGTCGCTACAGACGTGTGTGGCCTGGCGTTGGCCTGATGGAACACTACTCCTCTTCTGTTGGCACATTCTAGCCGTTTCTGATCAATCGTTAGTTTCAAACGGTCCAGTTGTTGAGAGTAGAGATCTGAATTTAGTGTTTGACCATACGGAAGCAACTCCTATTAAATAATTCCTTTCCAGTCCCACCAAATACACAGTAGAACTTTCTTGCCCGTTAGTCCTGGTTTGACCACCGTTTGAGCTGCTTCACCGCACTTTGACCACGATCGTTTTCGCACAATATTGTAGTATGTGACCCATTTCTCATCCCAAGTCACCATCCGTTTAAGAAATGGGTCGATTTCATTCCGTTTGGCCAAGGCTTCGCAGATGTAAATTCGATCCATCATGTTTTTTGGTGTTAATTGGTGTGGCACCCAAACATGGGGCTTCTTTTTGAATCCAACTTTGCGCAAATGGCTTAAAACTGTTTTATGGCCTATCTTTAGCTTCTTGGCGATGCAACAACTACTAACATGCCGGTCAACGATTATTTCTGTGATTTTATCGACATTTTCGATGACGGGGTTGCCTGTGTGAGGTGCATCTTTAACATCAAAAATACCTGAACGGAATCGACGAAACCAAAATTGTGCGTAATTAGCTGTTGCAGTATCAGCACCATAAACCCACTCACAATTTCAGCCATCTGGCTTGTGTTTTCGCCTTTAATAAGGAAAAACTGTAAAAAGAATCGAATTTTCTCTTTGTTGACTTCCATTTTTAACACCCTGTAACTCACAACTAAATAGACCAAACAAAAAAAAGCAAAATAACTTTTTCAGTGGGAAATGTCATCTTGACAACGAGCATAAATTTGAAAATGTTTGATCGATACTTCGCGAGATATCGACACTACAGCCATCTACCGAAAAAATAATGGATTTCTTTTTCCCCAACCTAATATACACTGGTGTGCAAAACTTAAGCAACAATGTAAAAATTTAGCAGATAGCCATGAAATTGCAGAAAAGGAGGTCTGGAGATCAGTACAGTGAACACGTAAGTCAGTAGAAACGTCATGCGTATGCAAATATCAGGAACAAAACGTCAGAAGCGATGTGAGCGTACGCAAAACGCGTGATGTCGGCGCGCGCTGCTCAACTGTAGAATAAAATGAAGGACGGAGACGCAATTCAACATATTCGCTGCAAGTGCCAGTGAGTCAGTTCGTGAAATATGGCTAGAAGAAATCACTTGGACGACTTCACACGTGGAAGAATGTTCGGAAAGCTGGAGGAGGGGCGTACTGTCACCAGTGTAGCTGCAGAGTTCGGAATCAACAAAAGTGCCGTTTCGCGCGCTTGGAAAGCGTTCCAAACCACAGGTACAGCTGTTAGAAAGATTGGTGGTGACCGCCCGAGGACGATAACTGCAGGGGGTGACCGATATATCATCCTGCAGGCGAAAAGAGGTCGACAGCAGTCAGCAAGCGCCATTGCTCAGAAACTCTGTACAGCAACGGGTCGACATGTGTCGCGGTTTACTGTGGCCAGACGCCTTCACAAAGGGGTCCTGTTCACCCGCCGTCCTGAACGCTGCCTCCCGTTGAAAGTTGGCCACTGAAACCACCGTTTACGGTGGGCCAGAGAGCACAAAAACTGGACAACTGATCAATGGAGTCGGGTCGTCTTTACGGATGAAAGTCGGTTCAGTACCAGAAGCGATTCTCAACGCGTTTTAATTTGAAGAGAGATCGGGACCCGGTTTTATCCCAGTAACATCAAGGAAAGACACCGTTACGGTGGTCCTGGAGTTCTTGTCTGGGAGGCATTATGCTGAACGGGTGAACTGAGCTTCACATTTTCGACAGAGGGGCTGTAACCGGGGATCGCTATTGTGAGGAGGTACTTCTTCCCCATGTGCGTCTTTTCCGAGGTGCCATTGGCCCAGACTTCATTTTTATGGATGACAATGCACGGCCATATCGCACTTCTTGCTGTTGAGGAGCTGCTGAAAGTGAAGATATCACTCGAATGGATTGGCCAGCGTGCTCCCCAGATTTAAATCCCATCAAACATGTGTGGGATGCTTTGGGGAGACGTATTGCCACACGCTTACGTCATCCGAAGAACAACCAACAACTCAAACAGATGTTGATTGAGGAATGAGCACTCCTACCTCAAGAAATGTTGCACCAGCTGGTTCTGAGTATGTGGAGACAGTGCGAAGCAACCATTGTAGTAAGGGGAGGGCATATACCATAATAAGAAACATCTGCTTGTTGTTCTTCCTGTTGGATAGACAATCATGAGTCACGATACTATGCGTTCAATAAAGCTTGTTTTTGTTTGATTCCATACCGTATGCGTTGTATTCCTTTTTCAGCGCCGATGCTTTCGTCATCCTTTACGTACATAATACTCTCCCTCATTTCAGAATTTCATGTCTCTCAGATGATTTTTCGTTAAGTTATGGCAATAAACCCACCTGTTGCTTAAGTTTTGCACACCAGTGTATATATGTAACTTTGCACTAATAAACAATGCAAAACACAAAATAGTCTTTGCTTTGTGACCACGGCAATAATTGAAAGATGATTTAACATTTAACTATGGAACATTTAACTAACTAGCTATTTTAAAACATATCTAATATTTTTCATCCTCGTTCTCTCACGCAGGGAGCATGAAAGAGAGTGTGTGTGTTTCGAATAGTTAAGAATTATCACTTTCTCAACAATCATATACATACACTTTGTCACAAAAAATATATGCACCCAGAAGGAAAACAGCAACTATCACGAAACTTGGCATGTTTGCAGTGTATGAAGAGATAAGCAAATGATTACAAATTCAGAAGAACAAATTGTTTTATTAAGAAGATATGGCTTGAAAAAAGTTACAAAACAGTAGGTAATAAATCCATCTTGGCCAGCTATACGAGCCGAAACACAACACGGCACTGAATCAGTGAGGTTACTTACGACCTCCTGCGGAAAATTATCTCGAAATCATGCCAATCATGAACAGGGCAGAAAATTCACAAGTATTCAGGGATGGCTAAATTTGCCTTCCAAGCACGTTCCAGATGGGCTCTATTGGCGAGAGGTCTGGTGACCTGTAGGGCCATGGAAGTACGGCATATCCTTGAAGATATTGCCGGGAGAGTCACAAAGTATTTGGAAGATCGTTGTCTTGCCGAAAAATGGTACCTGGGTGACATGATAGCATAGGCAATACAAATTATGTTAAAATCTCGCCCACGTAAATGCCTGTCTTCAAAGTGCTCTGAAGAAAGACCAGACATGATCGAGCGACCAAACAAATAGCTCCCTACCTTATCACACCTTGTGTGATAGCCGTATGCCTCTCGACAACAAATTCCTTATAGGACCAGGGTTCTGGTCGCTTCCACACGCGTATGCTCTGGTCATCTGCAATGAGACTAAATCGGGTTCATCACTGAAGATACCACGCCTATAGTCGGTCACTTTCCAGCATGCCTGAGGTTGGAAACAATCCAATCGACACTACCTAAGATGTGGGGTCAGTGTAGGCGGCTTAAAGATAATCGGTTCCTTTCACCTGCTCCGGTCAGTCTCCGAATGGTTTCCCTTTTTACAACCGAATGTCTGGAGGGTGTTAAATAACGTCGAATTGATTCTAGCGACGTTGTTGGTGTGGATGTGACCACTCCTATGATTGCACGATCATTCGCGTATTTGTGTTCCTGGAATGCCCTGACCCTCCGCGAGAGTAGATTATCCCTTCCATATTAAATTATTGCCAATACCGAGCAACTACCATATCGTTCCGACTGAGGTAGCTTGCTGACCAACTTGCTACTCTTGCTTGCTATACACCCTCTCTCAAAGTCCGACAGCTGTTCGTACTGTCAACGGCAATGTCTCTGAGGCATCTCCAGTCACAATACCGTTCATCCAAGTCGACAGTTTTGTTTGAATAACCCTATGGCACGAGCATGATGTTAAATTCTCCCAGCTGCGCACCTTATATGCACATAGCATGCTTACCCTTGTCTCATTGGCGTCGAAATTTTAATCATTTACATATCTCTTACCATACTACATTCATGCAAGTTTAGTATCTCAATTTCTTCTGGGTGCATATATTTTTTTGTGACAGACTGTATTTAATGATGTTTTCAAGATTACAGAATATTTCAAATACCCAATACTTGAGTAACATAAATATAATGAACTAACAATTAGTTTCCTTCTCTTTAACTTTATCTCAGAAAACTGTGCTATAATCTTAAGAATAGACGAGTAATCTTCAAAGGAGTTCAGAAATTAACATGAAATTATCTAACATTGAAATTAACATTGAGCATCTTTATTGTGAATAAATATAAATAAACATGAGCGATGTTTAATCTCAAAACCATTCGTCATATCCAAATGGAACAAAACCGACCAAAAAATCCATAGTTGTTAATTATTGATTCACAAAGAACTTAGAACTATTTTTGGTGCACATTGATCAAGAAAACAGAAAACTTTTACATGAAAACAAACAAAAAGCTTGTGACAAATTATGAATTTCAAAGATTTCTTATTTTATGCAAAGAAATAAATAATAACAGCTATATTCGAAATCATCAATTCAATATAATCTTTCAATAAAATAATAGGTTTAAGTACCTACATACATCTGAATGTATATTTAGATTGATTATTCCTCGCAACAATCTATCTAAATGTTGACATTAACGAGAAACAAAGTACACATTTACTTCTCCGCAAATCAACTGAATGCCGGGGTGGCCTACTTAGTAGCAATGAGGCGGAACAATAGCGAGGGGAGGAACAATTACGTCCAATTCCCTATTAATCCACCCTTTTCATAAGCTCCTTTTAGCAAAAGACGGATAGATAGAAGGGTAATATAATTATCGTCTTTCATTTTTACTTTGGCTAACTCAGTCTGCTTACGGCATATAAACGTACAAAGAAAGACAAAAGTATTATATAACTTTCTTCCCTTTCGAGCTTGGGAATAAAAATAGATATGGCTGTGTTTCTCAAACTGTGGGGTTGGCTCCCCTAGGGGGGCGTGATAATTATACGAGGGGTCGCGAGCATATTGAAAATGTGAAAACAAAAGATTATTTTAAAAATATATATTAATTTACTGAAAGTTAACAAACAATATGCATACTGATATAATACAAATATAAAATACACATTTACATTGATATAATACACTTATAAATGTATCAGTACTGCACAACGTATTTTACAATTAATTTAACAATACTAAGAATAAGTATAAAAATTACCAGTGACCCATGGACTTGTCATGCATAAAATTACATACAAAATCTAATTCTTATCTTGATAATTTGTACTATTTATAATTAATACCTTAACTGCCGCTTAAAAGTTACGCGATTGCTCCTCATTGCCACTGTATTCCACGTATGAATGAACGAGTGAATATTAAAGTCGCACTGTTCAGCTACACGAGGGCTTTCTGTATTCCACGTAGGCGTGCAATGGAATGTGGGGGAAGGGAAAGAAAAGGAATATATGTATATATATATGTATGTAAAGTAAATCCTCTGAAATAAGTAAATCCTTCGTAAACACTGTCAAGGACCTACCTTTTATTGCATTCCGAAGCCTTCGGAATAATTTTATGGATAGCAGTGCACAGAAAAAATCGTACTTCGGAAATACGTATAATACGTCCGAGGAAATTAACGCTGTGGTTGAACGAGACATTTATATACGCTGGGGGCACTTAAGGGGTTAAAGTCGTAACGTAGCTTTAGTGTCAAAGCATAGTATTATTGAATTCAATACATTGTTATTGAATAGACGGAAGGGGAGGGGGTGATGAAACTTTTGATTGATTGAGTGGAAAACATTGAAAATTTGAGAGGCCCTGGGGTATGGGAAATCACAGAAATGGATATTTTCCTTAAGGCCAAATGAAGCCTAATTTTGAAACAATAAATCAACTTAGAGAGCTTAATTACGAGAATAATAATCCATAAATGCTAGTTTTTCTGTGGATTTGTGCAGAATTCGATAAAAATAGATTACAAAATGCATCAATATTTTTATATGCATCGAGCAAGTGTGCATTAACTTAAATTATTCTTAGGAGAATTCATTGTATTTATTTTGTTGTAGATATTTTTTAGTCGAAAATTGTTATAAATTGGATTAAAATACATAAATTGTAAGCTATAACATTAAACCTAAATTTTTTAAAAACAATTTTTAAGATAAAAATTTGATATTACATATATATTTCAATTAATTTATGTCATTTTTACTTTGAATTTTTCAACTGAAATATATAAAAAAAATTGTGTGTGTTTTTCATTTTTTTTTCAAATTAATTTATTTTATATTTGTACTTAATATACTTTAAAATTACAAAATTAATATTTTTGATTTATTATAACAATAAGGTTACGAGTATGATATTGAAAGGAGCAGCATTCAAGTGAGAGAGAGAGAGACAACCACATCACCAACATCCCCTTGAAAAATTCTAAGACTTTCAAGCACATCAATCTTCTTTACAGTTATATAATTCATATTTAAGAATATTTAACTTAAGTAGACCCTATACTAGTAGGACCACGGATTATTATAGGGAATATAGCATTCAGAATTGTAATTATAGGTAATATTAAATAATTTGAAATAGACGAATCTTTATTTTGAAATTAATCAAAGGAATTTCTGGAATTAACGTTCCTTCCATTCTTCTTGCAAGGCAGCCTGAGAATGTTTGTAAGTAACTCTGAAAAAATCTTTGAATTCCTGTAAAATGAAAAAAAAATAAATAAATAAATAAAACATTTATTTTCAAAATTTTGAAGCAATAAGGGATTAAAGATTCGATATAAAAATCAATGAACTATTATTCTGTTCAAGAAAATTAAATGGTTTTATACAAATTTAAAAGAGTAAAGTTAGAAGAACTCTTTTCTAAAAATTATTTAATTAATGTCACGTTTACTCATAGAGAAATGTAAGATATTTAAAGTAGAATCTTGTTAGGAAGAAAAAAGTTTAGATTTTAATAATAAAAGCAGAAATTTTAAAATTTTAATTGGTATAATTATTTTTTAATCTGTAATTTAATTACTTGGAAACTTCAATTTTGTCCCACTTTTTTCAAATTTCCATCTTTTGTAGAAATATTCTATTGAAAGAAATCTTCAAAGAATAAATTGGTGATTTTTTAAGAAATTGTTAATGTAAACGTGTCGTAATTCATTATTCGTTTCAAAAAGAAATGATGACATAAAAATTGCTAATCATTTACAATGGAAAATATTTTTGTCCACGCGCGTTTATTATTTGTTGTTTTTAGATTTGCAAAACATAAAATTTTAAATAACTAGTCAACTTACTTATGTTTTTTTATTTCTGCCAAGAAATTGGTATCATTTGATGACCTTAAATGCTTGCAAATCTGTAAAGTAGCTTTATTTATTATTATTTTTTAAAATGAATATTAAGTAATTTTTAATAGTTATTTTTTTTAAAGTAAGCGGTTTAAGTCAAAATCTGAATTTAATTAGGCGATCAAAATATTGACATACAAGTTAAATTTAAGACAACAATATGTTAAATTACAAAGTTAGACCAAATATTGCATCAAATTAAAATGCGAATAATGTTTAAGGAAGAAAATGTTTAAAAATGTCAAGGAACTTATTTAATAAAATACAAACGACACTATTCAGACATTATTTTTTTTTTATTAAATCTTTCTATAAATACTTATGATTATTTTCTATATTTTTAGTAGCAGAATGCTCTCTTTCTAACAAAATTTAAAATTCCGCCTCAATTTTTTTCCAAAATAATGTTAAACTTTTACGAAAGAGGGCTTATTAATATAAAGGTAACGTCGTGAGAAAGAAGTTAGTCTAAATTAGGCTAGTATTTTAATGAGGAATATCTTTTGAAAATTAGTAGAGCATAAAATTAGTAGAACTAAATGATCGCTTATTAACGTAACAAAAGAAAAAGAGGTCAAGGTAAAGTTAAACAAAACAATAAAACTTACTCAATCTAGGTTGATTTTACCGTTTGCTTCCGTTTTGAATCCATTTGAAAATTCTCATACTTTAATGTATAAGTAATAAAGATTGTACATACACTTAAGGTACGTATCCATTGTTCTAGCATTTTATATCAGTTAACTCATATTAATTAGTGTATAACGTAACATGATATTAAGCTTTTCACTTTTTTAATATTTTGTAACGATACGTGTAATGATAAGGATCTCAGTTGTAGAATGTTATAATAATTAGAGCTTTCTTATTGCAGAAGAGTTAATAATCCCGTACATCTCAAGGTAAATGAAAAAAAAAAGAGCTTCCATTCAGATACATATCTTTTGGGTGAATATTCATAAAATAAATTAACACACAAAATTGAAATGCAGTTACTGCATTTGGAGCTAGACATAAAATCCTCTTTCTATGAATAAATACCTTTAATGTAGTAACATTTTAATCGCTTATTTTCTGATTATAATTCATACTTATCTTTCTATAAAAGATTCAAGGTGACAAATTTAATAATTTTTTTTTCTCATTTATTCAATTTATTTTTTAAAAAAAAATTCTGTATCTAGTATTTCAAAAAAACTATATTTTATATTCATTTATTCTCATTTGGTTATTACATTTTAACTTATAATAATAGTACTTATTTTTCTCAATAAACTACATTAACACAAATTAATTCCATGCTGTCAAAAATCAATAAAGGAAGTATCTGAGTGGGATGAAAATGTTCCATATTCAATCTTAATTAAAAAAATTTTTTCACAAGTCTTAAAAGATAACGCTGAATTACTTGTTTTGAGTATGATAAACTTACAGACGTTCAAAGTGCCATGTTAATTATTTATTGCAATTACCGTAAATTTAACATATATCAAATAAGCCCGTTCATTTAAAACTTTGTTCTGACTGTAATTCCTGTAATTCAGGAGTGTGTACAATAAATTGAATATTGCATAATAACTGAAATGATTATATAAATTGTTCAATTATTAATTAACGCATAAATTTTAGATGCATTCATAATCAGTGACAATCATAAATTTTTAACTGAAATAAAATAATTTCCAAAACTTTTCAGTAAACAAATCTATGGATCATTCTGTATTTCACTTTTAATTCAAACTGTGGGACACTTATGAAGAAATGGTTGATCAAAGGTTGGTGCAAGTGACACTTCTAAATTTAGTCATCAGGCAACTTTTTTTTCCTTGGTGTATAACATGGCACTTTTTTTCGTCTGTCAAACGTACATTCGAGATGACATTCTATTGCATCAATCGAAGGATTGATGCTTATCTGAGTATCGAAGTGGCTACTGGCTGAGCAAGTCAAAGTGTCAAAGCGGATGTCAGCAATGCAAACACGCCTGAAAGAAAAAGGATGATTAGCAAATGGTCACGTTTTATCATTTATTAATCAAAATGTCACTCATATTTAGAAACGTTTGATTATGATGAGTTAATTTGGAAACTGGTTTCAAAATGAATAATAAAATGCATTTTTTTCAATGTTTCAGTTGAAATATAGAGTTGAAATTGATGAATGTACTATTATTTTTCTATCTAATTTTTTTCGTTTTTTTGAATGAAAAAACCGTGGATACCTTTAGAAATTCTTATGTTTTTAACTTTGTATTTTTATAAAAAAAATGTTACGTTTCACAAAATGCAAAGTCGTATATATCATTTTAAAGAAAAAAATAAACCAATAAAAAAACGAAAGCCACCGT